>ML779771.1:927046-1030724 GCA_009831015.1 Picea engelmannii | reverse complement strand
TCCACCTCTCGAGTGATCTGCGTGATCTTCATCATAACTCTTCAGCTTCTCTGGATGTTTTCCCAAGTGTCTTCTAGTCCTCTGGATGAAACCATCAGTGGTTTCTGGTAGTTTCACTGTTGCATGCAATAGTGGCTCTGCAATCAAAACTTGATCCAACAGTTAAGATCCAATCGAGATTTCATATATTGCGATTTCAGCACTCTTGGTGTTCATAGTTTTAGTCACTTACAAATCCCGATCCCCGAAACTCCGATGTGGAGCTTATCTGGACTGACTCCTTCTCTTCCTATGACCAACGGCTGTGACCACAACCTTATGTCTCTCCATATTGCGATTCGTGAAACTCCGACATGGAGTTGAACCAACGGTCCAGATATGAACTTGTTTCAACGGCCACGATTGGATCATGATATCGCACATCGTGAAATCAGGATTCTTGTTGTATTGAGTTCTTTCTATTTTGAATTTTTGATCCCCGAAACTCCAATATGGAGTTACATCTACGGTCCTAATCATTTATGGATCTGACGGTCCAGATTCACTCACGATTTTTCATATCGTGAAATCGAGATTTTTTGTTGCATTGTGTTCTTTGCCTCATGAATTCGCAATCCCCAAAACTCCGATATGGGTTGTGATCAACGGTCCTGATCAACACTTGATATGACGGCTTAGATCATTTCATGATTTTGCATATCGCAAAATCGACATTCTTCATGCAATGAGTTCTTTGCCTCTCGAATTCGCGATCCGTGAAACTCCGATACAGACTTGAATCAATGGTCCAGATGCGATCTTTATTCAGCGGCTATGATTAAATCGCGAAATCGCTCATCATGAAATCGACATTCCTAATGTCAAGTGACTTTGTCGTTTCAAAGTCCCGATCCCCGATACTCTGCTGACGTCACACGTGGTTTGACATGTGTTAAATACTGCCACATGTCACTCTGATTCGTGACTTACATGTGCCTAAAATGTTGAATCTGCCTAACACTTGTCATTCCCTAGTTGTGCCATGTGTCCCTAGCTGACGTGGTCTACTATCGTGAGTTAGATCGATGGTCTAGATCACATGTTGATCTGACGGTTCAGGTTCAGTCAGGATTTCTTTCATCGTGATTTTGGGGTTTCTGTTGTAATTGTTCAAGGGACTCGTGAAACTCCGATTCCCGATTCTCCGATGAAGCCTCCTGTCGAGCTTCTCTCGATGGAGCCCGATTGCTGCCACGTGTCCTTCCAAATGGAGGGTCCCGATTATGTCAGGATTTTGAGACTTTCAATGTCCCGGTTCTCATGACCTTGAGAACTCCAATCTCCCGAGGCTTATCTCCCTCTCAGCTTCTGCAGATCTGACGACTGTCAGCCTTTCAAGAAATTTGAATGGGATCCAACGATTGTGGATCTCTGTCTTCCTTCTCCTCTGCAAACTCTTGTATCTTGAGCTTTGCCTTTGCTGCGCGCATTTTCTTCAACGCTGTTCCTCCTGAGCTTTCACGTCCGAATCCCCAAGGGATTTTATCCTTCGTATCCTGCCATCTCCACTATTGTACTTGCCATCAATGAAAAGCATACGCTACTTGTTAAACATTTTCCAACAGAGTGTAGGAGAGAAAGTGTTTATGCAAGATCAACATCAAACATCAGATTCCAGGATAATTCTCTTCTCTCTCTCTTGAAATTTAGTTATTACAAAGTAGTTATTCTTAATTGAATTCTTGATTTGAGTTAGAGAGTGGTATTTTATGGTATCGCTCTGTTGTGGCCATGACCCATAGCCATAGGACATTTTTTTCCATAACATAATTGGTGACTCCATTGGGGATACTCCTTTTTTGGTTCATTAGGGGTACTCGTGGTTTTTATTTCTTTTGAATATTTTTCCGTGTCTTTGACCATTATGTAGAATTCTCTTAATTTTGCAATCCTTCCTGAATCTTCTAGACCCTTTTCTCTCATATTTAAGGGGTTTTTATTGGGTGTATGTGATTTACTTTGAGTACAGACACATACATATGTGGATTTTCTTGAACAAAATCACGTACATACACTACTTGTCTATGTGATAGTCATGTACATATTCACTACTTGTCTATGTGACAATTTCATACATATTCTGGGTTGGGTTTTCATCACTCTTTAGATCACTGGAAGTTGGGGTTGTGGTACTGTAGGGTCTTCCTAGATCTTGTGATTCTTTGAGATTTTTTTTTTGGTTTCATAAATTGTTTCTTTTGTGTCAATATTATAAGAAAAGTCCAAAAAACATTTCTCAAATTCCTTGTTTTGTCATGGTTGCTTTTGTATCTTGATGGTTTTAGGTCTTGAGAAAGATTTATCAGGTGTATACTTCACTTTGACCTATTTTTATAGTTCTTTATAGGGAGTTTGGTCATCTAATTGTTGTCTTTCTTTCCTTATACATTCTTGGTTTCTTGATTCACCTATATAAAAGAAAGTGTAAGAATGTATTATTGTGAATTTTCTTCCTTACCCTTCAAATTTTCATTTAGAAATAAAAGTTCATTGTATACATGTTTTCCTTTGGAATCTGCTCTTGTACTTTTCAAAAAAACAAAAACACTCTCAGTTTTCATTTAGAGTGTTTTTCTAGGGTGCATCTTTATCATATAAAGTGAAAAGAGAAAAAAATGCATTTTAAATTAACTTAGTGCATTGCATAAGATGTTGTAGATTTTAGTCGAATCCTGCATTGCATCAAAAGTGAAAGATTTTCATTTTCATTGCATTGAAAAGGAAACGTTTCTATGAAAACGAAGTGCATTCATATCTATATATTACACCTCTTTATTTTAAAGAATTTAGCCTATTTTTATATCAACAATATTCTTAAAGTGTAATTGTTATTGTTTCTGCAATTGGAAATACACATCACTGAGTTTCACATCCATTGCTTTTTACTTAAGAAACAACCATTAAAACAAATGCTAAAAACTAAAATAAATTAGTAACCTTTTTATATGGTTCACCAATAGCTTAGGCTAGGGCCTTGGATTAGGGTGGAGAGCAAATTATCCAGGTCCAACCCAAATAAAACATAGGAGTCTATGATAGGGAGAGTCAAATACAATTTTTGTATAAGTATATTTGGGAAGCTCCTCTAAGAAAAGAGTCAAACATGAGGTAATGTGAAGAAGATCCAAGAAGATAACTCATCTAAAGATTAACTAAGAATAGTGGAGAGATTGTATTTTGGGGTTTATATGTTTCCCTTACCTCCATGAGAGGCTATGCTTTTGAAGCTTCAGGATTTGTTACCCTACCCATACATTCAATCCTGACCATCGAATGTACCCCCTAGACACTGACTACGAGTTGGTATCCATATTTTATTTTCCTAGGTATCATATAGGTGACTATGGGGGGTTTCTTGTGGTACTTGAGACAAACTTCGTATCATGATTTTTAGTACGGTTGGAGGGTGATTTGTGAAGCATGGGTACTTACACCAGGTAAGGATGGTTAGTGGAGGTCGGGGTAACTATTTCTCATTCCTTTGTTCATTAGATCGCAAGACTTAATCAACCTACACATTCATTCGGAAGGTCCTTACCTCACTTTGTTACTATTATGATCTCGTGACCTAATCCAACTAAGTCGGGATATCAACAAAGTTGTTTGCTTGGATTGTATCTTTTAGGGATTTTTTCTTTTTTAGTGGTGTTCTCTCTATGCATAGAGGACTTAGGTGGGTTTGTTGGCCAACACCTTGAATCTTTGATTTAAAGTGGTTGATCAACTGCCACATCGATTGCAAAGAGTTAAAGGTCCTTCTCTGGAAAAAGTTCCTATAAGTTTTCCACCTCCTCCTCAGAGACGTTGACTCTATCCAACCAACACTTTTGTACCAATTAGTCTAGTTGAAGTTGTAGAAATTGAGGACGTAGAGACAAACTCATGTCCACCAGAGTTTAGCCATATATTAGACCTCAAAGACAAATATTTCATTCATCTATTCAACCCTCCATTAACTAGACCTGAAAATCTAGTTATTTTGTGAATTCCAGCTCCCGGGTTAGACTACATTGATATTCTCCCTCGTCAGTGGGTCTTGATGGAAGGAACTTTAGGAGTGTTTGGGTTGGGGGTCCCTACAACCCCCACATCAACAATCATATCTAGAGGAATCCATCCTCCTGGTATCTCTAACCAAAAAAATAATGTGGTTCAAACCATGATAGTTTCGTTTATCAGTGGCTCCACATGATTGATAGTCAGGTCCACTCAAACTTTGAGTGTGGTATTCTCATCGCTACCTTTAGTGTCTAATGATTTTACATTTGGAATGTTGTTGTTTGGCATGAAAAACATGTCGGATTGATCTCAAATGACTCCCCAAACTTCTAGCGTTGGTGTCGGGAGTTCTTCGACTCCCTTCCAATATTTTCTGTGGGGTGGAGGGTATATCTCTTTGTCAAACCCCTCACTCGAGATTGTTTTTTTTTCATCCTCAGGTCCTAATATTGCTGTGGGATGGGTCCCTTCCCTAAGTGATGTATTTAAATATATCAAAACATCATCTACATCCAATTCTCTCACATTCTTCGACGTGTTTGGGAGAAATCCCTTTCTTTAGTTGGGAGTGCTTCTAGGGGAAAACCATTATGAATCATCTTGGAACCCCTCGTTTGGATATTTCCCAACAAAAATAACACTAACAAGGAGCCAAACTTTTCAATTTGGTAACCAATTTGGAGGGGGCTTGCCTCCTTACAATCGAATATTTTTTATCCAAGTGGATATTGGTGGCCACCCACCTATTCCAACTGGCTCCTCTTGTCCATTTTTAGTTTAAAATGTTCTTCTATACTTCCTTGTAATTGTTGTTTTGTAACACACCCATGGTGGGGGCATCAAAATTTTTCTCTTCTTAGGAGAATAAAAATCCCCATTTGGGGTTTCTATCCCATTCTTCTTTTCCAGAGATTTCCATCCATGATATTCATGCTCTGAACTGATTTCAGAGATGGCAGGGAGCCTCTCCCAAGTTATTTGGGTTCTTCCATCCATCTATACTCGCATATGACCATGGGATATGACCAGATTCCAAGACAACATGCACCAAGACAACCACCGCACAAATCCTCTGGAGTGGAAAATCTCTGAAGTTCACATTTCAATGCCGAATGTCCTCAAAGATTTTGATGGCCCTGATTGACTTATGGACTTCGATGCTCAAGAGTTTTGAATGCTCCAAAGGATTTTCTCCACGGGTTACTTTTTACCCGGAGTTACAAATCAAGCGCCACACGTCCCTCATGATCGATGATTATGATCTACTTCGAGAATTCAACATTTGGGAGTTTCAAACACTCCAACGACTTTTTTCTTTTGAAGTAATCCGTACCCAAAGTTACAGATTGAAAACCATGGGTTTTTCCCAATTAATGGTTGATATCTGTCCTTTTACCCACTTTGGGTGACTTGTAGTCAACGTTTCTCTCTTTCCTCGGAAATGCTCAGTACCCGGAGTTACAGATCGAGCACCACGTGTTTTATTCCAATGGACGGTTCAGATGAACTCTGGATCTTCGGCCTTCATACGTTCTTTTTCAACACACTCAATTTTCTTCTAGAGTAACATTCCTTTGAAATGACATATATTCTACCACGTGCCCCTTTCAACAGACAACTAGGATGACTTCCGAACTCCGACCTTTGGAAATCCTTGTGCCTTCACACTTTGATTCTCCCAGATTGACTTCTCTCTAGAGTGTAGAATATGATGACACCTGTCCCTTTGGTTTGGATGACCCAGATCTTCCTCGACTCCCGACTCTTCAGGAGTTTTGCGATGCAAACTCTTCATTTCTCTCAAAGTCGTTCAACACTGGGCTAACCACAACCTCGTGATCGATGGTTATGATCTACTTTGGGACTTCTTCGTTCAAGAGTTTCAAACACTCCAAATACTTTTTTCCTCTGAAGTACTTTGTACCTAGAGTTATAGATTAAATGCCATGTGTTTTCCCTGATCAACGATCGATATCTATTCTTTTCCCCACTTCGGGCAACTTGTAGTTAATGCTTCTCTCTTTCCTCCGAAATGCTTAGTACCCGAAGTTACATATCAAGTGCCATGGTTTTTATTCCAATGGATGGTTTATATGAACTCCGGCTCTCCAACCTTTAGGATTTCTTATTCAACAGACTCTCTTTTCTTTTAGAATAACATTCCTCCAAAATGGCAGATCTTTTGCCACGCGCCTCTTCAAACAGATGACTGGGATGAATTCAGGACTCCAGACTTTGAAAATCCTCATGACTTCACACTTTTATTCTCCCATAGTGTATTCTATCCAGAATGCAGGGTCTGGAAACACCTGTCCCTTTGGCCTGGATGACTCAGATCCTTTTCGGCTCCCGACTCTTCGGGAGTTTTGCGATGCAAACTCCTCTTTTCTCCCAAATTTAGTCAATGCTGGGCTGACCACAACCTCAATCTGATGGTCTGAGAATATCTACATGACCCCAAGGATCTATGGCTCATAACTTCTATTCAAGGGTCCCTTGGGTCCCATTGTGTGCCACTCCAAGAGGGACACCTGGAAACGTCGTCACTCGACACATGGAAGCCCACATGAACTTGATGTAATACACATGTCCCCTTGATCAAAAAGTCATGAGGGATCCCAAAGGATCCTTAGATCCATGGTTCACATCAACTTTGGGACTTTGAGACTTTGGGGGTTTAGGTGTTACCAATCCTCCATCCTCCTAAAGTCATCAACGACGAGCTAACTGTATCATAGATCCAATGGACGGGATAGTTCCCGGGAATTCTCAGATCTACGGCCTAGATTAACTTTCAAACTTCAGGGGAATTACCCTTTCTTACGACGAATATTCTTGATTCGTTGGACCCATGAATTTTGAATGGTTCTAAGGGTTAACACCTACGTTCTTTCTCCAGATCCGATGATCGTGAAGAAATTCATCTTCTCCCAAACTAATATCATCCATTCGTCTTCCAAATGAAAGGATCTCTCCTTCAAGGACTTAAATATCTCTATCCTACCTGAGATTTGTCATCTCCTTAAGTACTTAGGTATTTTGCGCTAATTCTCCTAAACTTAACAATTAGAGAAATCCTTCGCACACCCCTTATGCTCATTTATAAAATCTAGAATTAAAGGGGGTTCTCGATATCTAACCACCTCAAAGAGACTCTGTACATACATGCACTACCTCTCATGAGCTTAATCGACTCCTTCCTTCAGAACGACTGGGAGTGTCGGCATGCACACGTGAGGCTATGCCCCAAGATCAACAAATTCACAGTTCATTTATTTTAACATGAGCCACCACCAGGCTCAGGAATTTACATGTACAAGTCAGATAATTCCTTATTTTCTTAAATATAAATTTAGGCATAATTAGAGGGACACGGTATAACCATTGAGAAAACATGCACATCCCTACAACTTTGATAGGATATCCAACTTTAATTCACAATTACCACTTAAATACACAAGATATGAGAATCCTTATCTATTATAGGTTGTAGCCAACTAACTGAATGTGGGTGTTCATCCTTCCACCCAACCATAGGCTCAAAGGAATTCATTCTTAGGACTGTAGACACCCCCGTGCCAACACATGATATCACCAAGGAATTTATTCCAATTCTCATCGGTCCTTTCTCTTTTGCATCTTCTGTGAGGTTTATCAGATGCTTCCTCGGCATCAAGCTCGTGACCTTCTGCTCAGGTCCCATTCTCTTCATACTCTCAGATATATATATCTCTCTCTTTCATGGCCTCAATGAAGTTTTTCAGATGCTTTCTCTTCATCAAGCTCGTGGTCCTCAACTCATTCTCTATTGCTCGAAAAATTTTCCTCACATTCTCCACTCTTCTCTCCATATCCTTTTGCGTGCCTTGGACACACATCCCTCCTATCCTATTTCCTCCTATCAGAAGGAAACCCAGGTCAGTCTGGGTTTTCCAAACCTTGTGGAAATTTGGGATGACCTTCCGCATCTAGACCATGCTTCTATTTATGGGGGTGGTTGAGGGTTCAACCACCGGTCCTTTTATTATTAACTGTTATCTTATCGTTCTCACATTCTTTCCTCTAGTGATATCATGGATAGTACTTTCAATGCTTCACCTCCACAGTCATTTATTGGAAATTAAATAATGATACATTTACAATGTTCCCATTCCACAACATGGTAATCCTAATTAATGATTAATTATAAGTTGGGGGAAATAGGGGTGTTACAGTCCCCCCCCTTTAAAAGGAAAACCATTCTCAATGTTCTTTCTCAGTAACACCTGTCATGCCTTTCTCATTCAGCCACTTCAGAAGTCTTGACCTTCTTCCTTGTTCAGGTCATTTTTTCAGAATCTTAATCTTTGTCACCTACCTTCAATAATTCTTGGACAACAAGCACATTAATCATAGTATCAAGTGAAAACATTTTACTGTTGCATAAAATTTCTAGGAAAATTTCATAATCTAGCACAATACTTATCTGTGCAGTTTGTGGATTTGTATCCACATGGCTATATTTTTATCCAAGATCACTTTTTTTCCTTTACATACCCATTGTGTGCACGATCCCAATCAATAGTTTACAAGAACTACCAGAGTCTCCTCTTCCTTGCGATCACTCACCCTCTAGGCCTAGGCTCAGGCATCCCCTTCTCTGTTATACACTTCCTTAGGTGATCCATCTTTCCTTTCCAAGGTTTTATCACACATGAAGAATCCCATAGACGTTATCAAGCTTTACAGTCAAGGTGTCCCTCAGACTTTCTCTATTGAGGCGTCCCTCCGGCTTGTGTTACCTCAACACAACATATTTCAGGTGATCATGGATTACCACGGGGTTTTCATGGCTCAGCAGTGGCATCCTTCATGCTTTCTAGTTGGATAGCCTTCATCCATCCTTTCTAGACAAATATTATATTCTCACCTGTATCACAGGCATACAAAATTTATGGGACATCATCACAATTCTAAATTTCAAAATTTTATTGAAAATCTGTCACCCACATATTTTCCAATTTCTTCATTTATTTTTAGATCTTCTCTGCATGAAACTAGATTCAAAAGCATGGGAATTTCCTCCCCATAGTAGTTTAGCTCAGTAGGTAATCAACCTTCCTTATGGGCTTACAACATTTCCATATCCAAGACTCTTTCTTTCTACATGTCAACTTTCCTCAGCCAAACAAATTGTTAGTTTTCATGCACACTATATTTTCATACGATGCATACTAACAATCCAATTCATTTTCATCTATTCATGGTATATAAATAAAAAAGGATATATTATTATTATGTAATCATCCTATCAACATACTAAATTTTGCAAGTGCAATTCAAATATTAAATGACTTTAATCAATGTGCCAATGTTCATGGCCACATTCATACCTAATGAACCCTCGCATTGATCTTCAAGCTGCCACACTTAGTGAAAAGCACCCTTCTATTGTGTGTTGGATTTTAACCAACGTATTCACCATATGGCTTCTTTCTCCTCGTGCACTATTACAACATGACTATGCTTCCTGCTACAGTCTAATCACGATTCCAAATTAGTGCACATGAAACTAAATTTTTCTCTTGAATGCGCCCAAGCATTCTTCCTTCATTAGTACCCAAGGTGCCCACACTCATGGTCACCCAAATTTTCTTTCCTTTGACATCCATACAATGTAAGTAAAATTTTTGGAAGCTCCTCCTTCCTCAATGGAAGGTTCATTGTCTTCCTTTCATGCAAACATGCACATCCTCAAAGAAATTCCATGCAATGTGATAGCTATGAGCACCTTTATTCCCATAGAACCAGTCCTCGCAACCACAATCTAACACAGAGTGTTAAACTCTATCTTCCTTGATTGGCCCAGAGGAAATTTTTTTTCTCTCCATGTGATTGAGAGATGTGACCTCATATCTATTCTTTTAAAGTGCTATCCTTTCGACTCCCATGTCTAGGTGCTATGATCCTGGCTAAACCCCTTGTCTGCAAATTGACAGTGTATATCCATTTCCCCCCAGATCCAATGACTGCGAGGGATTGTGGAACCTCAACTAGATCACAGTTTAATTCTCCTTTCGATATCCATAATGAATACGGGTCGCCTGATATACGATTGGATCCCAAACTCAAAACAACGCTATATTGAATTTAAATTATGGGTATAGGTCTCACCGTTAACCAGTGTGCATATGAAATATCTGCAATGATCATGGGTCGTCAAAATTATCCCTCAATCGATTTTAACCACACAATTTCTAGATAATAATAATGCCAACAAAAAAGTGTTTGACCAAGAATTTAGGTTGATGCAGAGCTTCAATGTGCTAACTTCAACCATAGAACCCAATCACAGTACGAGTTTTATGTGACATTAATGCATGGGTTCCTTACATTTTCTCCCACCAATCATTCACAAATCGACGGTTCATAATGATTGCAGAATCCCAATATTCTCGCTCTTTATCAAAGAGTTCAATCTCCACAATCTAAAAATTTCTTTCTAGACTCTTTCAATTGTGGTTGTTGATCTTCTACCTCAACAAGATCAACGATGTTGGTTGATTGTGTGCCATGAACTAGTACATTCATTCGTTTCAACTTCACGCTCCACAATGATTCCCAACCATCAATATATGTTCACATATTGATGGTTCACAGTGATTGTGGGGCCCAATCTAGAAAGTGTCTGCCTGAATCTGTCTAATCGTGTTCATTGATATTCCACCCCGACAATATCAACAACGTTGGTTGATTGTGGGCCATGAACTAGCACATCCATTAGTTTCACCTTCGTTCTCCGTAATGATCCTCGACCGTCGATCTAATTGAATTTCTGGTGTTTGATTCATTCAATCCAGTGGATAGTGAAGTTGATTTGATGATTTTGATTGGTATTCCCTCCGATGAGGGGCTCACATTTATTTCCTCTACCAGGTTCTTGAGTATTTTGATTCAATCAGGTTTTTCCTCCAGAATCATACTCTACTTCGGTATCTGAGGCATACAACTACCTTTTCTTAACATGGATTCAACCAATCCTATTCAATCAACCATACTCATTTATTCCTTCATTAGTCTTCTATTCATTACATGATGATTTCAAAATGTAATCCAATATTCTTATATCTATCTCTCTCTCTCTATATATATAATCGTGTAGCTCACTGCTTAGTTTCTTAGTAGTTATTAAGGTTGTGACTCTGAAATCCTGACATATTTTTCACATAGTTCTTCCACTGGGAACTCCCTCAACATGAAACTTCCTTATTGCACGTCCATCGCTATCTGTGATGGCCTCAACCTTGAGTTATCTTTATCTGTTTACCAAATATTCCATAAGAAATATAAACATGCATCTTTGTCATGCACCCAAATTATGTATCCATACATATTCTGGTTTTATTAACTTACATCCATGATGTACTTAACCATATGCATAATCAAAAGTCTATGTGTAGCTGCCATGGGTATATTTCACAGCCTACATACATCTCTATTCTAAAATTAGTCAACTCATGAATGTTCAAACTCATTCTTATGTGATCCTCAAGGCATAATCATTTGCCTCTTATCCTGACACAAACCATCCTTGCTCATTTACTCTTTAATTTATTTATACTCGTCTTTTCTGAGGGAATGGAGCGCATTCCCCTTAATCTATCATTCAAAACAAAACTTTCATGACTCTTTAAAAAATGGAGTCAACTATACATCTATGTTATTCACTTAATCTTGGCAAGTCCAATTCTTTCCTTACATATCAATCATCAAGGCAGCCATATTGTGCCTTTAGTATACATATATCCTTACATGATACATGTGCATCACTTTCATATTTAATATCATTCATACCTGACTGATATTACTATCTAGATTCATATCAATAAGCTTAAAAATGCATTAAATACATGTAATCAAGCACAAATACCCACAAACCTAATCAACATTCATCACGCAAGCTCATTGCTTTCACCCTTTCCATGTCATGCATGCACGTGGGCATCTTAGACTTTCAGATCCTCCTCCAAGGATATTGCTGCCATCCTTATGAAAAGCCTCATAGGGATACTCAAGACTAAGTTTCCCTCGTTGTTGAGATCTTGCAGTCATTCACATGACATCCACATGGAATTTGAATCAGACATAGTCATAACTAGGCTCCCTTTTTATATGATAACAACTAGCAAGAAAACACTCTTGCCTCAACCTCCCTGTAACATTACCCAACCTATAAATAAAATATGGGCAGTTATAACCATGCCCAAGGTAAAAAAAATTAACCAATTTAGCTTCCAACTATATCTATATGGCTACCATCCACCACTGGATGTCAATTTGACCCATTGGCTTCTAGAAGTTCCCCAACTGTTACACATTATTTTCATCCCCCCTATGACCGTTAATGATGTAAACCTATATGTTTCCTTCAGAAGGGTCAGTGGCCTGAATTCCTAAAGAAACAAGGGAGAAGAACTTTTACTGAGAGAAGAAGTTGTATTTTCCTTTGTAAAAACCCTATTAAAGAGGATTTCTGCAGGATTCTCTATACACAGGGTGCAGAAATGCCTGATTTCTGTAGGCTGTACTAAATGTAGGCTGTGGAGTTTTCGTAGGATGCACTATAGCTAGGGTGAAAAAATTCCTGTACGTGGGAAAAATGAGTGTCTTCTTGATGCTTCTAGAAGGATAATATTCTATGGTGAGGTGGCCTCTGAACGGTTTGGATCTTACTCGCTTTCATGATTTAGTGGGATCATCCTAACCTCCTCACTGTATCCTCTTCAGCTTATAAAAGGAGAGGAGATCTCATTGGAGAAAGTTAGATTGGCTTGTTATTGAGTTCTGTAGCTTGGAGTTTTTGGATCTTGTATGTTGGCTTTGATCTTTGATTTGTCAAGATAGATTGTGAGTAGCTATCAGATCTATAGTCTCATAGTCCATGGATTAGAAGTGTGTGTGAAGCAAGGAACTGTTGGAAGGAACCTGACAACATCAAGGCATCTAGTTGTATCTTTCTTCCAAATTATATAATACAGCGGCATGCTTCTTTCTCATAAAATCATTCTCATTTCATTACATGACTCCTTGATCACATGTATAAGCCTTCATTAAGTATACTATTGTTTCTTTCACTTTGGCTGGTTTGTGTCATTGCATATCCAATATCACAAGAGCATTGGAGTGGAGTGAGGAAAACAAAGATATAAGGAAGATATATTCAAAGGTATGTTATTCATCTCTTGTTTGATAATAAATTCGATGATTAGAGATTAGGGAAAGCGCCATGTCCTCTCTTTTTTTTTTTATATCTAGGTGGATCTAGGGGGATTGATTTGTGTCTTCACTTAACAATTAGCCTGATAACAAAATTAGCCCTTTCATCGGTCAGTTTGGTTGATCATGTAGTCAATCTGGTCACGTCCTTGGTTGAACTAGTTGACAAAGTGGTTGATACAATGCCATCCTCAGTCAATCCCACTCTCCCACCGAAGAGTGAAACCCAAGCGGTCGACTTGTTTCCACCCATCGACCACATTCTCCCCTTGGAGAATGAAACCCAAGTGGTCGATCTGATCTCGTCATCAGTTGATCCTACTCTCTCGCTCAAGAGTAAACCCAATACTACCCACGTTCTTCTCGTTGATATAAAATCTACCATGTTGGGGGGTATTCCTCCTTCTCCCATGGAACCCCCTCTAGGTAATGAGGCCATCCTTTTTAATTGGGGTGTGCTAACTGGACCTCGTCTTCCCTCTCACATTCCTTTCAAGATTACAGTACAATTTTGTGGTCAGGACGTTCCTTAGACCCTCATAGATGAAGGTTCGTCCGTTAGTATTTTTCCCTCTATTGCTTGGTAATATTTGGGTTATCCTCAGCTTATGTCGATTATGTAGACTCTATTTTATTTTAACAGAAGAACCAATCACCCTTTAGGGATCCTTCCTCGGTTTCCCATAACTTTGGGAGGGAAAAATGTCTTTATTGATGTCATGGTCATCCAAGAACCCTTGGATTTTGATTTACTCCTTGGGAAAGATTATGTCTATGTCATGAAAGCTATTGTGTCCACTCTTTTTTGTGTGATATATTTCTCTCATGATGGAAGAATTGTGACTATTGATCAACTTTCGTTCATTGTCCTTGACTTGACCATTAACTCAATGAACTCCCTAAACGGTTCTTATATGCAGTCGATATCTCCCCTACCACAGGTCAATTATATTGTGACATTGTCTCCCATGCCTTCAACTGCCGATAAAGATGAGCCTCCCACTATAATCTTAGTCTCTAATGACCTGGATCTGATAGTTGACATGGTGATATCTTCAGTCAGGCTATTGGATATTGACTGTTTTACCCCTATTGCGGCCCTCGACGTGTGTTCCTTCCAGAGTGTGTTTCTTCCTTCAAATCAAGATCTCTTGAAGGCCATGACCGAGTCTTGTCCCTTGACATGGTGTCCTTCTAGAGCACCATCCTCTTGGAAGCCATGATCAAGAGAACTAGCTTTGAGCATGGTTTTCTGATTTCAAGCTCGTTAAAAAATGAAACCAACTTTGAGCATGATTTTACGATTTGAAGATCGTTAAAAAATGAAACAACTTTGAGCATGGTTTTCTGATTTCAAGATCGTTAAAAAATGAAACCAACTTTGAGAATGGTTTTCTGATTTCAAGCTCGTTAAAAAATGAAACCAGATATGAGGATAGTTTTTGTGTCTCTATGGAAACCTCATTAAAAAATTAAAAAGAGGTTACGAGCATAGTTCATGTTTCTGTGTCAAGATTGTTAAAAAATGAAATAGATTTTTTCCCCTCTCTGTTTGAGTCAAGTACTTCATTATGTATAGTATTTGAAGCTTCATTTCATCCACCTATATGTTTGGACGAACCAAATCTTGGGGGGAAATG
The DNA here is from genome assembly GCA_009831015.1 of Picea engelmannii. Taxonomy (NCBI): domain Eukaryota; kingdom Viridiplantae; phylum Streptophyta; class Pinopsida; order Pinales; family Pinaceae; genus Picea; species Picea engelmannii. Next base: position 1,015,791 of record ML779771.1, on the reverse strand, counting down.
ATTTTAGCCTCTGGTCTTCATGTTGAAGGTAAGCCGCTAGTTTATTAACCTGGGGGCTAAGTACCAACCATCCCTATGTTATGCATTGGGAGGTCCAAGCATAGTTTCCTCTGGTTCACACTTGTGTAAAAATGAAACCAGGTCCAAGCATAGTTTTGTTTAGTTTTTAAGCTTGTGAAAAATAAAATCTATCCCAAACATAGTTTTTTTTTTGTTTTAAAGCTTGCGTAAAAATGAAAACAATCCTGAGCTTAGTCTTTGTTCTTTCTCATGCTCGTAAACACATGAGAATAAGTTACTGAGATTAGTCTTTGTTCTTTATCGTGCTCGTAAATACGTGAGAATGTAACCGATTATACTTTTATCACTTTTTCAGACTCGTAAAGGTTATACAAAAAGGAACCCCTAGGAGTTCTCTTTAAGCTCTTTTCAGACTCTCTAAACATGAAAATATTGTCGAGCGATCTTGTTCTTTTCCCACTCGTAAGAATATTTGAAGAAAACGTTCGATGAGCATTAAGTTATATCTTTTTTGATCTCATTGGACTACTTTACGAAAAAGGACATTTTGGCATAGATGATTTTAGAGGCTAAATTTTTCTCATGGGCTAATTTTCCATGGTTTTTCCAAAAACTAGATTTGCTATTGTAAAAATGATTCACCCAAATTCTATAGGATCAAATTATTTTACCTTAAAAATCGCCAAAAGTTTATAAAAACTATATAAAATCCTTAGAAATTTGAATATTTTTACAAAAATATCGCCAAACATTTATAGTTGGCATATAAAAGATTAGTAAGATTCACCAAGGTTTCTACATTTTAAAATAAATTTCCATCCTTAGAATCATCCCTGCATTTTGGAGTTTCCTTTAAGTGTTTTTCAGACTCTAAATATAAAAAACCCCTGAGTTTTCTTTCTTTGGACTCGTAAAACAAACATCGAAAGACCCATATGGTCTCAAACCACTCCTTCCTAGGTTTCATTAAATATATTCTGAAGGACTCATCCGAAGGATGACCTTAAAATTAAAGCATATGTTATCCTCCTCAATCTTGTGTAAAAATAAAGAGGTACTCGCCAGAAATGGTGGGGAAAAAATTGGAAAAGAAATGTATCTAAACCTGTATTCTATGGAAGAGTCACCTTTGAACATGACACCTTTTCACTCGCTTTGTGTCTAGGTTGGAAAATCCACTTGTCTCTTTGTTGAAGGTGAATCCCCCTATGGACAAGTGGATTCCCTCTTGGCCTCTAGACTCCTAAGGCCAAGACAGAAAAGTGCTTAACATGGACACTGACTTCCTTTTAGATCTAATCAAACTAATGAATGAAAGAGAAGGAGAAAGATATGTACCTTATTAGCGACGTTTGTCCTTGCAAATTCCAGGCTGAGCTTCGATCTTGAGCTCCCTAATAGATCCTATAGGACAAACAAAGGTACAAAATATTTCTTACTCTACTGAGATTAGCTCAATCATAGATCCATATACTACAAACAAACTCATATGGAACACGCACAAGTTTGAAAGAAATAGGACAAGCATTGATTATTAATGAGAACAATTAAAGATACTTACAATCCTTTGAATGAAGGTGCATCAGCCTCTTCCATTTCTCCTTGTCCAACCCCTTTTCTCAAGTAATCTCCACTGATTGCTTTGATGACATCTCACACATGAGATCATAAGTTTGATGTAATTATCAATATCCATTGTTCCTTTAAACATGAGAAGGCCTCCTTATATAACCTTGGAGAGGTCCAACCACTTGAGAGATCTTTGGTATGAGTTGAGGATTCTTCTCCTTCAGTTGAGGATCTCCCTTAAGATCATGCCTTGACCATCTATTTGAATCCAATTGCCTTCAGGAATTGATGGATTCTTCCCTTATTTGCCTCAACAAACCCATAATTTTCTAAAAAAAGGGTAGCGCTCCCCCAAAAGGGTGCACAGGGAGATCAAGCACTCCCCCAAAGAGGATCAGAGAGAACCAACAATCCCTGATAGTGGGTAGGGGAGCGCTCCTCTCCAAAAGTCATTTTGTAGTGGTTCTTTCAGTTTCAACAGGTTTTTAGTCCCTGTCAAGTGACTTCTCTTCTTCCAAACTGACCTTTGAGGTGTCTTAAGTGTCTTTGTGATGTTATTAGAGGCACGACATGGGAAATATGGTAGTATTATGATTATGACACTTGCAACACTTGTGGTCAATATGTGACACTTGCAGACAAGATGAGACACTTACAACACTTGTAATGATGACACTTGCGACACTATCGAAGTGAGTAATTTTGAGGTGTAATAGATTGCCCCCCAAAGTACAAAGTTAGAAGACGGTGATGACTGAAGTACTTTGTAGAATTTTTCAAGCAAGGGTATGGACGTAGAGAAACCATAAAAATATTCACACAACCATCAAACAAATATTATGACAAGTTTCAAAACCCAAGGTAGGAATACCTATGCCTGAGTGATAAAGACTTTTTAGGTATGGCCGCCATAAAACACACTGCGGATCCATAATTATATTAACAAAATGGTATAGCCACTATAGATACAATGTGGATCTATACTTCTATGACCTGAACTGATCGTAGCCATGAAGAATACACAGTGGATATACGAGATGACAAGACATATCCACGACCAATACAAAGTGGATCTATATAACAATATATGTGTCATAGTTCAAAATAACTCCTTCGCAACCTGGGGAAAGTATGCATAAGAGTGAAAAATCAACCCAAGGTATTCTTACCGATCCCAATGTAGTACAAATCTAACCATGTGAATAGATATCCTAATGTCTAACATGGCATAAACCACTTGATTACCGGTCAATGATGTAAATTGTTAACAAGCGCGAGGGAGATCACCATTGATGTCAATGATTCCCAAGGTACTCTAGTACATTCTGACGAATGTGAATAGATGAGATGAATTCGAACATCCATGGAATCATCCAATCAGAGGTCAATGATGTAAACCCATTGTCAAACACGAGGAGGCCTACCATTGAGGCATGTAGGTCCCAAGGTACTAACTAGTTTATAAGTCTGAGTCCTTGGATAACGTGTTGAAGTCGATAGGAATAGACTCGTTGAATGAGGGCCTTGATGTATCCTCCATCAATGACACGAAATGGTCATAGAGATGTAATTGGTAGATCAAATGAACATGTACTGACATGGGTGTTGAAACAGGATATTTGTGATGGCCGATTCTCAAGGCAGATACTTCCCTTGAACACTAAGGCACAACATCCAAAACTTGACATGGACCAAAACTTGAGGACACAGTGGATGTTGTGACTTTCATCAAGTGACCCAAAGGAGTAAAATAAACTCAGAATATTGGCTGAGTGTAGAGGTTTAGTGGATTAAAATGCATGCAAAGAAAAAGTTCCATGTTCAAGGGCGACCGTAAGAGCTACTAGTAGTGTTCTCAAAAAATTGTTCGGCTTGCTTCTTTCAATTTTCCCCCATCCAGATAAATGAGTACCTCTTTTTAATTTAACAAGCTTGAGGAGGGTAATACATGCTCGATATGACTCACCTTCAGTAAGTCCTTCTTCCTTTTTTTAACGAACTGGAAGAAGTAAGGGTTCGATCCCATATGGGCCCTTCAATGTATGATTGTTTAACAAGTCCATAGAAGGTAAAATCGGTGGTTTTTCATATTTAGAGAGTCTGAAAACATCTTAAAGATAACTCCAATGTTGTCCTCTTTCGTAATGTTAGTCTTGCGAGGCCGAAAAAGAGATAAATTATCACTCGAAAGACACCCTTTCAAACCTTTTAATGAGTGGGAAAGGAAGCAAGATCACTCGACAATCTTTTCATGTTTAGAGAGTCTGAAAAGATCTCAAAGATGAATCCATGGGGTTCCTTTTTCGTATATCCATGCAGGTCTGAAAAATAGATAAAATTTTACCCGGTTGCATTCTCATGTTTTTTTGAGCACAAGAAAGAACAAAGACTAACCTCGGTATTCCCCCAGCTTGAAAACTAGTGGCTTAACTCCAAAATCATCATCAAAGGCTAGAGACATGATCTCCAAGATTCAATTCATTCACTGACTTTGAGGTTGTCACCAATTTCTATACTAGATGGAGAAAAAGGATACAGGTGGATGGAAAGAAAGTTCAAATACGAGATCTAACGAAAGACTCGACTCGACATCTAYGAGATCTGGCAAAAGACTTGAMCTGACAAGAGAGGTGACTGTTTCATTTTTTTAATGAGATTGACACAGGAAAATAACTATGCTCAAGGCTCCAGATTCAATCCCCAGATTGTTGTTTCATTTTTTAACGAGCTTGCTACAGAGAGGAAAACTATGCTCAGGGATCTGGGTTCAATCCCCAGATTGTTGTTTCATTTTTTAACGAGCTTGCTACAGAGAGGAAAGCTATGCTCAGGGCTCTGGGTTCAATCCCCAGATTGTTGTTTCATTTTTTAACGAGCTTGCTACAGAGAGGAAAACTATGCTCAAAGCTTCTTTTTCATTTTTTAATGAGCTTGCCACAGAGAAGAGAAATTGTGATCGTAGAATCTCCTTGATCATGGCTTCCAAGAGAATAATGCGCTAGAAGGACACCCTGTCAAGGGACAAAAATCCGTCATGGCTTCCAAGAGATCTTCACTGGATGGAAGAAAAGAACTTTGGAAGGAACACATGTCGAGGGTCTCACTAGGGGTAAAGAGATCAGGCTCCAATAGCCCTACCAAAGAGATCACCATGTCAACTACCAGATCCAAATCGTCGAAAGTTGAAGTCATGGGAGACAACGCCACATAATTAACATGTGGAGGGGGCGATACTATCTGCATATAAGAACCATTTAGGGAGGTAATCTAGTCAAGACCGATGAATAAAAGTTGATCAATAGTCGCAATTCTTCCATCGTGAGGGAAAGATATCACACGAAAAAGAGTGGAAACAATATCTTTCATGGAATAGAAATAATCCCGCACAAGGAGTAAAGAAAAATCTAAGGGGTCTCAGACTACCATGACATTAATAAAGACAGTTTTCCCTCCTAAAGTTATGGGAAACTGAGGAAGGGTCCCTAAAGGTTGACTAGTTCTTTTGTTAAAATCTAACAGATTTTGTGTAACCGACGCAAGATGAGGACAACCCAAAGCGTGCCAAGCAACAGAGGACAAAATACTAACAGATGCACCTTCATCTATCAGTGTTTGAGGAACGTCCTGACCACAAACCTGTACTGTAATCTGGAAAGGAATGTGAGAGGGAAGACGAGGTCTAGTTAGTGCACCCCAATAAAAAAGGATGGCCTCATTGCTTGGAGGGGGTTTCGCGGGAGAAGGAGGAATGCCCCCCAGCATAGTATATTATGTATCAATGAGAAAAACATGGGCAGTATCAGGTTTACTCTCTAGAGGGAGAGTAGAATCGACTGATGATGGGATCAGATCGACCACGCTGGAACTCTTCAGATGAAGGGTGGGACTGACAGAGGAAGGGACTGGATCAACCAATTTGGAACTCATCAAAGGAGGAGTGGTATCGACCGGTGACAAGACCGGATCAACCACTTGGGTTTCATTATCCAAAGGGAGAATGGGGTCGATGGGTGGAAACAGATCGACCTCTTTGGTGTCACTCTCTAATGGGAGAGTGGGGTCGACCGAGAATGAAAATGGGTTGACTACTTGGGTTACACTCTTTTGATGAAGAGTAGGGATGATCGATGACGAAACTAGATCAACTACTTGGGTTTCTGGTTCAATCGAGGAGGAAACTAGACTGACCACTTGATCAACCGTACTGAGCGAGGATGGAACCAGATTGATCAGTCTATCAACTAATGATGGGTTGGGGGAAATCTTACGATAACTTTTTTGAAGTTGAAGTTTTTCCAAAAGAGAAGAAGCCTCATCCATACGAGGAATAAGGTGAGAATAATGATCACCTTTTCATAACATATAAGGAAATTTGAAAGTTGTCTTCTTCTTACCAACCTTGATGTCACTAGGTGATGGGGTATCACTGGCATGTCCAGCAGAGGCCAATGATGTGGAGGACCACATTTCTAAGACCTTGGGAATACCAGGGAAATCCCTCAAAAAGTGGTTACCCTTACAAAGACTGCAAGGGAATTTGGGTTTCAGATTCTTCATTTTAATCTTGTTGACCTCATAAACACTCCCAGTACTATTAACAGTGTTATCGAATAAATTGGTAGGTGAAAACACTAATAGATCTCCCTAGATCCACCTAGATCTAGAACAAAATAGGACAGGACACGACTCTTTTCCTAAGTTGCAGTCATTGAATCTACTATTAAGAAGGAATGAGTGACATACCTTTATATTGCTTCCTTAGGTCTCTGTTGTTCTTGCTTCACTTCGGTGTTCTTGTGAAATAAGGTCCAAGACAACACAAACCAACCAAAGTGAAGATAACAAAGTATATTCAATGTCAACCTATGCATATGATCAAGGATTTATGCAATAAAATAAGAGTGATTTTACAGGAAAGGGACATGCCGATATATTATATTAAATGAAAGTAGAAGATAGGCAGCCTATGAACTCATCTTAAAAATGTGTTTTTGGGAAGGAGACAACAGTCACTTTTCTCAAGCAAAAAATCTTTGTGGGAGATTGAATACATCACTTGTAGAGACATCACCAGAGTGAAAAAAATCATGTGTAACATAATGCCCCCCAAAGTATGAGGCCGGAACTTGTGACAGCCAAAATACTTTGTAAAATGTGTGTGTGTGTCAAAAACAAGGAGTGCACCTAATAAAAAACCTGTAAACAACCAAGCATCTGCAGAGTATAATACCAGTTCTGAGGTAGGCATTCCCATGCTCAGCTCACAAATTAATGGAATCATAAACGTAGGTCATGGCCACCAATCATACATCGTGGATCCATGCCGTCAAAATGTTACATAGCCACTAGGAATACATTGTGGATCTATGCAAGAAGACTTGAATTAAGACGACATAGCCACATGAAATACAAAGTGGATCTATGTGCCGATACAAATCATACATACTCCATCGTAGCCTGGATAAAAAAGATGAGACCCAGGGTCTTCAATCCCATCACCTAAAAGTATGAATCTAGCTATGTGATTACATGTGTTGAAGTCAAACATGGTAGAAACCACTTGATTACCAGTCATTGATGAAAACCATCAACAAGTGCGAGGGAAAACACCATTGAAGTCAATGACTCCCAAGCTACCAAAGTACAATCTAAATGAATGTAAATGCATGAGCTGAAGTTGAGCACTCGACCGAATCTCTCGATCAGGATCAATCATGTGAAACCCCTGTCAAAAGTGAAGAGACCCGTCATTAAAGCATGCAGGTTCCAAGGTGCTTAATGATTTCTAGGTCTCATTTATGGATAATGAGTTGGATTCAATGGAAAAAGAATCGTCATAGGAGGGCCTTGATGTATCCCCCACCAATGACACAAAAAAAGTAATAGATTTTGAGGATGAAACAAAGTATGAATATGGGTCGAAACGGACACAGGGAAGACTTACATAGTAAGAATGGGCAACTGCAGATGGCCGACTCAATAGAGGTCTAGTGTGAACTTCTCTTGAACATATGAACAAGATGACCAAGGACTTGGTAGCACTGACTCAAAGACGACTCAGGATATGACCTTGTAGCAAGTTGAACGAGAGACAAATGGATTTCGTAACCCAGATTCAAATGATCAATAGGGGGTGTCATGTTCAAGAGTGACACTTACTACCATTAATATGAATACAAAAACACATCCCTTTCCCAAAATTTCCCCCACCATTTCTGGCGATTACCTCTTTATTTTTACACAAGTTTGAGGAGGATAACATATTCTTGTCTATGTAAGCTCATCCTTCAGATGAGTCCCTCGGAGTATGTTTAACGAACCCTAGGAAGGAGTGGTTCGGTCCCATTGCGTGTATTTCGATGTTTGTTTAACGAGTCCAAGGATAGAAAACTCGGGGGGTTTTCATGTTTTGAGATTCTGAAAAACACTTAAAGAGAACTCTCCCAGTTCCTTTTTTGTAAAAGAGTTCGATGAGGCTGAAAAAGTGATAAACTATCGCCCGTCAAATGTTTTTTCAAATACTTTAACAAGTGTGAAAAGAACAAGATTGCTTGGCCATCTTTGCATTTTTATGGAGCGTGAAAAGAGATTAAAGGATATTCCTTAATGTTCGTCATTTTCATGTTACCATGATGAGTACAAAAAGATTAGAAAAAGTATACTCGGTTACGTTCTCATATATTTTTGAGCGCGAGAATGAATGAAGACTGAGCTCGAGTTTTTTTCTAAAAAACCCTAAAAAAGTAGTTGTACATGTGACAAAAGAAAAAAAACACCCGTACCCCCTTGTTCGGACTTCAAAGTCATGATATCTACGAAAAAACACACTCACAAGGCTATTAGGGTATTAGGTTTTATAGACAAAGTAATAAATATTATAAAAAATCAACAAAAATAGTAAAAGTGAATAAATATGGGCCAAAATGACTTTTTACATTTCCATTGTGATTTTGCCAAAAACTTGTCCAACATACCTCATTTTCTGCCAAATTTATTTGCTTGATTGTGGGAGGCACAAGAAATCATTCGATGAACCGTCTCATCCAACGAGGTAATCTCTTGATTCTCTAACTTTTCCATGGTTTATTTTTAGTTTTTATTGGCAATTTTTTGGGTTTTGAGTACATTTTAGGGTTGAAAAATGCGCCCAAGCATTCTCGCAGGTGGGCCATGCGGGACCTGTGAGAATCAAGGATTCTCATAGGTGGCCTTCAGGGCACCTGCGAGAATCTTGTAGTGTGCAAAAGGCTCACCTGCGGGGACCAAAAAATGGATTTTGAAGTAAGGTTTTTCTCAATAAAAATTATGCAAGATTTTAAAACAAGTTGTTGACTTCCCTCTCATGTCTCTTTCGCAGGTGTTTGACTATCACAATGTTGGAATGGAGAGAAATGGAACATGAGGAGGATGATTCCATTGTTGGGAATGACCTGGGTACAGTCGATTCCCTCTGGGACTGTGGGCTATTGAAAATTTTTAGGATTTTGAGCATGAGAGACCAACTCAGGTTGTTGGAATACCTAGTCCACATGTGGGATGTGGACCAAAAATTATTTCACGGGGTTGTCACAACGTGGATACCATGCTACTTTGACTGGAGGTAGAGGTGATGGACTCTCAATGAGTGAGTATTGTCACTAGTATTGTGTTCCCAAGGAAGAGAGAAGCAAGGGCAATGTTTCTATTTGGGGGGTCCAAGATTTGACCCTATGGACCATCTTGTTTACTATTTCACGCATGGCTGGGAGTGTGTCTCTACACATGGCTCTCCAGAGATATTTCCAATATGCCATAGAGTGCACAGAGCCTCGGGTCTTCAACTGGTCAGATGTAGTTCTCCGCAGTGTGAAGAGACAATTGACGAAGTGCATAAAGGGTGACTTGAAGGAGTTTGGGTATGGATCACTTTTGGTGTCATTCTTCCTCAAGAGGGTCCCACTACTGTGACTATAGGTTGATTGGGGTTTAACGGCCCTAGAGGATCCGAGGATGCTGAGGTGGTGCAACCTCATGGCTCGACACATAGTAGGATCTATAATCAAGTATAATGATTCATTTTTTGACTAGTTGAGGCCCTAGATGTTGATGATTGATGAATACGCATATGCTGGTTTGGATTTTTGAGGGGATACGGATTTGGCCCTACCTGAGGATGCTCAGTGGGGTGACTTAGGTAATAAGTACACATTTTGTTCTTTTTAAATGTTTTTGTAAATTTTATCATATGAAATGTTTTTATGTTTATCCAAGAACTAATAAAAAAATATCTTTTTGATGACATAGATGTGGGGCCATATCGACTTCCAAGAATGTCTCCCGTTCAACAGTGAGGATAAGAGGCTCCAGTGGCGAGATGGGATGCTAAAGACTATGAGGTAGTGGAGAATAACTTGGAGGGGTTGACCACGGACGTCCCAGATATTGCTATTGGGGAGATTCTGAGACGTTACCAGCGCCATACTGTGGGCATCTTTAAGTCTCTCACTCGACTGCTTCGTAGGGTATCCTGAGAAGTTGTGTGTTATCATGAGCATCATCTGTGATGCTACTTTGTAGAATCTATGGGCTTCATATTTTGATCCTTGGACATAAAACTTTTGTAAAAAAATCTGATCATTATATACATATATACGGCTTCTACCGACTTATTTTATGTTGTGTTATACATGTGATGTGTGATTGGCTTATAAATGTCCCAAATGTCTATCTAACACATAGTTAGATAATGCATCAGTCAATGTATTTAGACATCTAGGAATGTGTTGATATTCGATATAATCAAAATAACGTTCCAAGAGGTGAATTCGTAAATATACCCGTAATAAAGTAGGAATTCAGATAGCATAGATGTTACATAACTGTAGTACTACTAGTTGAGAATCGAGTCGTATAACCAGGTGGCAGATACCAGGTGAAATAGCATCAATCAACATTTTTATGATGATGTTATATTCTAAAATATTGTTGGTCGCACGACCGAGGCACACACCTCATAGACTGATAAGTTTTCTTGTAGGGGCGTAAATTGCCCATGCAGCAAAAGCAAGGTTCTGAGTACTACGGCTAGTGCCATCGACGAAGCCAATGTGGGGTGACAAAAAAATTGACATCTATAAACCAAGCACAACACAAGATAAGCGGTCAAGGGCAGAGACCAAACAACGAAAAAAACACACAAAAAGTAAGATGCAATAAAATACAAGCACTCATGCACAGGTTATCTTAAGAATAGTACTTATTTAAGTACAACCCATTCTAGGTTCACTCAAAGGGATACCGTCGTAGTCCACTAACTTGTAAGCTCCTTTCTCTAAGACTCATCTGACGATATAAGGAGCTTGCCACATAGCTTCAAATTTTCTGGCTCCTAGCATATCCTGATCTTGTTCGCAAAGGAGAACCAGATCACCTTCAGAGAAAACGCATGTCTTGACATGTTTTTCGTATTGGGATTTAACGTGTTTCTTATGGGCTTCTATAACTAGGGTGGCGTAGCGACGGGTTTTGTCTAATTGCATGAGATACAGAAAATGTTCTTCTTTGGCAGAAGTGTTTGGGAGAAGTTTGATGGCTAGTTTTAGAGAGGGTATCTCACATTCAATTGGCAATATGGATTCTAGACCATAGACTAACTGGAATGGTGTAAACCCGGTCGCAGACTTAACGGATGTTCAGTAAGCCCACAATGTTGAAAACAAAATCGTGCGCTAACTTGTTTTGTGAATCCCTATTATTCGTCGAAGCATGGTAATGAGGATTTTTTTTATTGCTTCAACTTGGCCATTGGCTTGTGGGTAATAGGGTTTTGAGTTTTCATGGTGAAGACCCAAATTTTCAATGAGTTCGGACATCATAAATTTTCTAAAGTGGATACCGTGGTCAGTAACGATAGCTTGAGGAACACCAAATCGAGAAATGATGTGATTGAATATAAATAATGTTGCAGTCCTTCTGGTATTGTCGAATGTTGGCATCGCCTCAGCCCATTTCGTAAAATAATCTATGGCTACAATAATGTATCCATGCCCCCCGGCCGAGTGAGGGTGACATGTCATGAAATCGATACCTCATTTCATAAAAGAACCAACGGAGACCACAGGGTGTAGAGGAGCAGGGTGTGATCGTATTTTATTGTTGTAGGTTTGGCAAGCGTGGCATTTTTGGACGACAATTGTACAATCGTTGAATAAAGAAGGCCAAAAATACCCTGCTCATAAGATCCTCTAGGCAGTAGCATACCCAGACATGTGACCACCATAGTCTCCATAATGGCAGTCATTTAGGGATTTCTCGGCTTCGTCAAATGTGACGTAGCATTGAAAAACAGTCAATCCCACGAGGATAAAGAGTATCATCGAGGATAATATATTGATGGGATTGGTATCGTATTCTATGGCAGTCAGTGCTAGAAAAATTGGGCTGGAAAGTCTAGGTCTGGAGATATATGATGATATCTCCGTACCAAAGGTCATTGGAACTAATCAGGAAAATGGATTCATCGAGTAATGAATCTGCTACTACATTTTCCGTCTCAGAGCAGGGAAGGTTGAATATCAACTCGACAAACACCAAGGATTTATTGGACTTAGCACATTAGAATTCTAAGTCAAATTCCTAGAGTATGACAATCCATTTGGAGTATTTTCCCCCTAGCAATTGGCGTGTAAGAATGTGCTGCATAGGGTTGCAGTTAGAAATTACCATAGTCTTGCGAGAAAGGATATAGTGCCAGAAACATTGAACTGCTTGGACAACTGCCAAGGCCAGCTTTCTAATATGTAAATACTTGGTTTTGGTAGTTGTTAGACTCTGAATGAAGTAATAGATGACATGTTCATCATGAGAATCATCCTCCTGGATGAGAACCATAGTGATGGTATAGTATGAGGTTGTGAGGTAGAGGAAATAATCCCGACTATAATCAGGTGGGAAGAGTAGTGGGTTACATGTCAAAGATAGTTTCAAAGATTCAAAATATTTTTTGGCAGTGGTATCCCATATGAACTCAAAACCTTTCTTGAGCAGTCGCGTAAATCCAAGAGTTAGCTCAACATAGTTAAGGATGAAACGACGGAGAAAGTTTGCCTTCCCTTGCAAAATTTGTAATTGATGAAGTGAGGAAAGAGGAGGGAGATTGAGAATCACCTCAACCTTCAAAAGATCTACCCTAATCCCTTGACATGAAATAATAAAGCCTAGAAGTTGGCCAGATTCTATGCAAAAAACACATTTGTGGGATTCAAGCGTATATGGTTAAAATGACATCAAAGGAAAATGGCATGGAGGTGTATTGGATGATCTACATGATGCATGGAATGAGTAGGTAAGTGATCTAGATATGGCTGCACGATGTTCTTTATATCGTGAAATGTGTAAGACATAGCACGTTGAAAAGTTGTGATGGTATTCTTTAAACCAAAGGGAAGTTTTCGGTAGGCGAAAGTTCCCCAAGGACAAATAAAAGCGGTCTTGTGTTGGTCTGTGAGGACGATATTGATTTGATTATATCCAAAGAAACCATCCATCAAATAGAAGATTTCATTTCTAGCACAATCATCGACGATCTGGTCAACGAAGGGGGTAGGAAAGTTGTCTTTAGGACAAGATTTGTTAATGTCCCTATAATCAATGCACATGCAGATTGTGCCTTGTTTCTTGTCAATCGAAACAAGATTGGAAACCCATTTAGTTAGAGCCACAGGGTAAACAAAGCCAGCTTTGAGAAGCTTCTCAACTTCAAGCTTGATAGTGGCTTCTTTACATGGGTGGACCGGACGAAGTCGTTGCCGGACAGGTTTAGCACCCGTGTATGTCTTAATCTCGTGTACCACAATGTCGAGGTCAATCCCCGACATTTCATCATAACTCCATGTAAAGACGTCATGAAATTCTTGGAAAAGAGACTTGTAGGTGACAACTTCATCATGGGAACATGAAGCTCCAATATGCACATTTTTGACAACTCCAGGTTTTATGCATATGTCGAGGGGGATGGTGGGTGAGATATTACTTAAGTTCCCTTCATAGAACATATCGTGTGTAGACTCGAGAATGGTATAAATGATGACAATGGTCGACAGGGTTGAGAGTCATTGGTAACCCTCGAGGGTGCGTTGTTCTAGAAAGAGGATGGAACGATGATGTCCATCGTCCCAAGGGGTATCTTCCATGGACATAATAGACATAATCATCTCTTCTGTAGGAAAAATATCATGGAATGGATCTGGAGATAAATCACCAAGAGAGGGGGTTGTCGATTGAATGGTTTGATAAGCGGACTCGACTGGACTCAAAGGAATTTCGTCTCCATAACGAAGATGATCACCAGGGTTGGGTACCATCCATGGGTCGTAAGATGCAGGGGTTTCATGAACAGAGGTGGAGATCATGTTGATCGAGGTGACAAACGGGTGTGGAACATCGGGTGGTGGGATGGGGAAAGTACCCATCAAAGAGGAATATTTAAGAAGACTCACACTGACGTTCTTATATCCAAGGGGGGTTTTGCAATGAAAGGTACATTTTCGGTACGTGCATCAGAGTGAAAGAAGGCCAATTGGTCTACGGTAACTACTTTTCCTTGATGTGGAAAATGCACGACATGGAAAAGAGTGGACACGATGACACACATGGAATCGATCCAGCTACGAACAAGTAGAAGGTTGTAATCGAGGGGAGCGTCGAAGACCTCCACTTCAACGTTTACCATTTTTCCTTATAACGTAATAGGCAACTAAGGGAGGACAACGTAAGGCTTAAAACTAGAGCCATTGAAGGCTTTGAGCATGTTATGGGATTCAGTCAAAGGAGGAGAGTCGATGGATTTCTAGAAGGTAATAGACATGACACACGGCAAGGCACCCTCATCAATAACTGTTCTACAGACGTTTTTTTCAGAGACAATAACTTGTATTTGGAATGCGATTTGAGGGGGTAACCTTGGAATGTGATCTTCCAAGTCAAAATTTATTAAATTTGTATCCATAGGGTCGATTCCACCGATAACTTTCAACAGTGACTTTCGTTGTATAGGAAAACTCTGAAGGACTTCGAGGGCTAACATCGCGGATGGTGCTTGGGCCATATCTTCGACAATAGTGTAGTTTTGGGCAACATGTGCATGAGGATTGAAATTTGATTTTTGAACAACCCCCTTTGGGGGAGGTCAAAGAATTGTATCTAGGCTCGGTCATTTGAGATGAAGAGGACCATTGGTAGGTGGATTCATGGGAGATGGTTGGACCAAAGAAGGAGGCATTGCATCAACCTTCTCTTTAGAGGAAGAATAATCTTTGGCTCGAGTGGTTAGTGTGATGTCATTCTTCTTCGCATCACCTGTACACATTAAGACATATGATGTATTAGAGGGGGAAGGTTGGCCATGAATGACCAATTGGTCCTGTTGTTGAGAGGGGAAGGGTTTTGATAATATGGCTGGAGTGGGGGGTTTTGTGGTCCCTTGAAGGAACTTAGTAACCTCGGCTCATCATGGACAATCCTTAGTGTAGTGATCATTACCATAGATAAGACAAGGGTATCGGGGTTTGCACTTATCCCTATCATCAACAGGTGGTGTTTTGGTTTTCTCAGATTGTAGATTATTTTTATCCTCCTTGTTCTTACCCTTTCCCTTTTTGAATTTATTTTTTCCAGCAGTGGTAGATTGAACAGAGTTTACCTCAGAAGTCTTGCCGGTAGGAGGGGTAGGAGACAGATCATTTTGAACATTAGAAGAAATGGGTTTGGGGTTGTTTCTAGAGGTTTGGACGGAGTGAGGTTGGGCATGGAAAGTGATAATCACACTGTTAGTTGAGTGAGAAGAAGTAGAAGTAGTTGAAGTAGCGGAAGTAGAAGGACGAGGTGCATCAGGGAGTAAGTCATAAAGAGTACTCGTTTGTGAGTAAATGAGGTCAAGGTATTGAGCATGATTGATTTCCTGTTCTTCTGTGACAACTCCTCCCATGGTGATGTCATGAGAGATGTCATTCATGAATGATTTTGTGAACCACTATGCTAGCAATTGATTGGGAAGTTTGAGTTTGATGAGACGTCATCTCCGTCACCACTCATGAATGTGATTAGAGATATGAGTGGTTTTGGTTTATCTGAAAGAACTCAAAATCTCGGTTCTTGTTTCATAGCGGATTGGTAACTGGTAGTGGGTGAGGAAATCCATAGTGAGGGTGTGGAAGTCGGTGAAGAAGCCTCGTGGTAATTCTATATGCCACTTCATGATGGAACCTGTGAGGGTTTGCTAAAAAAGGCGTAAAAGAATAGAGTCATCCATCAAGGAGTTGGATGAGCACCAAAGGTGAAAAGTCATTACATGATTGTTCGGGTCCTCTCCCATTTTACCATCGAATTTAGGGATGTCGGATGGTAGTTTGGTCAGTATTGAGGGCCATTGAGAAGAGTGATGGATTAGATCATTTAAAATCCTTGACAGATTAGGGAAGTCTAGGGTGGCTAAGAAGGGTAATTGTCTATTCACTTGTGGGTACTAGTGACTTTGGGGAGGGAGTCCCGTAGGTAGACCAGTGGGACCATAAGCAGTTTGCATATAATGTGAATATCTAGGAAGATTCGGTGGTTGGTGTGGAGGCAAGTAATTCATAGGGTTGTACCCTTGAATAGGGGTGTGGGGTTGAGTGTTCGAGCCCCAAATAGGATTAGATGTGCCTATATATGGTTGTCCTATACTAGGGGGTATGATGTAGCAAGCTTGAGGTTGTTGCTCCCCAATCAAGTGAGGATTATGTTGTATAAGATAATTCCAATACTGGGCCAAGGATGGAGGTATGTTTTTTCCATAGGGTGGGGTTGGTGGGGGTTTCCCTCCAATCGGGGGTTTCATCCTAGTTGGGATTTGTCCTACAAAAGGGGATTGGGTTTGGCCTCCTTGGTGAAATTTTCCACCAATAGGAATCTAGTAATTAGGTGTGAAAGACAGGATGGTGCCACTAGGGTCGGTGCCTCTGATAGAGGATGGAAGAGGTCTTCTGAAAGGGGGTCAAGGAAGTTTCAGAATAAAATCAGGAATGAGATGGTACCCAGAATAATTGGAAATTCCAGGAGTCCCAAATGAGATTTGTGTAGGATTGGGAATAGAAGCATTCAATGCATGATATCTAGATGGAAGGGTTGGGGTGAATTTGGGTGAAAGAAGTGTGCCAATGGGGGCTTGGATGGATGCTATAATCCTGGTGTGAGGACTCATAGTATCTGGGACCATTGTGTAATGGACCATTTGTAGAGGGATAGTCAAGATATTGTTAGCTAGTGGAGCGTCTGTACCAGGAAAATAATAGGCAGTAGTAAAAGGTATCGCCTCTGGATCAGATGTTTCAGGCAACTCAGGTGCGAAAATGATATCAACCCTTTCTCCTAAGCCAAAGAGATCCTGTCTAAAAATGCCATTAGTCCAAAAAGGATCTTGACCCTCAGGTCCTATGAAAGGTCCAGTTGGTGATCCAGAAGACTAAACAACTATATCTCTGGAAGAATTCACTTGCACAATACGTCTCCCGGAGTCGGTAGGAAGTTGAAAGTCCTCTCGAGAATTGGAAATTTGGTACCATTCTAAAGAGTTGGTTCTTTCCACTGGTGGAGTGGCAATGTCTTGGACTTCACTCTATTTAGGAGAGCCCTCTAGTGAGGTGGTAGGCAAGGGTTGATAACCTTCTATAGCCTTTGGGGGTAGGCCTTGCATTCTATGTGAACAACTTGCATTCTACGTGAACGACATGGAGGGTCAATTATGATCGAGTTAGAATTTTTACGAAAGAGATTCTATGGCCAACTTGGGTAAACAAACAACATGTGCTAATAAAATATAGGAAGCAACACCAAGCAAACAAGACCTTCTAATTCTGAAGTCACTAGTTGGTGATGAAATCCAATGTCGCAACGACGAGACAAGAAGGGGTGGGGCTAGGGTGGAAAAGTTACGTTGACGACCTGCTTAACGGACGTACACCCTGGTGCAAGCTCCCACACATAATCGTGGGTATACCCTCCAAGGATCCCGAGTGAGTCTTGCCAACATCGATTCTAGGTACCATGAAGACTTACCCCTTCACAGTCACCTTGTGTAAGACCCTAAGAAGATAGGCTACTAAGGTTACCACCAACAAAAATAATTCCTGGGGGAAGAGTCGACAATCCAATCCACACGTAAGGGTAGGGTATCTAGCCTGAAATCAGCTTGAGAGGCTTCCACTCATCATTGTGAGTATACCTTCAAGTGACCCCCATAATACGTGTAATCTCTACACCGATATCAACAAAGAAGGGTGAGTAACTCTATCAATCTCAATGCGACCTCAGGTTTGACCCTTGTGTGAGAAGGGCTTCCCAGGAAAAAATGTTGCAAATGGAATTTGACACTCCTTATCACAAGATACTATTGTGTGTTTTGTGCTTTGGAGAGTGTCTCACTACCTATTCCAAATCTTTAGCCTAGCTAATGTTGGTGTAAAAGAGCCCTAGAAAAAGTTACTAGTTGAATTTTAAAATTACACAATATTATTAAAAGTTATTGTTAGTCAAAAGGAGACGGAAATGAAACTGATGTTGTGTGAGATTCTGACCCAACAATGCATAAATAGGAATGAATGATACAAATTTTTTTTCGATGAATCCTATTTACAGGAGGGAAAGAGGAGTTTTCTGGAACAATGTGAACTACAGTGTATGATCTTCTATGAAATGTAATGTCAAACAACCATGAACAATGCAAATTCCCTATTCATTATCTTTCAATAATTTGAATGCCAATATTTTCGAATAAAAAGTTGCTTAAAAAAAAAGAAAACATCTTTAATTTTTATTAGAAACCAAGAAACAAGGATGGAACTAAGAAAAAGTAAGCAAGCAACGAAAAAGACATACACAACAAACACCCAAATCGATCTTTCAATGAAGACAAAAATAACAAAATGACAAGACCAGTCTCTTCAAATGCACATGGGTAACAATTTTCCAAGTAATAAGCAATTGAAAATGACAATTAATTTCAACTTTTAATCCAATCAAAGGTTTTCGACCAAACAAGCACTTGGATTTCAAAATCGGATGTTATACCATTGTTAAGAAAAGGTCAAGAGGTAAAAATTGAGAAAAAATGAACAAGAAGAGATTTCGATTTATGAAAACTAATTGTTCACGAGATTTGAAGTCAAGAAACATTCAATCAATGGCCAGAGAAGTTCTTTCCAGACCCACCAACCAATCTGGGCATCTAAAGACACAAAAGACTTAATCCAAAAAATTTACAAGTGAGTTCGCAGTCTCACAATGGGATACAGAGTGAGAATTAAGGATTCTCACAGGCTAGACACAGGCAGGGTGCGAGAAGTTCACACTGAACTGAAGAGTGTGGTGTGAACTTCAGTTATTCTTGCAGGCTACAAAGAGGTGAAGTGCGAGAAGGTCTGTAATAAAGCAAATTTTGGAAAAATGGCAGAACTTTTGAGGGAACTTCTAGATCCAAGGAGTCTATGAGGATCTCCTCAAGACTCAGAGATTGATTGGAAATGAAAAAGGGTAGGTCAAGACAAAATGGCCAAGAAAAAACCACCAAAATGGGTTGTATCCCCAGTGGAGTCACCAATTTTGTTATCAGATAAATTTGTAGGTGAAGACACTAACATATCTCCTTAGATCCACCTGGATCTAGAACAAAACAGGATAGGACATGACTCTTTTCCTAAGTTGCAGTCATTGAATCTACTATTAAGAAGGAATGAGTGACATACCTTTATATCACTTCCTTAGGTCTCTGTTGTTCCTACTTCACTCTGGTGTTCTTGTGAAATCAGGTCCAAGACAACACAAACCAACCAAAGTGAAGATAACAATGTATATTCAATGTCAACCTATGCATATGATCAAGGAGTTATGCAATAAAATAAGAGTGATTTTATGGGAAAGGGACATGCCGCTGTATTATATTAAATGAAAGTAGAAGATACAACCGGATCACCTTGATGTCACAAGATTTCTTTCAGTAACCCTTGGTTCCAACAAACACACTTGCTTCATACTTGCATGAAGAAGATCCAATACTACTTGATAGACCAAATAGAGTCTTCAAGCTTCTATCCAAGCAGAGTTCTTCACACAATTCTTTTACCAATTCTTCATCCAATCTTGCTTAACCTTTTCCATGAGAAACCTTTCAATATATAGGAGAAGGATAGATGGTTACATGGATGAGGATGATCCCACTAAATCTGATAAGTTAGTAGGATACCAACCATGTGAATGCCAACTCATTTTCTAGAAGATCTCCTTCTAGAACCTTCATGACCTCTTCTTTTTTCCAAGCTTTGAAACAGGTTCACACCCTACCTATAGAGCAGACTGCAAATAGTTCGCACCCTAAGTTTGGGTTGTCTGTGAGAATGAAGGATTTTCTCACCCTGTAATATAGGAAGCCTGCGAACTCATCTTAAAAATTTGTTTTTTGGAAGGAGACAACAATCACTTTTATCGAGTAAAAAGTCTTTGTGGGATCTTGAATACATCACATGTAGAGACATCACCAGAGTGACCAAAATCATGTGTAACAAATAGTAACTAGTTTCTTGGATCCAACATCTGATGTTGTTGGGGCCTTGGTCCTTTTCGGGCTCTTGTTCTTCTTCTCTTTTTATTTCTTCTTCTTTTGATCAACCTAGTTTCTTGCTTTAGAGCTTTCACTACACGAAGAAGGAGAAATGGAAAGAGACTTAATGGGCGAAGAAGGCGAAAAGTCGATGTTAGGTTGATGTGTGGGTGGTGTACTAACATCTAAAGTATTAGGTGCAATTGAAACATTGGGAGGATTTGAGATCACCCGAGTGGGGAACTACCAAATCCATAATCAGATGGTGAGTCTCGAAGACTCAGTGTGGCAATGTATGGAGGACCAAAGTTTCCAAAAGAAGAAAAGGTATAAGGTTCCCCAGGAGAAGGGGCCCCTCCATTGGTACTCTTAGGATTTGATTCCATTAACACTGACTCAACCTAAGCTCCACTAAGTAACACAACCAACACATGCTATGAATCTAAGAAGAAAACAATCAAACAAAACCTTCCCACAATGAAACCACTAGTTGGTCTACGAAACCAGAGATTCTGGGTTCGATCCCAAGTGGAGTCGCCAATTTTTGTTGAAGATGAATCCCCCTGCAGACAAGTGGATTCCCTCTTGGATTCTAGACTACTAAGGCCAAGAAAGAAAAGTGCTTAAAATGGACACTGACTTCCTTTTATATATAATCAAACTAATGAATGAAAGAGAAGGAGAAAGATATGTACCTTATTAACGACATTTGTCCTTGCAAAGTCCAGGCTGAGCTTCTATCTTGAGCTCGCTGATAGATCCTGTAGGACAAACAAAGGTACAAAATACTTCCTACTCTACTGAGATTAGCTCAATCATAGATCCATCTACTGCAAACAAACTCATATGGAACACGCACAAGTTTGAAAGAAACAGGCCAAGCATTGATTATTAATGAGAACAAGTAAAGATACTTACAATCCTTTGAATGAAGGTGAAACAACCTCTTCCATTTCTCCTTGTCCAACCCCTTTTCTCAAGTAATCTCCACTAACTGATTTGATGACATCTCACTCATGAGATCATAAGTTTCATGTAATTCTCAATCTCCATTGTTCCTTTCACCATTAGAAGGCCTCCTTATATAACCTTGGAGAGGTCCAACCACTTGAGAGATATTTGGTATGAGTTGAGGATTATTATTCTTCAGTTGAGGATCTCCCCTAAGACCATGCCTTGACCATCTATTTGAATCCAACTGCCTTCAGGAATTGAGGGATTCTTCCCTTATATGCCTCAACAAACCCATAATTTTCTAAAAAAAGGGTATCACTCCCCCAAAAGGGTGCACAGGGTGCTCAAGCACTCCCCCAAAGAGGCTTAGGGAGTGTCAACACTCCCTGATAGTGGGTAGGGGAGTGATCCTCTCCATAAGTAATTTTTTAGTGGTTCTTTCAGTGTCAAAAGGTTTGTACTCCCTGTCAAGTGACTTCTCTTCTTCCAAACTAACCTTTGAGGTGTCTTAAGTGTCTTTGTGATGTTGTTAGAGGAACAACATGGGAAATATGGCAGTATGATTCTTATGACAATTGCAACACTTGTGGTAAAGATGCAACACTTGCGAACAAGATGTGACACTTACAACATTTGTAATGACGACACTTGCGACACTATCGAAGTGAGTAATTTTGAGGTGTAACACTTTTGATCATACTCCTTTATAGGATTACAAATTGGTCTATGATCCTTGTTGTTGAATCAGTTTTTCAAAGACAGTTGTTGTGTCATCAATATGTTCAAAGAGAAGTTCAACCTGGAAATCTTTCTATTGCATCGACCATTTCTACAATCCTTAAGCCTTCTATTGCATTGACCATCCCTAAGTAAGTCCTAAATCACTTGTTACTCTTATCTACTTCAAATCGTGTTACCTGTTTCATGTCATTGATGGGGGATACATTAAGGCCCTCCTGTGGTGAGTCTTTTCCTGTCGAATTCAACTCATTATCCAAGAATTAGACTTAGAATCTAATTGGTACCTTGGAACTTGCATGCCTCAATGGTAAGTTTCCTCACTTTCGACAGTGGGTTTTCATTATTGACCCCTAATTGGGAGATTATGTTGAGTGTTCTACTTCAACTCATTAATTCACATTCGTTGGATTGTACTAGTGTACCTTGGGAGTCATTGAAATTAATGGTGATTTCCCTCGCACTTGTTAATGGTATACACTAATGACTAGTAATAAAGTGGTTTCTACCATGTTAGACCTCAACACATGTATTCACATGGTTAGATTTGTACTATAGAGTGATGGAGATGAAGACCTCGACTCTTTTCTCATAGATTCAGGTTGCGTTGGAGTATATTTAATTTGTATTGTTGCATAGATCCACTCTGTATGTCTAGTATCTATGTTCAAAATTGAGTCTTTAACACATAGATCCACGGTGTATTTTTGGGTGGCCATGTTCATATTTGAGTCATATTGGCATGGATCCATAGTGTATGTTTGGTGGCCATGACCTATCTTACTTGACATGGATCTTCACATGTTGACATTTATGCATTGAGTCATTTGTATTATGAGTATGGGAATGCCTACCTCAGTGATGATATATTATTGTACTGTATTTCCTTCTTTGTTGGCAGGTTTCCGACTGACTATTCCTTGTTCCCTACACACACTCAAAAAATTATTTCAGCTATCACTCTGTTCTAACTTCATACTTTGGGGGGCTCTCTGTTACACATTATTTTCATCACCCCTATGACCGTTAATGATGTAAACCTATATGTTGCCTTCAAAAGGGTCAATGGCCTAAATTCCTGAAGAAAGAAGGGAGAAAAACTTTTACTGAGAGAAGAAGTTGTATTTCCTTTGTAAAAACCCTATTAAAGAGGATTTCCACAGGATGCTCTATACACAGGGTGCATAAATTCCTAATTTTCGTAGGCTGTACTATAGCTAGGGTGTGGAAATTCCTGTACATGGGAAAAATGAGCATCTTCTCAATGCTTCTATAAGGAGAAGATTCTATGGTGAGGTGGCCTCCAAACGGTTTGGATCTTACTCACTTTCATGATTTAGTGGGATCATCCTAACCTCCTCACCTTATCCTCTTCAGCTTATAAAAGGAGAGGATCTCTCATGGAGAAAGTTATATTGACTTGTTATTGAGTTCTGTAGCTTGGAGTTTTTGGAGCTTGTATGTTGGCTTTTAGATTTGCATTGTCAATATAGATTGTGAGTAGCTATCAGATCTACAGTCTCATAATCCATGGATTAGAAGTGTGTGTGAAGCAAGGAACTATTGGAAGGAACCAGACAACATCAAGGCATCTAGTTGTATATTTCTTCCACATTATACAATACAATGGCATGTTTCTTTCTCATAAAATAATTCTCATTTTATTACATGACTCCTTGATCACATGTATAATCTTTCATTGAGTATACTATTGTTTCTTTCACTTTGGTTGGTTTGTGTCATTGTCGATCCAATATCACAATATCATCGGAGCAGAGCAGAGCTCAGAGATGGCAGGTAGCCTCTCCCAATTTCTTTGAGTTCTTCCATACAACTATACTTGCATATGACTATGGGCTATGACCAGACACCAAGAGAACATGAGCCAAGACAACCACCACACGAATCCTTCGGAGTGGAAAATATATGAAGTTCAAAATCCAATGTTGTGTGTTGTCAGATATTCTGACGACCATGATTGACTTTGGGGCTTCAGTGTTCGGGAGTTTTGAACGCTCCAAAGGATTTTCTTCCCAAATTACTATGTGCCCAGAGTTATGGATTTAGTGTTGCACGTCCCTCTTGATGACGGTTATGATCTACTTCGAGACTTCAACGTTTGAGAGTTTTGAACACTCCAAATCCTTTTTTCCTCCGAAGTACTCCATACCCAGATTTACAGATCAAATGCCACATGTTTTCTCCAATCAATGGTCAATATTTGTCATTTTCCCCACTTCAGGTGACTTCCAGTCAATGCTTCTCTCTTTCCTCCAAAATTCTCAATACTTAGAGTTACAGATCGAGTGCCACGTGTTTTATTCCAATGGATGGTTCAGATGAACTATGGCTCTCTGGCCTTCGAGAGTTCTTGTTCAACAAACTCCCTTTTCTTCTAGAGTAACATTCCTCCAAAATGGCAGATCTTATGCCACGTGCCCCTTCCAATGGAGGACTGGGATGACTTCAGGACTCAGAACTTTGGAAATCCTCGTCCCTTCACACTTCAATCCTCCTGGAGTGACTTCTCTCTGAAGTGCAAGATATGATGACATTTATCCCTTTGGCTTAGATGGATTAGATATGCTTCTACTTCTAGATCTTCGAGAGTTTTGTGATGCAAACACATTATTTCTCCCAGAGTCGGTCATCGCCAAGATGACCAAAACCTCAATCTGATGGTCTGAGAGTATCTATGTGACCCCAGATATCTATGGCTCATAACTTCCATTCAAGGGTCCCTTGGGTCCCAGTGTGTGCCACTCTAAGAGGGACACCTGGAAAGGATGTCACTCGACACATAGGCCCCCACATGAAATTGACATAATACACATGTCCCCTCGATTGAATGACCGTGAGGGATCCCGAAGGATCCTTAGATCCATGGTCCACATTAAATTTGAGACTTCGGGACTTCGGGGGTTTTGGTGTTACCAATCCTCCATCCTCTCGAAGTGGTCAACGCCAAGCTGACTGTATCGTAGATCCAATGGATGGGATAGTTCCTAGGAATCCTCAAATATCTAACCCATATTAACTTTGAGACTTTGGGAATTTAGGTGAATTCTCCTTCCATACGATGAATATGATCGATTCACCGGACCCACGAAGTCTAAAGGGTTCTAAGGGTTAACACCTGTGTTCTTTCTCCAGATTCGATGATCGTGAAGAAATTCGGCTTCTCCCAAAATAATCTCATCCATTCATCTTCCAAATGAAAGGATATCTCCTTTTGGGACTTAAATCTTGCTATCCTACATGAGCTTTATCAACTCCTTAAATACTTAGGTATTTTTCACTAATTATCCTAAACTTAACACTTAGAGAAATCCTCTGCGCACCCCTTGTGCTCATTTATCAACTCTAGAATTAAAGAGGGTTCTTGATCTTTTCCCGCCTCACAGAGACTTTGTACATACATGCACTACCTCTCCTGAGCTTAACTGACTCCTCCCTTTAGAACGAGTGGGAGTGTCGGCATGCACACATGAGCCTATGCCCCAAGATTAACAAATTCACAGTTCATTTATTTTAACTTGAGCCACCACTGGGCTCAGGCATTTACGTGTACAAGTCAAAGAATTCCTTATTTTCTTAAATATACATTTAGGCATAATTAGAGGGATATGGTATAACCATTGAGAAAACATGCACATAGCTACAACATTCATAGGATATCCAACTTTAATTCACAATTACTGCTTAAATACATGAGATATGAGAATACTTATCTATTACAGGTTGTAGCCAACTAACTGAATATGGGTGTTCTTCCTTCCACCCAAACATATACTCAGAGGCATTCATTCTTAGCACTTTATCCATCCCCATGCCAATCCATGATATCACCGAGGAATTTATGCCAATTTTCATCGATCCTTTATCTTTTGCATCTTATGCGAGGTTTATCAGATGTTTCCTTAGCATCAAGCTCGCGACCTTCTACTCAGGTCTCGTTCTCTGCATACTCTCAGAGATCTCCCTGTCTTTCAATACCTTGATGAAGTTTTTGAGATGCTTTCTCCTCATCGATATCGTGGCCCTCAACTCATTCTCTACTACTCGAAAAATGTTCCTCGCATTATCCACTCTTCTCTCCATATCCTCTTGCGTGCCTTGCACACACATCCATCCTATCCTATTCCTCTTGTTAGAAGGAAACTTGGGTTAGTCTAGGTCTTCTGGTGTAATATCCCCAAGGATGAGCCCTGTTGTAATCATGTTTATGAATTTTAAATCATGTTTTGTAGGCTCATGAGTTGAATATTGATAAGTTGGTGGGATTATGTGTTTATTAGACCAGAGAGCCTAAGTGTTAAAGGCTAGGAGCTTGTTTTTATATATGTAATTATGTAAAACATTAATAAAGATTAAACATCACTACGTGCAGACCGGCCATGAAGATAGAGTGACGGGGGACTAAGCTTCCACAAGGTGGGTAAGGGAAAGGGGGATGAAAGGTTGGAAATAGGGGCTAAGATTAGGGGCTTAAGTCCTTGGGAATAATAATTTATTATTGTTCCAAAGGTGTGTGACAAACATGTTTTTATCCTAATTCTTGGGAGAGACAGTGCATGTAGCTCCAATGTGTGAAAAAATGGAATTCATACTTGATGGAGTGCATGCATCTTCATGGGAAAAATGTGTCGGCCCAAGCACATGCAATTTAACCCAAGAATTGAGCTATGATGGGGGTTTGTCCTCCATTCTTCTGTCGGCTATCTGAACCATTAGAGTTTGTGTTCAACCTCTGTGTCTAATCTCTACATACCTCATGC
This sequence comes from Picea engelmannii, assembly GCA_009831015.1. Taxonomy (NCBI): domain Eukaryota; kingdom Viridiplantae; phylum Streptophyta; class Pinopsida; order Pinales; family Pinaceae; genus Picea; species Picea engelmannii. The sequence goes on along the minus strand of ML779771.1, from coordinate 989,124 downwards.
ATCTCTGAAAGTCGAAACTATGAGACCTCTGTGATCAACCAATGTATTCCTGTGAATTTCGTCTGGTCTTTCCGTTTGACCTCCATCATCAACCTCTGCATAATTTTCTTGTCACACATCCTGAAACCAGTAATCTGTGGGCTGATATGTGTCTTATGTGGAACCTGACACTTGGGTAATCACCTAAGTGTGCTATCTCTTAGCGTCTAGTCCTTGCCATTTTTGGGTCAATGCCCATTTTTTGTTGTGGTCGTCATCCTTGTGTCAAATGAGTGTTGATGCTATTGTGGTTTCCCTCACCCGATTGGAATTGAGTCAAAAGTGGTTGAAGAACTAGGTTGTCAGGCCCGTGGTAGAAGAGGCAGGTTGTCAGGCTTTTGAGAATCTCTCTCTAGGTGAGAGAGTCTGTTGGGAAGTCGTTTTATCCCAGAGAGAGTCCATCACTAGTTACAAAGCTCTGAGAATTCCTGATTTGATCTGTTGCCAAGACCCAGAGAGGGAGGTGAATAACTGATGGAATTTTCTTGTGAAGGTGTATACTCCTGGGTGGAACAGGCATGTGGGGAATGAGAGTTCGTGAGTAGTGGGCGTAAGAAGGCTCCTGGAGAGACTCCTTCCGGTTGCTCTGTGTAGTTTTCTTGTAACCTCAACCTAGTCTAGGATTCCCTTGCCCTAGGTGGATATTGGTCGTAACTCGGGGGTGACCCACTGCTGAGCGTGATGAGCAACGTGTTCTAAGGCTATGAGGTTCATGGATGGTTTGCACGTAGTTGGTGGAGTTACTACAGTTTCAAAGATAAGTATCATTATGTGTTTAATTTCAATTAAAATACATGTCTTTGATGCTTGTAATATTATCATGTATTCCGTTGCAAGTGGAATTATTGTTAATTATAATTAATTCTATATGTTAGTAGTATTTATGTGTTTACTCTGTGTTAAGTCATTTAAATTCATTAAATCCATACTTTATAAGTGTTATTCCACATGGTAGCATTTCCCCACAGTGGGGTTGATGGCCGAGGACGTTACAATATGGTATCGGAGCCCATGGTTTCAACACTAAGCCTGGATGGACCGAATAAGTGGTCTTTGGACCCAAGGTTTAGAGTGGAAATGGTGTTCAGAAGAACCAATTTCAAACCTTAGAATGTTTCTAAGTGCTAAGGGGTTAGTTGGCCGTGTAACGAAGCTCAGGAGGAGTAACGATAGAATAAAACCTCAGCTGGTGTGGTATTTGACCATAGAAAGAGAGTGCTCAACACTTGGGGTGTTGGAGCCATAGGATCTGTTTGGGAAAAAGGAAAGTCCTTTACGACTGTCATATCTGAAAAAGGTGCAGGAGGGTTATCCTGGAAGCCTTTCAAAGTTCGGAAGTCGGGAGAAGTGGAATGCACTGAGGCATAAAATTACAAAGGATATCTACACCGTAGATCATAGGAAAATAACTTGACCGTTAGATCCGTGTCCAAGAAGGAAAAGGAAAATCACTTCAGAGGATTTCTAGTGTGGAGTGTGACAAAATCCTAAAGTCCCGAAGTAGATCGCAATCGTCCTATTGTGAAGGACATGTGTTGGTATATTGTGAACTCCAGGAGAAAGTGCTCTGGGAAAAAGCGAGTGTAGAGGTGTTGAAACTCCCAAAGCTTGAAGAGCTGAAGTGGTGAGTCATGATGACATCACCTGGATGTGACGTGGACACATGGATTGTGTGCCAAGTGTAAGTGGATTCCTAACCATGGAATATTGAAATGGAATTTGAAACATGACGAGTGTCACCCATTTGAATGGTCCATGTATCAGTTGCTAGTATTCCTCCATGTGGCATCCTATGTGAGTAGGGTTAGTGGGGCTCGAGGTTATGTAACATAGTTAAAGGTTAGAGGACCCATAATGGAATTGATCACGATACATCAAGATCAATGGCCAGAAGACATTGCAGGGACCCAAGTTACATGAAAGCTAATTCTCCAAGGTGGTCCCACAATCAAAACCATGGTTTCACTAAGGGGTTACGTGTCAGTGTCAGGAGAATTGTGGGATGAAAGGAGGGTTACTCCAAACCACCATTTCATGCCCTCACAATTTGGAAAACTTTAAGTGATGTAACGTAATAACATCACCTGAGGTGATGTGGAAGTGTTCAAAGATTAATGGTTTAGGGTGTGCAGATGCGAAATCTTCCAAATTCCCAAAGTTTTGGAACTCAAATGCCTGAGGTTCCACAACGAGTGTCATCCATATCATGTTGGGTAGACGTGGATCGTTGATCCAACCTACTGCATGAGTTTGGTAACTCGAAACTCTGAGCGACTATGGTGTTATGCTTGGAAATATTTCGAATTCGAATCCCAATGGCCCGAGTGCATGCTTATTGATCTAGCACTTAGTCATGACCCATGGTTGTGTGGGTTGGCGAACTGAGAAAAGGGGGTTAGTGCCTGAAAAATTAGCAAAGAAGAGCTCTGAAAGAAGAAATGTGAGATAATTCTTGATTGAACGAGAATCACAGAGAATGAAAACTGAACATTTTCTTGAATCATATTTGTTTATGAATGCTATGGGATTTGTTAAGGAATGATGACCTAAAAAATTCCGGTTGTCTACACATTGTGTTGCAGAAGTTTAATGAGTGCCAAAACCGAATAGAGTTTCCACTGAGTGCAAAGAAATGGAGGATACACATAATGCTTCTAGTTCAGTGAATGAAGCAAAAGGAATGGATGTTCATTTGGGAGTTGAAGGGTCGAACTCCAATGAGAATGGAGAAGAGATAGATAAGTAAGGGAATATGATGAAAATCATTGAATGATTGCAGAAATATGCCCAAACTCACTGAGTAGATAGCAAAAAGCTCATGAAAGCTAAGGAACAATAGGGAGAATTCAACTTAAATTTGATGAAGAGTCTGGAGAGAATATAAAAGAAGTTGGACAAGGAGAGAGAATCGAGAAAAATAGGGAGTCACTAGAATTCTAAATGAAGAAGATAAAGGAGTTTTGGTAGACACCATCATCACTCCCAAGGTCGCTCCAAGAGGAGGGCACATAGTACTTCAAACCCATCTCCTACCAGAAATCATAGGAGATCTGGAGTGGATGAACTAAAGGGAGGAATGAACAATATTAAGCCTCCTACGTTTGATGAAGAACACAAGAAGGAGGAAGATGTCGAGACATGGTTTCATGGCATGAGGAAATATTTCCAAATGCATAATTATTCCTCTCATACAAAAGGAAGAATTACGATGTATCAACTGAAAGGAAAAGCATCCATGTGGTGGGATCAACCTGTGCAGGTGCAACACATTAGAGAGAAAGATATCACTTGGAGTGAATTCAAGAGGTATTTCTAGAAGAAATATTTGACTAAAAGATACTATGATAGAAAGATGAAAGAGTTCTTTGAACTCAAGCTAGGCAACATGACCATTGATGAATACGAACGAAGGTTTTTGGAATTATTGAAGTATGTTTCGTTCATCAAGGATGCGACTGTCAAGATTCAAAGGTATCTAAATGGACTTCCACCTTCCATTGGGGAAAAGATTTAGTATGATGACCCTAATACTATGGAAGAAATGATAAGAAGAGCAAAATGCCTATATGAGCAGCAAAGAGAAAAGCCTACTTTTTGGAAGGCTTGGGATGACTAGAAGAAGTTTAAGAAAGAGAAGAGGCTTAAGGGAAACACACCTCCCTTTTCCAGAAACAATACTCAAGGACAGCCATCATTTAGAGAGACGAGAATGGATGACATAAAGGGACAAAGGCCAAGGAAGACTCCCATTCATTGTTGGGTCTATCAGGGAAACCATAAGTACAAATATTGTCCCCATAAAAATGGAAAAGTGAGAGCTGTCCACAATGTTCAGCAGGCTGAAATAGTGGAGGACATGAGCAAAAGAATGGCAAGGAACTATGTAGCCCTAGACAACAAGAAAGCTGAATAATAGTCACACATGATTGAAGTAGAAGGTGTGATCAACAACCATGCCTTTTATATTTTAATTGATCCATGGGCTAGCCATAGTTATATAGATCCTAGAGTGGTGGAAAGTTTGCATTTGTCGATAAGAAAACATGAAAAGTATTGGTTAGTTCAAATGGCTACAGGAACCAAGAGAAAAGTCACTGATTTAGTTAAGTCTTGTCCAGTGGACAAGAATGGACTGAGCACAAAGGATGAATTGAATGTTCTTCCTTTAGGTTCTTATGACTGTCTAATTGGGATGGACTAGTTGGATCAGAACCATGCCATATTGGACTGTCATAATAAGGCATTCACTTTCCTGAATGAGGAAGGAAATTGGAAAACAGTCCAAGGAATTCCTAGAGTTGTTGCTATCATAGAAATCTCAACAATGTAGCTGAAGAAGTGCTACATAAAAGGTTGTCAATTATTTGAAACGCATGTGGAGGAAGCATATAAGGATGAGGCTTCAAAGATTGAATATCATGTGGTACTAAAAGAGTTTTAGGATATATTTCAGGAGGTACCTGGACTACCCCCGAAGAGAGATATTGATTTCTCTATAAACCTGATGCCTGGAGCAGCTCCAGTGTCAAAAACTCTTTACAGAATGAGTACACCAGAGCTAAAAGAATTGTAATTGCAGCTTGAAGAGATTTTGAAGAAGGGGTATATATGCACAAGTGTGTCTCCTTGGGGTTCCTTAGTCCTATTCGGGAAGAAGAAGGATGGGACATTGAGATTGTGTATCGATTTAAGATAGTTGAACAAATTAACTGTAAGAACAAACATCCTTTGCTGAGGATTGATGACCTCTTCGATCAGTTGAAGGATGCAAAGATATTTTCGAAGATACATCTCAGGTCAGGATATCACCAGGTAAGGATAAAGGATGAATACATCAACAAGACCACCTTTAGAACAAGGTATGGTCATTATGAGTTCAAAGTGGTGTCATTTGGGCTGTCGAACACACCCATTGTTTTTATGTGCCTAGTGAATTGTGTATTCAGGGACTATCTAGACAAGTTTTTCATAGTATTCCTGGATGACATTCTGGTGTATTCCAAGTTGGAGGAAGAGCATGAACATCATCTAAGGATGGTGTTGTAGGTGCTAAGAGAGCACCAAATATATGCCAAGTTGAGCAAGTGCTCGTTTTATCAAGAGCATATTCATTACTTGGGACATATTATTTTAGAGGATGGGATAGTTGTATATCCTGAGACAATTGAGGCTATCAAAGAATGGTCAGCGCCAAAGAACGTGACATAAGTCAGATCCTTTATGGGTCTGGTTGGTTATTACAGAAGGTTTATCATAGGGTTCTCAAGGATAGCTTACCCTATCATTTCATTACAAAGGAAGGAGAAGAATTTTCAGTGGAGAGAGGATTGTGAGAGAAGCTTCCAACAACTGAAGCAATTGTTAACCAGTGCTCCAATCCTGAGGATTGCAGACCCAAATAAAGATTTTGTGGTGTGCACAGATGCATGAAAAGAAGGACTGGGAGGAGTCCTCAGTCAAAATGGATTTGTGATTTGTTATGAATCCAAAAAGTTGAAAGAGAACGAAAGGAACTATGCAACACATGATTTAGAGTTGGGAGCCATCATTCACACTTTAAAGAAATGTAGGCCTTACCTCATGGGAAGGAGTTTCAAACTGAGAATAGACCACAATGGTCTGAAATATTTGTTTGATCAACGAACCTTGAATGCCAGGTAGAGTAGGTGGTTGGCGTTTCTCTGTGAGTACAATTTTGATATCAAGAATATCAAAGGGAAGGAGAATAAAGTGGTTGATGCACTCAAAGAGAGAGTACATGAATTACATGCCACAACCATTAGCATGTACCAAAATTATATTAAAAGAAGAATTTTGGAAGCCGCAAATGCAGATTTGCAGCACAGGGATTTGGTAGCAAAACTACAGCAAGGTGAGATGCCACAAAAAGTGGAAAATTATAAATTGGAAACTGACAGAACACTTCTATACAAGAACATAATTTATGTACCTAATGTACACGACTTAAAACTTATGATTTTGAATGAAATGCATAATGTGCATTATGTTGGGCACCCTGGATATTAGAAAATTGTGGCGGTAGTCAAAGGCCATTACTTTTAGCCAAGTATGAAGGAGGAGATTGCATAACACATCGCCAGGTGTATGGAGTGTCAGAAGGTTAAAGCTGAGCATAGGCACCCAGCAGGGTTGCTGCAACCTTTACCCATTCTTGAGTGGAAGTGGGAGGTAGTGACAATGGATTTCATCACAGGATTGCCCAGAACTAGCAAGCAACATGATGAAATCATGGTGGCGATGGACAATCTTACAAAAGCTACCCATTTTATTCTATTAAAGAGTAATCAAAAGGCAGTGGATGTTGCTGACATTTTTACGAGGTAAATAACATGATTTCACAGTATTCCCAAGACAATTGTGTCTGATAGGGACTCAAAATTTACCTCCAAGTTTTGGAAGGGGTTGTTCAAAGGATTCAGAACGAATCTAAACTTCAACACAACCAATCATCCTGAGTTTGATGGGAAGACTAAGAGGATGAACAAAGTAATAGAAGACATGCTAAGGATGTATGTGATGGACAAACCATCAAAATGGGAATACTACTTACATTTGGTAGAATTCACCTACAACAATGGGTATCAAGTATCATTGAAGATGAGCCCATTTGAAGCACTTTATGGCAGAAAGTGAAATACTCCAGTAAGTTGGGATAATCCAGCTGATAGGGCAGTAGTTGGGCTAGAGTTGCTCAAGGAAATGGAAGAGAAAATGCTAAAAATTAAGAAGAATTTGAAAGCTTCCCAAGATAGGAATAAAAGTTATGATGATAATAACAGAACCCATAGAGAGTTTAAAGTGGGAGAGTATGTTTTCCTGAAAGTGAAAGCCAATAAAAGTTCCTTGAAGCTAGGAAACTGCACCAAGTTGGAAGCCATATTTTGTGGGCCATTTGAAATACTAGAAAGTATTGGGCCAATTGCATATATTCTTGCATTACCTGCATCCATGACTATACATAATGTGTTTCATGTTTCATTGCTTAAGAAATATATACCTGATGCTAATCATGTAATTGATTGGAATGTGATTCAGGTGGAGAAAGAAGGTGTCTTTCAAGTGCATCCTATGTGCATATTGGATCGAAAAAGAAAACAACTCTAGAATTCAGACATAGGGCTTGTAAAGGTTCAGTGGAGCTGGTACAGTCCCGAGGATGTGACTTGGGAACATGAATATGCTATGAGGGAAGAATACCCACATTGTTTTGAATATTTTGAAAGTCTTGTTGATGTTGTGTAAAATTTGCACCGAGGACAGTGCAAAAATAAGGGGAGGGGAATGTAATATCCCCAAGGAAAGGCCTTGTTGTAATCATGTTTATGAATTTTAAATCTTATTTTGTAGGCTGGTGAGCCGATTATTGATAAGCTAGTGGGATTATGTGTTTATTAGGCCAGAGAGCCTAAGTGTTAAAATCCATGAGTTTGTTTTTGTATATGTAATTATGCAGAACATTAATAAAGATTAAACATCACTGCGTGCAGATTGACCACAAAGAAAGAGTGATGGGGGAATAAGATTCAAAAAGGTGGGTAAGGTAAAGGGGGATGAAAGGTTGGAAAGATGGGCTAAGCTTAGGGGCTTATGTCCTTGGGAATAATAATTTATTATTATTCCAAAGTTGTGTGACAAACATGTTTTTATCCTAAGTCCCGGGAGAGGCAATGCATGCATCTCCAACGTGTGAAAAAAGGTAACACATACTTGATGGAGTGCATGCAGCTTCATGGGCGACATGTGTTGGCCCATGAACATGCAATTTAACCCAAGAATTGAGTTGTGATGGGGGTTTGTCCTCCATTCTGTCTTCAAATGTATGAACTATTGGAGTTTGTGTTCAACCTCTGCGTCTGATCTCTGTATACCTCACGCAACTATGAAACTCGAAACCATGAGACCTCTCTGATCGATCAGTGTATTCCTGTGAATTCTGTCTAGTCTCTAAATTTGTCCTCCATCATCGACCTCTACATAATTTTATTTTCATGCATCCTAAAATCAATAATCTGTGGGTCGATCTATGTCTTTTGTGGAACCCGACACCTGGGTAATTGCCTGAGCGTCTTGTTTCTTAGCATCTGGGCATTTCCATTTTCGAGCCGATGCCCATTTTCTATTGTGTTCATCATCCTTGTGTCAACTGAGTGTTGATGATGTTGCATTTTCCCTCACCTGATTGGATCTAATTCGAAAGTGGTTGAAGAACCGGGTTGTTAGGCCCATGGTAGAAGAGGTAGGGTTTCAGGCCTATGAGCAACTCTCTCTAGGTGAGAGAGTATGTTGGGAAGTGGTGTTCTCCCAGAGAGAGTCTAGTACCAGCTACATAGCTCTAATAATTCCTAATCCAGCCTGTTGCTGAGACCCACAAAGGGAGGTGAAGCACCGATGGACTATGTCTGTGAAGGTGTATACTCCTGGGTGGAACAAGCATGTGGGAATTGAGAGTTTGTGAGTAGTGGGTGTAAGAAGGCTCTTGGAGAGAATCCTTTTGGTTGCTCTGTGCAGTTTTCCTATAACCTTAGTCTAGTCTAGGATTCCCTTGCCCTAGGTGGAGCTTGGTCCCAGCTCAGGGGTGACCCATTGTTGAGCATGATGAGAAGCGTGGTCTAAGTCTGGGAGGTTCGTGGAAGGTCTGCACATAGTTGGTGGAGTTACTATAGTTTCAAAGATAAGTATCATTATGTGTTTAATTTCAATTAAAATGCATGACTGTGATGCTTGTAATATTATTATGATTATGTTGTAAGTGAAATTATTGTTAATTATAATTAATTATGTATGTTAGTGGTAATTATGTGTTTAATATGTTTCAAGTCATTTAACTTCATTAAATGCATACTTTATAAGTGTTATTCTATGTAGTAGCATTGCTCGACAGTGGGGTTGATGGTCGAGGAAATTACAACTAGACCCTATGGTACTTTGGGTTGACCTTCCACAGCTAGACCATGCTTCTATTCATGGATATTGAGGGTTCAACCATTGGTCCTTTTCTTATTAACTATTTTCTTATCGCTCTCACATTATTTTCTATAGTGATATCATGGCTAGTAATTTCAAGGCTTCACCCCCACAGCCAGTTATTGGAAATTAAACAATGATACATTTACAATGTTCCCATGCCACAACATGGTAATCCTAATTAATGATTAATTACAAGTTGGGGGAAACAGGGGTGTTACAAGATTCTACACTTTTGGGGATATCTAAATACCTACACATCTTCTAGGTGGATACTAGTGGCCTCTCACCTAATCCAACTTACTTATTTTGTATGTTTTCATGTCAACACATATTGTTGTACTTCCAAGGCCATTTTGGAGGCCTAAACAATGTTTTTTTTGCTCGCCACAAAAAAAATGTAGACAGAGTCAAAGTTTGATGTCGTAATGTGTATTTCTCTGAAAGACATTTCCAACAGGCTATCACGCACCTAAAAAAGAGGTCGTTTGCAAAAGTTACAACCGCAGGAAGTTGAGGTACCAAATTACCCATAGGGGCCCACATGACTTTTGGCATTTCACCTCCTAGGGTCAGGTTTTTGGATGTATAGATTTTTTGAATTCATGAGTAATATAAAAAATTCATCTAAAGCCTCATTGGGATCATTATGCTCAAACAGATGCATGTAACAACCACATCTCTTCTCAGAGATAGATACCACCATTCGAGCAAGTGTTTCAGTTCTACAATTTTACAGTTTCATCATATTTCATTTATTCAATAGAAGGTATTGTTCATTGGATATCTATGTTATTATTCATATCTCTATGTTTATGGTATTCAATTTGTTAATCAATTCATCCCGCTCCTAAATCCAGATCAATGGTATCAAAGTGGTTTTCTCTTCATTTATTTTTATTCGTGCATGTCCCCGACAAGATTTGTTTACAAGAAGTGGGGACTCAAACCAATAAATTCATTGTAATATCGGTCGCGCCGAGATTGAAAAAATCCCATGGGGGATGAAAAGAAATATGATGGAGCATGAGATCCTATTAAAAAGTTGCTCGAGGAAGCCCTCATGCAACAAAGGAATGAAACGATGGACAAATTTGTGCAGATCCTTCGATGAATTCCCACAGGAGAAGCATTGTTGGCCCTTGGTTATGGAAGCAAGCGAAGAAAAAGTAAGAAAAGGGAGAATGTGAACTAAGAGGAAGACACAATGGCTATTATTGGGTCGAAGTGAACAAAAGAGTAGAAAACATGGAGCGAAGCCCGAGAAATAAAGCCATTGGATGAGGAGATCGGGGATGACATATAAGAAAGAAAGAAGGATCATGGACAACCCAAAAAGCGGAAAAATCCATCTTCGAATTCTTTGGAGCACTACACAGGAAGAAAGGAAAGACAGGCTGGTGAAGCACTGAAAATATGGGTCAATTTAACCTAGGGTTTTAGACACCTAGGGTTTTGGTATCTAGGGTTTTGGACACCTAGGTTTCAACCTAAGGTTGTCGGTGAGTGATTGTAATGTATAAATAAAGGTCAAGAGGACCTGGGTCGGGTTGGTATCAAGATAGGTTGTCATTGTTGCTAGTGATCGATCTGATTGTTGTTGTGAGAGACTATTTTGGAGAGAGAGAGAAGTGCTAATAGTGAGAGCCTTTTGGTATTGTAATATCTTCAGTTGCATGCGAAGATCAACCCTGCAGTTGGGTGTGCAGGGAGGGGAGAGAAACGAAGGAGAAGAAGGAAGATCTGCTAGCTAAGAGTGCATATAAGAATTGTATTCTTTACCTTAATATATTATAGAACAGTTATGTGGACATATCCCTAGAGAGAGGGTGAACCACATATATTTTGTATTGTGTGTGATTGGTACTTTGTATCTATCATTGATATACTATGATTGCATTACTGCTTTAGATATGATAAGTAGATGTGCATAATAGATCTAAGTTGATAAGTGATATATAAATGTTGTGTTGTTATTGTGTTAGATCTACTTTATATTCCCTTTGGTGGTAGACATCTTTGTCTTGCAACCCCCTCATAACTACTTCGGGTGAGACTACATCTACTTTGTAGGTATTGCTGAAAGGGCTAGTAGTTAGGGCTTATTGGTGCGTTCTTGGAGATGAACCCTGGGTTTGCCCCTGTGCCAACAAATGGTTTTGTTGCCGAGACAAGAATATTTTTCAGGTAATTTCAAGGTGGTTTCCATCGAAGATAGAGATTCAAAAGTGGATAGAGGATCAAGAGAAGGACTTCATTAATGCCCAAAATAAGAACCTTAATATTATCACTGAGGATTGGATAGAAATATATATCTTCACCGATATACATGAGATATTCTTTGGAGGGATCCATCAGGAGCTATATGAGTGGCTAGCTATATTAGCAGATACCCAATTCAAGATCTGATCTAGACCTCATGTGGTTTGGACATCAGAGTTGATCAAGAAGGTCAAGAGAGTTGATAACGCCGTATCAAGAGAAGTAGATCATTGGTTCAATCGAACCATTGGAGGGTACATCACAAAGTTTGTTGTTGACAGAGTAGAATCATACAACCAAGCCGAGAGATATTTCTTTAAGGTACCCAAAGGGAAATTTTTTCATTTTCTAAAGCTGAGAATCAAGATTCTATTGCATGAGAAGAACATCTCGAAGACACAATAGATTGTTCGGATCAAGAAAGGCTAATGTTCAAAAATTTGGACAACGACAATGACACAAAAGATGGATATACAAACAGTGGGAGAATATTCAAAGAAGTTCATATTGCAAACCTGTTAAAGAAGAAGTACGGGGAGGAAGGTTTCTATAGTGGAGAAACAGAATTGAGAGACGAAAAACATTCAAAAACCGCTTGGGAAGAAGAAGGAAAAGCTGAAGAGCTTTGCCGAAGAGAACCTGAAACCTCAGAAACTGCGCAGAACATCGAGGTAAGTACTATTATACCTCCTATTGATTCGTTAGTATTAAGAAACCAGAGTAATCCCAGTCACCAGAGCATCCAAAGAACTGTCAATAGTAGTCCACCGCATATTTAGTCAGAAACCCTAGGAATATCTATGGTAGATGAGATGAGAATCCCTATCTTTAGGGGAGATATATCTGAAGATCCTAATCAGCACTGGTTTCTATGTGAAGTTGTATGGAATATTAAGAATGTCACAAAGGAAGCTGTCAAAAGAACCCAGTTCAGTACAACTCTCATAGATTGCGCACTAAGTTGGTACATGAAACTTGTCCAAGGACTTACACAGCCTAAGCCATTGAATCAAATCAAGAATGTGCTGATTGAAAAATTCAAGAAACATAAGTCGGAATCCTAATGTATCACATAGCTGAAAGATATCAAGAAGAAGGTGGTTGAACCTGTTTGGGAGTTCGATAAGAGATTCAATACCTTAGCATGCCGATTGAATTTTTAGATCCTAGACAAATAGAACAAGGAATGGTTCATTACTTCCCTTCTACCACACATCAGAGTTCCCCTGATGCAACAGAAGATTGCTTCATAGGCTGAGGCACTGGAGATCACCATGAATCTAGAATCAACCATTATGGGAGAATTTAGCTCAAGTATGAGCCATATCTTGAGTCAACTAACTAGTTTGTCTCTATAGGTCGAAGATATGAAGAAAGACAAGAGAAAATATAAAAGAGAAGAAATCCAGTGTGTCATATGTAGATCAGAAGGCCATGATAAGGAACATTGTCCTCTATTCAATGAATACTTGGCTTCTGGAGCTCTGAGCTCCTTGAAGCAAGTCACCTTACCCTGGTGCAAGTTATGCATAAACAAACATCGCACTGGTGAGTGATATTATATGAAAAAGTATGTTCAGACACCTACAAATTTGTATTGTACATTATGTAAGTCTGTAGGAAATGATGATAGGGATTTTAGGACTTGTGATCTCATGCATGAAAAGTCGAGAGACATATATAAGTTTCAAGGCAAAGTATAACAAGAAGGAAACACTACGCAATATAACTCTCCTGGGAGAGGAAAATTCAATCCCCATGGTGGATTCAGAGGAAGAGGACGAGGAGGAGGAATGGGTAGAGGCCGAGGATAGATCCTCTATTATAAATTTTCACAACCAGGACACCTTGCAAGGGATTGTTAGAACCATTGTACCACTTGTAGCTATTGCAGCTCGTTTGACCATGTTATAGAAGATTGTCATGTGCTGCTAGCTAAGCTTCAAGAGTTGTTTTTATAACAAAAGGAGGCACTGTCACAAGAGATGACAAAATAACCCAAGGGAAGATTATAGAAGACTCAAGGATTAGGAAAGCTACAGAGAAGACACAAATGTTTGATGCAAATAAGGAAAGAAAATTGAAAATAATTTAGAGGAAACCAAGGCTCTGCATCAAAGACAAGACCAGAAGTGAGAGAATATGGAATGCCTCTGACATTTGATCAGTCTGCTTCGCCAAAATAAGGAAAAGAGGTAAGCAAGCTCATGGAATTTTTATACACTTATATTAAGTTGGTTCAGGACGAAAGTGTTGTACAAGAATTACAAAATTTAATCAGACAATATGAGCTAGGAAAGATAGATCCCTTAGTGAATCGAGCAGTACACCAAATTGGTAAGAAGAGAAGGAAAAATAAGGAATTACATTTGAATGATCAAATAGGAGAGTATGAGATAGACTATGTAGTCCTCGACTTAGAGTCGGAGGTCAATGTCATGATGAAGAAAACTTGGGCACTGATGGGAAAACAAAAGTTGATATATTCCCCTATTATACTTAGGATGGATAACCAGCAAGTTGTCAACCCATTTGGACGATTGGAGAATGTCCCCGTGGACATTGATGGAGTAAGAACATTTGGAGATTTTGAGGAAATTGAAATAGTTGATGGCAGTTTCCCTTACCCCGTGCTGTTAGGAATTGATTCGGCCTTCAATAACTCTACTATTATTGACATAAAGAAAAGACGTATGACTTTTGAAAGGGATGTCCTTAGGGTCATCACACCTTTATATCCATATGAAGGTCAGCGGTACACAGAACCTATCAGAAAAGAAGACCACACATATGCACTAGAAAAATTATATAAACTAATAGCCAGACAACATGATTACATTAATCCTAGAGCCGATGGGAATATAAGATGGCGAAATGACAACGCATGCTCATCAGACTTAGAAGAAGCACTGGAGAACTAGCAGAACTAGATGTATGAAGCATCTACAAGGAGATGTGCTAGATTAACCAGAGAAGTTCATTGTATTGACATAACAGTAAGTAACTTACCCACATTTGATGGTCTGAATCCGTTAGAATACTTCCTATCAGACTTTGAAGAAAGTGTACCAACACAACAAAGTTTTTTAGCAATGGATGAGTCCTTGAAAGCCACACCAGCAAGATGTTTGGGGACACACAAAAGTAATATTATAGATTGGGTACAATGTCGTACTCTAATGATAGCGTGATTCTCAGCACAATTAGAAGGCTGTGAAGTTCACTACACAGGTCGAAGCTACTGAAAGGACCATGTGCAAAGCTATGAGGAAGCCTGGAGAAACATTCCTCAAGAAAAATGGGTACACAGATTCATCAACACGCTGGACATGACACCTATCAACTGGTACCTTCAAGCATAATTGTGCCTCATCACTGTAGATTAAAAAGGTATGACTAAAAATTTTGTAACCACCTTATTATTTGAAAGTCAATATCCTTCAGTAGATCAAGAATTGCAGGTTGTGAGATAGAAAGTATTCGAGGAGCTATCTAGCCTTCCCTTAGAACAGGAAGAGGATGAATGGACTATGCCTCTCCAGAAACTGCAAGGCTATTACAACATCAATGTCGATGACGATGATGATCCAAGGAAGGTGAACATCACAGAAATAGAGGGCCATAGAGATGTGGAAGGAACAGGAGTTGAGCTTCCATTCATTGGACAACCAATCAAAATCAAGAAAGTCAATATTGGAATAGAGTAGACACCAAAGTTTTCAAACATTGGATATTATTGTGATGTTGCGACCATTGATAAAATTACAGAGTTACTGCATGAATATTAGGACTTGTTTCTAGCCAAGTTCATTGATATGAGGGGAATTAAAGGGCCTATGGGAGAATATGAGGATACCTTTTAATCTAGATGCTAAACTAGATAAATGTATACATTACAGACTAAACCCTAAATATAAGGAGAAAGTGAAGATTGAGCTTGACAGAATGCTGGAAGCAAGAATTATAGAACCTGTGGAAGAGTTAGAGTGGATAAGCCCTATGGTGGTGCAAGATAAGAAAACAGGAGAAATCAGGATATGCGTAGACCTCAGGAAGATGAATGATGCTTGTTTGCATGACCCCTTCCCTACACCATTCACTGATGAAGTGTTAGATAATGTGGGAGGCCACGAAGTATATACTTTTACATATGGATTTTTGGGATACCATCAGATCTAGATTGCCAAGGAAGACCTCCATAAGACCACATTTGCAACAAAATGGGGATCCTACCAATACACATTGATGCCATTCGGATTAAAGAATTCCCCAGCCATCTTTTCTAGGGTGGTGGTCGAATCATTCAAGGAATTTCTGCAAAAAATTTTAGAAACATACTTTGATGATTGGACTATTTTTAAATTATTGAAAAATCACATTGAATGTCTAAGGCTAATGTTGGATAAATGCAGGCAATGTCAAATTGATTTGAACCTGAAGAAATGTGTTTTATTTTCACCATTTGGTGTGTTGTTAGGTCATATTGTATGCAAGCAAGGATTGCTGGTAGATCCATCCAAAAATTCCATTATAGTTGATCTACCCCCTCCTACGTCAGTCAAACAATTGTGCACTGCATCGGGACACACAGGCTACTACAGAAAGTTCATTAAGGGTTATTCTTAGATTATAATTCCCATGGTGAAGTTGTTGAAGAAGGATTGTCAATTTAGTTGGATAGAAGAATGCCAATAGAGCTTAGACACACTCAGATAGAAAATGGTTACCACGCCCATTCTGGTTTTCCCATATTGGACCAAGGAGTTTCATGTGCATGTCGATGCATCTTCCATTTCTTTAGGAGCTATGTTAGTACATCCAGGAGAAGGATATATTGACCACCCATTATCCTTTGATAGTAGCAAGCTATATACAACTAAGATTAATTATACCACTACTAAAAGAGAGGGATTATCCATGGTGTATGCACTGCAGAAATTTAACCACTATTTGTTGGGAGGACACTTTAAAATGTTTAATGATCACTCCACGCTGAAGTACCTAGTCAACAAGCCAGTTTTGGGGGGAAGGATACTGTTATCGGACTAATTGGTAGGTGCAGACACTAACTGATCTCCCTAGATCCACCTAGATCTAGAAAAAAACACACCAAAACATGACGCTTTCCTTAAGTTTTAAATATTGAATTTACTAACTAAAGAGGGATGGGTGACATACCGTTTAAATGTCACTTCCTTTCGCCATCGCCATCCTAGCTCCATTCCAACGCTCATACAATGATGATCCTGAAAAAGAACACAACCAACCAAAGTGATAAAAATAACATAAACTCAATATAAGCCTATGTATGTGATCAAGGAATCATACAATAAAATACAATAAGCTTTATAGGAAAGAATCATATTATTGTAACATATTAAATGTGAAAGAGAGATTACAACCATGGCCTTGATGTCGTAAGGTCCCTTCCAACTATCCTTTGTTCCCCACACACTTTCACACCAAGAATTCTGAGAGCACAAATCTGATAATATTCACAATCTATCTTGACAAAGTGGCTCATCTAGCCAAGCTAAAAGTCTCAAAAGCTCAATCCAATCCAAGCTAATCCCAAAAGCTCCAAAGCTAACCAAAGCTAACCAAAGCTAACTTTCTCCATGAGAACTCCTCTCCTTTTATAAGTTGAAGAGGATAAGGTGAGGAGGTTAGGATGATCCCACTAAATCATGAAAGCGAGTAAGATCCAAACCATTCGGATGCCACCTCACCATGAAAGTTTCTCCTTCTAGAAGATTTGAGAAAATGCTTGTTTTTCCCACGTGTAGGCATTCTCGCACCCTGCCTATAGAGAAACCTGCGAACCGCTCGCAACCCAGCTATGGTGCAACCTGCGAGAATGAAGCATTCTCGTACCCTGCCTATATAGAAACCTACAAACTTCCTTTTTTACAAGGTTTTTACTAGGGAAAATGCAACTTCTTTCCTCAGGAAAACTTCTTCTCCCTTCTCTCTTTAGGAACTTAGGCCACTGACCCCTCTGAAGGTAAAAAATAGGTTTACATTATTAACAATCATAGGGATGAAAAAAATAATGTGTAACAGAGAGCCCCCCAAAGTATGAAGTTAGAACAGAGTGATAGATGAAATACTTTGTCGAGTGTGTGTAGGGAACAAGGAACAGTCAGTCGAAAACCTGCCAACAAACAAGGAAATACAGTACAATAATATATCATCACTGAGGTAGGCATTCCCATACTTAGAATAAAAATGACTCAAAGCATAAATGCTGACATGCGAAGATCCATGTCAAGTAAGACAAGTCATGGCCACCAAACATACACTGTGGATCCATGCCGATATGACTCAAATCTGAACATAGCCACCAAAAATACATTGTGGATCTATGTGTTAAAGACTCAAATTTGAACATAGCCATGAGACATACAATGTGGATCTATGCAACAGTACACTGAATATACTCCAACGCAACCTGGATCTATCAAAAAATATCCAGGGTCTTCCTCCGCCACTCTATAGTACGAATCTAACCATGCGAATACATGTGTTGAAGTCAAACATGGTAGAAACCACTTGATTACCAGTCATTAGTGTATACCGTTAAAAAGTTCAAGGGAAATCATCATTAATGTCAATGACCCCCAAGGTACTCTGGTACAATCCAACGAATGTGAATCAATGAGCTGAGGTCGAACACTCAATGGAATCTCTTGATCAGTGGTCAATAATGAAAACCCACTGTCGAAAGCGAGGAAACCTACCATTGAGGCATGCAAGTTCCAAGGTACCAATTAGTTTCTAAGTCTAATTCCTAGATAATGAGTTGAAGTCAATAGGAAAAGACTCATCACAGAAGGGCCTTAATGTATCCCACATCAATGACACGAAACAAGTAACAATATTTGAAGTAGATAAGAGTAACAAGTGATTTAGGACTGACTCAGGGATGACCGATGCAATAAAAGGATTAAGGACTGCAGAAATGGTTGATGCAATAGAAGGCTTTTTAGGTTGGACATCTTTTTGAACATATTGACAACATGACAACTGTCTTGGAAAATACTGACTCAACAATAGGGGTCATAGACCAATTTACACAAGAGTATGACCAAGAGATGAGTGGGTTTTCCAACCTATACACAAGGTGAGTGAAAGGGTGTCATGTTCAAAGGAGACTCTTCCACAGAATATAGGTTTAGATACATTTCTTTCCCAATTTTTCCCCAACCATTTCTGGCGAGTACCTCTTTATTTTTACACAAGCTTGAGGAGGATAACATATGCTTGAAATGTAAGCTCATCCTTCAGCTGAGTCCCTCAGAGTATGTTTAACGAACCCTAATAAGGAGTGGTTTGGTCCCATATCGGCCTTTCGATGTTTGTTTAACGAGTCCAAAGAAAGAAAACTCATGTTTTTTTCAAGTTTTGAGAGTCTGAAAAACACTTAACGAGAACTCTCCCAGTTCCTTTTTCGTAAATTAGTTCGACAAGACCAAAAAAGTGATAAACTATTGCTCACCGAACGTTTTCTTCAAATACTTTAATGAGCATGAAAATAACAAGATCCCTCATCAATCTTTTCATGTTTAGAGAGTCTGAAAAGAGCTTAAAGGGAACTCCAGGGGGTTCCTTTTTCATATAACCTTTACGAGTCTGAAAAGGTGATAAAAGTATCTTCAGTTACATTCTCATTGATTTACGAGCACGAGAAAAACAAATACTAAGATCGGTAACTTATTCTGATGTATTTATGAGCATGAGAAAGAACAAAGACTAAGCTCGGGATTGTTTTTATTTTTACACAAGCTTTAAAACAAAAAAAAACTATGCTTGGGATAGATTTTAATTTTTACACAAGCTTAAAATCTAAACAAAACTATGCTTGAACCTGGTTTCATTTTTACATAAGATTGAACCAGAGGGAACTATGCTTGAGGTAAGTGGTTTCATTTTTACACAAGCTTGAACCATATAAAACTATGCTTGTGACTTCCCAATGTATAACACATGGATGGTTGGTACTTAGCCCCCAKCTTAAGAAGCTAGTGGTTGTACTTTAGCATGATGTCTAGAGGCTGAGGAAAATGCCCCCCAAGCTTCATTTCATCCAACTGCAAAAGAGAATGAAATGAAGCTTCAAATACTAGACGAAGGACTTGACTCAAACAGAGAGGGGGAAAACTATTTCATTTTTTAACGAGCTTGACATAGAAACAAGAACTATGCTTGTAACCTTTGTTTCATTTTTTAACGAGGTTTCTACAGAGATGCAAAAAACTATCCTTGAGTGGTTTCATTTTTTAACGAGCTTGAAATGAGAAAACTATGCTCAAGACTGGTTTCGTGTTTTAATGAGCTTGAAATCAGAAAACCATGCTCAAGGCTGGTTTCATTTTTTAATGATCTTGAAATCAAAAAATCATGCTCAAAGAACTTTGTTTCATTTTTTAACGAGGTTTCCTCAGAGATGCAAAAACTATCCTTGAAAGTGGTTCATTTTTTAACGAGCTTGAAATCAAAAAACCATGCTCAAATCTGGTTTCATTTTTTAACGAGCTTGAAATTAGAAAATCATGCTCGTAGACCTCTGTTTCATTTTTTAACGAGGTTGCCGCAGAGACGCAAAAACTATCATTGGGACCTCTGTTTCATTTTTTAACGAGGTTGCCTTAGAGATGCAAAAACTATCCTCGGAGTCTCTCTTCTTGATCATGGATTCCAGGAGGACAATGCTTCGGAAGGACACCATGTCAAGGGACAAAACTCGGTCATGGCTTCCAAGAGGTCTTCACTTGAAGGAAGAAATACACTCTGGAAGGACACCAGGTCAAGGGTCGTGACAGGAGTAAAGAGATCAGGCTCTAACAACCCTATTGAATATATCACCATGTCAACTACTGGATCTAGGTCATCAGAAGTTGAAGCCATGGGTTACAACACCACATAATTGACCTATGGCGGGGGCGATATTGTCTGCATATAAGAACCATTTAGGGAGGAAATCCAGGCGAGGTCAATGAATGAAAGTTGACCAACAGTCACAACCTGTCCATCATGAGGGAAAGATATCACACAAAAAAGAGTAGACACAGTAGCTTTCATGGCATAGACATAATCTCACCCAAGGAGTAAATAAAAATCCAAGGGGTCTTGGACTACCATGACATCAACGAAGACAATTTTTCCTCCCAAAGTTATAGGAAACTGAGGAAGGGTCCCTAAAGGTTGACTAGTTCTTCTATTAAAAGATAATAGATTTTGTGTAACCGGTGCAAGCGAAGGACAACCCAAAGCCTGCCAAGCAAAAGAGGACAAAATATTAATGGATGAACTTTCATCTATCAATGTTTGAGGAACGTCCCGACCACGAGCCTGTACTGTAATATAGAAAGGAATGTAAGAGGGAAGATGAGGTCTAGTTAGCACACCCCAATCAAAACGGATGGCCTCATTACTTGGAGGGGGTTCCACGGGAGAAGGAGGAATATCCCATGGCACAGTAGATTCTGTATCAACGAGAAAAACATGGGTAGTATTAGGTTTACTCTCTAGTAGGAGAGTAGGATTGACCGATGGAGAGATCAGATCGATCACTTGAGTTTCATTCTCCAAGGAGAGAATGGGGTTGACAGATGGAAACAAATCGACCACTTGGGTTTCACTCTCTGAGGGGAGAGTGGGATTGACCGAGGATTGTATCAGATCAACCACTTTGTCAACTTGTTCAACCAAGGATGTGACTAGATTGACCACATGATCAACTGGATTGACCGACGAAGGGGATGGATTGAACATTCCATCAACTATAGGGGGGTTGAGAGAAAGATTACGGTATGCAGCTGGAAGTTGAGACTGTGAAATGGTCATGTCTTCCAGTAATTTTGAAGCTTCGTCCATATGAGGACAAAGGTGTGTGAGATGACTCCCTTTGCATAACATACATGGGAACTTGACTCTAGTTTTCTTCTTCCCAACCGTATCATGACTGGTTGATGGGGGGTCGTCAGCATGTTTTTCAGAGGATGATGTCATGGGTTGGCGAGGGTGAATAGACCATACTTCTATAACCTTGGGTAGACCAGGGAAATCCTTAAGAATATGGTTACCCTTACAAAGATTGCAAGGGTACTTGGGCTTACGGGTTGTTTGGGTGATCTTGACATCATCAACACTCTCAGCATGATTAACAGTAACTGGTTGTTTTCTAACGTGTTTGATAGTGGTTGGAGGTTTTGACCCTCGCTTATCTTTCTGCTTCTTAATCTGTCTTTTCTTCTTCTTCTTATTCATCGGGTTACTAGCTTCAAAACTTTTACCCGATGAAGAAGATGAAACGGAAGGTGAGATTGCAAGAGAAGAAGGTGAAGAAGACCTTACTGGTGAAGAAGGTGAAGGATCAACATGAGGTGGATGCTCTTGGGGGGAAGTTCTTGTGGCTGAAGCACTAACTGCATTCGAGATTACCTGAGTGGAAAACAACCATACCGGTAATCCAATAGTGAGACCTAGAAGGCTCAAAGTAGCGATGTGAGGAAGACCAATGTTTCCATAAGAAGGAAAAAAAAAAGGTTCACCTGGAGCAGAGGTTCCTTCATTGGTCATTTCGGGAACTAATTCCATTAAAAACAAAAATCCAATCTAGAGTCCTCTAAGGAAAACAAACAACACACGCTAAAAATCTAGTAAGCAAGAAAGCAAACAAAACCTTCTCACAATGAATGCACTAGTTGGTGATGAAATCCAACGTCGTGAGAACAATGTAAGAAGGGGATAAGATAGAGCGGGTGGAAAAGTTATGTTGACGACCTGCTTAACAGACTTACACCCTAGTGCAATCTCCCACACATAATCGTGGGTATACCCTCCAAGGAGCCCGAGTGATTTTGGCCAATGTCGATTCCAAGTACTGTGAAGACTTGCCCCTCCACAGCCACCTCGTGTAAAGAACCTAGAAATATAAGCCACCAAGGTTACCAATTACTACAGTGTTTCCTGGGGAAATAGTTGACAGTCCGATCCACGCACAAAGGCAGGGTATCTAGCCTAAAATCAACTTGAAAGGCTTCCACTCATCATTGTAGGTATACCTCTCAAACGACCCCCATAATATGTGCAACCTCTACACCAAGACCAACAAAGCAGGGTGAGTAACTCTGTCAGTCTCAATGTGACCTCGTGATTGACCCTTGTGTTAGAAGGGCTTCCCAGAACAAAATGTAATAAGTGGATTTAACCGCTCCCTAACTCAAGATTCTATGTTTGTTTGCAACTTTGGAAAGTTATCTTTCACACCTATTTCAAATCCCTACAACTAATCTAATGTAGTTTTTCTACCAGAAAAGATAAAAAATATCTAATCAGTTTTTATAAGCGCTTTATTTTATGGCTATTGTTACTCAAGAGGAAAATGGCGTGAACAATATGGTGTTTTGACTGACTCAAAAATTATGCAAAGATATGAAGATGCAATCTTTTCATTTCAATGAAAGCTATGCTACGAGAAGGAGAAAAAAATTATCATTCCCATATGCACGATGTCCCAAAATATATTAAACTCATCAATATCAAGATTCTCAAGAAATGAGAAAAAGGTACTGTACACCAATGCACGATTCATGCCCCCCCCCCCTCGCCATAAGGGGGGATTTTTTTCATAATTTAAGATAAAAAAATGCCAAGAATCATGCAATTTTGCAACTTCAAATGAAAAGATGCCCCCAATCTAATATAAAGCAAGAAATTAAATCTTTTTGTTTCAAAAATTTCACTAAAAACAATAATGAACTTTCTTAAAACAAAGAAACCCAAACTAAAAGTTTTCTTTTAAAGCGAACTATCCAGAAGAAATTTGATCTTTCCCTAAACAATTCTAAAGAAAACACATGCTTTGTAATTGAAAGACACTCAAAGAAAGAGACTAATCCTTCAAAACCAAAAAAAGAAAAGATGGATAAAAGCAACTCAAAGAATGTCAAGAAGACTGGAAATAGATCAATATAGGCTCCAAAAATTCAATCCAGTTGTTCAAAGCAAAACTGGGCATCAAAAAATGAGAAGACCCAATCCAAAAATTTTTACAAACAAGTTTGCAGGCTGGCAGTGTATTACAGTGTGAGAATCAAAGATTCTTGCAGGCTAAACAAAGGTTGACTGCGAGGGGTTCGTACTAGACTTAACACTAGGGTGTGAACTCAGGTGTTTCTTGCAGGCCACTAAAGGGTACAGTGCAAGAATGTCTGTAAACAAGAAAAAATTTGAAACAAGACTAAATTTAAGTGAACTTTCAGATCTAGAGACTCTGGATGGATCTCCCACAGACTCAGAATCTAATTGGTACCTTGGAACTTGCATGCCTCAATGGCAGGTTTCCTTGCTTTCGACAGTGGGTTTTCATTACTGACCCATGATCAAGAGATTATGTCGAGTGTTCGACCTCAGCTCATTGATTCACATTTGTTGGATTGTACCAAAGTATCTTGGGGGTCATTGACATTAATTATGATTTCCCTCACACTTTTTAATGGTATAAACTAATGACTGGTAATCAAGTGGTTTCTACCATGTTCGACTTCAACACATGTATTCACATGGTTAGATTTGTACTATAGAGTGGCGGAGGAAGACCCTGGATATTTTCTGATAGATCCAGATTATGTTAGAGTATATTCAGTGTATTGTTACATAGATCCACATTGTATGTCTAGTGGCTATGTTCAAATTTGAGTCTTTAACACATAGATCCACAATGTATTTTTGGTGGCTATGTTCAGATTTGAGTCATATCGGCATGGATCCACAATGTATGTTTGGTGGCCATGACCTGTCTTACTTGACATCGATCTTCTCATGTTGGCATTTATGCTTTGATTCATTTGTATTCTAAGTATGGGAATGCCTACTTCAGTGATGATATATTATTGTACTGTATTTCCTTGTTTGTTGGCAGGTTTCTGACCTATTGTTCCTTGTTCCCTACACACACTCGACAAAGTATTTCAGCTATCACTCTGTTCTAACTTCATACTTTGGGGGGCTCTCTGTTACACATTATTTTTGTCATCCCTATGATCATTAATGATGTAAACCTATTTGTTGCCTTTAGAGGGGTTAGTGGCCTAAGTTCCTAAATAGAGAAGGGAGAAGAACTTTTCCTGAGAAAAGAAGTTGCATTTTCCCTAGTAAAAACCATGTAAAAAAGGAAGTTCGCATGTTTCTATATAGACAGGGTGCGAGAATGCTTGATTCTCGTAGGTTGCACCATAGCTAGGTTGTGAGAGGTTCGCAGGTTTCTCTATAGGTAGGGTGCGAGAATGCCTGTAAACAAGCAAAAATTTGAAAAAGGACTAAATTTGAGTGAACTTTCAGATCCAGAGAGTCTGGATGGATCTCCCACAAACTCAGAGACCAGAAAACAAGCAATCAAAGCAAGGGAAACCATACTAACTAGGAAACAATCTGTTCCCCAGTATGGTCACCAATTTTTTTATCAGACTAATCGGTAGGTTCGGACACTAGCTGATCTCCCTAGAAACACCTAGATCTAGAACAAAACACACCAGAACATGACGCTTTCCTTAAGTTTTAAATATTGAATTTACTAACTAAAGAGGGATGGGTGACATACCATTTAAATGTCGCTTCCTTTCGCCATTGCCATCCTAGCTCTATTCCAATGCTCATACAATGACGATCCTACAAAATAACGCAACCAACCAAAGTGATAGCAATAGCATAAACTCAATATAAACCTATGTATGTGATCAAGGAATCATACAATAAAACACAACAAGCTTTATAGGAAAGAATAATATTACTGTATCATATTAAACGTGAAAGAGAGATTACAACCATGGCCTTGATGTCGTAAGGTCCCTTCCAACTATCCTTTGTTCCCCACACACTTTCACTCCAAGAATTTTGAGAGCACGGATCTGATAATATTCACAATCTATCTTGACAAAGTGGCTCATCTAGCTAAGCTAAAAGTCTCCAAAGCTCAATCCAATCCAAGCTAATCCCAAAAGCTCCAAAGCTAACCAAAGCTAACCAAAGCTAACTTTATCCATGAGAAATCCTCTCCTTTTATAAGTTGAAGAGGATAAGGTGAGGAGGTTAGGATGATCCCACTAAATCATGAAAGCGAGTAAGATCCAAACCATTCGGATGCCACCTCACCATGGAAGTTGCTCCTTCTAGAAGATTTGAGAAAACACTTATTTTTCCCACGTGTAGGAATTCTTGCACCCTGCCTATAGAGCAACCTGCAAACCTCTCGCAACCCAGCTATGGTGCAACCAACAAGAATCAGGCATTCTCGCACCTTGCCTATATAGAAACCTGTAGACTTCCTTTTTTACAGGGTTTTTACTAGGGAAAATGCAACTTCTTTTCTCAGGAAAAGTTTTTCTCCCTTCTCTCTTCAGGAACTTAGGCCACTGACCCCTCTGAAGGAAAAAAATAGGTTTACATCATTAACGATCATAGGGATGATGAAAATAATGTGTAATAGATATGCATATGGCTGCTACTATTTCAAGAATATGATTTTGAGATCATAGTAAAGTCAGGGAGAATGAACAAAGGTCCTGACCACTTATCAAGGTTGGAACATGGAGAAGATCCAACTAGTTTAAAGGATGCACTGTCGGATGCACAACTACTAGCCATTAGAAATATCGATGACCACTTCATAGAGATAGTCCAGTTCCTATCAACAGGAATGGCACCTAGTGAGTACACAATTCCTTAGAAGAAACAACTAGTGGTGCGCGCTGTAGATTTCTCACTTATAACCAGACATCTATACAAGATGGCACATGATGAGATATTGAGAAGGTGTGTTATGGAGGTAGAATGACTGTTGATCCTTGCAAAATCTCATGAAGGCATCGCAAGAGAAAATTATGCAGGGAAAGCAACTGTACAAAAGATTCTTAGAGCTGGCTTTTGGTGGCCTACTTTATAGAGAGATGCTAAAGACTATTACAGAGCCTGCGATGTATGCCAAAGGGTTGGGAAACCATCTAGAAGAGATTAAATTCCATTATCACTATATTTGACCCTAAAATCATTTAATAAATGGGCCATTGACTTTGTTGGACCTATAAATCCACCAGGAAAGCATACAGGGCAAGGTACATAATTATAGCAACATAATACTTGACTAGATGGGTCGAAGCAAGAGAAGTCAAGGATTGTAGTGAAACTACAGTTTCACGCTTCATATTTGATGACATCATAATCAGGTTTGGATGCCCAAATATCCTTATGAGTGATTAAGAAACACATTTCATAAATAAGATAGTTGAATCCTTGACTAAAGAATTTACAGTCCACCATCAGAAGAGCACAATGTACCATCCTCAAGAAAATGGGACAGTTAAAGAATTCAACAAGATCTTGGAGACAACACTAACCAAGATTTGTTGTGTGAACATAGATGATTGGGATTTAAGAGTACCAGTAGTGTTATAGGCCTATAGAACCACTTGCAAGAAGCTGACCATGAAGACCCCTTTTAAGTTGGTATATGGTCTTGAAGCTATTGTTCCAATGCCTATTACCAAGCCTGAGAATTGTTGCATTTACAGATATGGATGACCCTAGCATTGTTCAATAAAGGCTTGCACAGTTGGTTGAATTGGAAGAAGACAGATTCATTGCAGGATTCCATCAACGGGTTCAGAAGGAAAAAGAGAAGGCCTATCATGATAAGCACATCAAGAAGAAGGCATTCAAACAAGGTGATCTAGTACTGGTATATGAAAAAAAGTTCATAAAACATCCTGGGAAGTTCAATATGCATTGGCTATGGCCATATGAGATCTCTCATGTTACAGAGGGAGGAGCTGCAAAATTGAAGAATCCGAATGGAGAATTGAAGAAAGGTTTAGTGAATGGGAGCCAACTGAAGTTGTACTATGACAACCAACTGCCTCACAGTTCTCAGTATAAGCATGAAGAAAAGGGTCTAGGTACCAGGTGAAATTGAAACTGGGTACAAGACACAGAAAATATAGTCTCCATAAGGGATGCAAAGGAGGCAAAGAGAAGAACACAAAGGCTTCACTACACAGCCTCAAGTCAAAGTAAAACAGGAATCTCAGATATGAAGTGCCTTGGGATGATTCACAGGTGAGTGTTGGGGGCCTGTTGGCCCTTGGTTATGGAAGAAAGAGAATATCAAGGAAGAAAATGGAGAATGTGAACTGTGCAGAAGACACAGTGATTGTTATTGGGTCAAAGTGAACAAAAGAGCAGAAAACTTGGAGCGAAGCCCGAGAAAGAAATTCGTTGGATGAGAAGATCGGGGATGAAATATAAGTAAGGAAGAAGTATCATGGACAACCCAACAAGAATAAAAATCCACCGTCAGATGCTTTGGAGCATCAGGCGGGAATAAAGGAAAGACAAGTTGGCGAAGCCCTGAACATATGGGTCAAGTTAACCTAGGGTTTTAGACACCTAGGGTTTTGGTATCTAGGGTTTTGGAAACCTAGGTTTCGGCCTAAGTCTGTCAATGAGTGATTGTAATGTATAAATAAAGGTCAATAGGACTTGGGTTGGGTTGGTATCAAGATAGGTTGTAATTGTTGCTAGTGATCGATCTGATTGTTGTTGTGAGAGAATATTTTGGAGAGAGAGAGAAGCACTAAGAGTGAGATCCTTCTGGTATTGTAAGATCTTCAGCTGGGTGTGAATATCAACCGTGCAGTTGGGTGCATAGGGAGGGGAGAGAAATGAAGGAAAAGAAGGAATATCTTCTAGCTAAGAGAGAAGATAAGAACTGTATGCTTTTCCTTAGTATATTATAGCACAATTTTGTGGATGTAGCCCTAGAGAGAGGGTGAACCAAACATATTTTGTGTTGTGTGTGATTGGTACTTTGTATCTATCATTGATATACCGTGATTGCATTACTTCTTTAGATATGATAAGTATATGTGTAGAATATATCTAAGTTGATAAGTGATATATAAATGTGGTGTTTTTCTTGTGTTAGATCCACTTGATATTCCCTTTGGTTGTATAAATCTTTGTCCTACAACCCCCTCATAACTACTTCGGGTGAGATTGGATCTTCTTCACAGGTGTTTCCAAAAGGGCCAGTAGTTAGGGCTTGTTGGTGTGCTCTTGGAGTTGAACCCTAGGTCTTCCCCTGTGAAAACAAGCATCTTCATCATGCGGCCATGAAACCCCCTTCAAGGTACATGTAAATTTTGAATATGAAGGACTGATAGATGCAAATGTTGTAGATAAATGGCTGAATCTACTCGAAGGGTATTTTTCGGTCCACAATTTTTTCGATAGGGAAATATTACTTTTTCACTCCTCAATGTCGTCCCCCATGTTAAGGACTAGTGAGATACTTACTCTGAGAAAAGGGCCATAGAGGAATATGAAATATTTGTGGTGGCCCCTACATGGGATTCCTTATGGGACGTCATTAAAGAACAATACTACCCTTTTGGAAGCTACGAGGACCATTACACCAGATGGACCACCCTGTGTCAAGAAAGGGACTAGGTAGTACCATATTTCACCAATAATTTCCATACCCTGTGCACCAAATTGGGTATCAAAGACTCTAAGCATCATATGGTGCTCAAATAATGTGGTTGTTTTCATAGATACATTAAAAAAAATGGATTTTCTAGACATCGCCTCAATGAGCACAACTTATAGATATGTTGTCAAGATCGAGCATAAATTTAAGCAAAAGAGTCGAGAGTTTGAATTTGCAAACTCCTCATAGCCTAAGCAGGGAAAAGGTGGCCCCAACCCACACAAAAAGGGACTGATTTCAGATGTACACTCTTAGGAAAACCAGTCCAAGACATAACACAAAAAGGACAATGGGAAGACGAAGAAGGACACAGGAAAATGGTGTGAGTATCATAAAATCCCTTGGCACAACACTAAAGAATGTTGCTCCAAGCAGTCACTCATGGCTAAGATGAAGGCTTCCGAGTCAGAGGATTATTCTGATTCCAAGTCAAATCCTAAAGGAGGGAATTTGATTATCAATGGTGAACCCAGTGCCACTGTGGCTACCACCAAAGTTCGGGCAAGAGAACCAGAAGAATCAGAGGAAGGGGAATGCCTCTTTCACTCACAGATTTGGGTAAAGGGGGCTCCTGTTCATTTCATTTTCAATAGTGACATTTAGAAGAACTTGATTTCAGTAGAGGTCATCAAGAAAATGGACCTACTAATGAAAACACACCCACATCCCTACACCATCGACCAGATTCACCAAGGGAGAGATGTTTGTGTTAGCCAACAATGTCGTCTACCCTATGACATCAAGCCATTCAAAGATGATGTATTGTGTGATATTTCTCCCCTTGAAGTTTGTGATGTTATTTTAGGACAACCATATTTGTGAAAGTGTCATCCTGTGTATGAGTCTAGACCCCAAAATGTCATTATTACATTGGGTAGACAATTGTACATGATACCAAAGGTATCCCCGCCTACTGCTATTTATTTAATCTCTGTTAAGCAATGTAGTAAGGTCATTTCACAGGACGACAAGTTCATATTCTTTTTTATCTGTGCTCACAATAAGAAGAAGCTCATTGCCACATCTTTGGCCTCTACACAAAGCCTCTATTTGCAACAAAAGAACGTGGACAGGATCGTGGAAGAATACAGAGACATCTTCTCCTCACCCACCAGGGTACCGACGCACTTCCAAATTAAGCATCCAATTGATCTGACACCCGATGCACCTCTACCTAATGGAACAATCTATCATCTCTTGCTGATGGAAAATGATAAAATCATGTGTAAGATCCAAGAGATTCTTTAAAATGGGCACATTAGAACCAACTCCTCCCCTTGCAGAAGCTCGATTGTATTGGTGAAGAAGAAGGATGGGACTTGGCAACTATGCATTGATTATAGAGCCTTAAAAAAAATCACAGTCAAGAACCAGTACCCAATTCCCATGATTGATGACCTTCTTGACCAACTCAAGGGGGAAAATTTCTCCAGCAAGATTGACCTAAATTCTGGCGACCACCAAGTTCCCATCGAATCAACTGATGTATGGAAGACAACCTTCAAATCTAAATAAGGTCTCTTCAAATGGCTGGTCATGAAATTTGGATTAAAAAATGCACTAGCCACTTTCATGAGGTGGATGGATGATGTATTGAGACCCTTCACCAACTCCTTTGTGGTGGTATATTTGGATGGCATCCTCATCTTCAACATAACTTGGGAGGAGCACATGCGACATATTTACCAAGTTTTGAGAACTTTACGCTAGCAAAAGCTATTTGCCAACTTGGAAAAGTTCTCTTTTTGGCGTGAACAAGGTGCAATAATTGGAATACATTGTTGATGAGCATGGGGTACATGTTTATCTAGATAATATCCAAGTCATTTGAGACTAGCCAGCCCCGACCACACTAACCGAGCTTTAGATCTTCTTGGGACTCTCTAACTTCTACCGACAATTCATGTTGGGATTCTCCCATATTGCATGGGCCCTCATCCAAGTGATCAAGGGTGGTGGAAAGGAAAATTTCATGTGGGGGAAGGAACAATAAATAGAATTTGATGATCTGAAGCATCGCTTGTGCTCGGCGCCAATACTCTCCTTTCTCGATCTAAAACAACCATTTGATATTGAGACTGATGCATTTGACTATGATATAGGTGCAGTTCTCATTGAACACAGTCATTCGATGGAATACCATAGTGAGTCACTGTCAGATACTATCCATAAATACCCCATCTATGACAAGGAAATTTATTCCATCATACAATCCTGTTGTCAATGGAAATATTACATTCTGGGAAAGGATACGATCATCCACACTGATCACAAGCCTATGCAGTTCATACAGACACAAGGGATTTTGGACAATGACCGCCATCAGAAGTGGTCCACCAACTTGCTAAAGTTCCATCTCAACATTAATTATAAGACAAAGATCTCAAATCATTTCATTGACTGCCTCAATCAACCTCCTATGGTTGCACTCACCATTGTTCTCCATTCCTGTGGACATGAGGCATCTAAGTGGCCCCAACTTTATCAAAAAGATCTGAACTTCACCACCACCTATAAAATCTTGGGTATAGGCCCTACTGTCACCTATTTTCACATTCAGGATGGACTATTATGCCATCTGAGTCATCTTTGTGTTCCTACAAGTGAGCATACAAAGTTGATCTGGGACACCCACTATAGTTGGGTGGTAGGACATTTTTGCATGGAGAAAACTTTGGTCGTTCTTTAGAAACATTTTTATTGGCCAAAAATTTGACAAGACATCAACAAGTATATTAGATCTTGCACTTCCTATGCCATTACCAAGACATGCATCAATAATAAAGGCTTATACACCCCTCTTCCTACTCACGAGAATTCTTGGGAATCCATCTCCATGGGTTACACGTTTGGCCTTCCATCCACCAAGCATGAAAATGACTGTGTATTTTTGGTCATTGATTAGTTTTCTAAGATGGCCATCCTCACTTCTTGCAATAAGAATATCACAGTGGAAGATACTACCAAGATCTTCTTCGAATGAGTGTGGGTCCATTTCGGGATACCACAAAGCATCATCTACGAACAGGACAACAGGTTCCTCAACACATTTTAGTTGAGTCTCTGTTCACTGTTAGACACCAAGCTCACTAAATCCACTACTTTCCACCCCCAAACAAATGACTAAACATAGGTCATCAATCAGATGATTATGCACATCCTTCCCGTGTACAAATCTAAGTATCCATGTACATGGGATGATTGTCTCCCATATGTTCAACATTGTTACAACATGGATCTCCATAGATCCACTGACCATATCCCATTTTAGGTGGGACTGGGATTCCAGCCCTTGGGTCCCATTGATGTTTCACTACCTCTTTTCACCATAGATATAGACTCTTCCCATGTTCAGTCTCAAACCGACAAAACCACCAGATTCATTGAGTGGATTCAACACATCCATCAAAAGGTTGAGGATATTTTGTAGAAATCATATGCTAAGTACAAGTAGTTCTATGATCAACAGAAGGTACCACACTAGTTTCAGGTTCATGACAAAGAATGGTTACATTTGCAAAAGGAGCGTCTCACAGGTCCCCATTGAAATCTCCACCCACTTCGCTATGAGCCTTACAATATCACCAAGTCTATGGGTAGTAATGATTTTGAGCTCAACACTCCACCCTTCCTTGTACTGAACCCAATGTTCAATATGGACCTCCTACAACCATATTTTCCACCATTATTGGACACCTCAGAGACCGCAAAACAATTGAAACTGACAAAGCTCAACCCTGACTACATGGAAAAATCATCCACTAATCATATAGTGGACACACAGGTCAAAGGAACTCGTCAGTAGAGGATCCATATTTATCGGGTTATCAAGGCAGGGAAACTCCTACACCAAGTCAAGTGGCTCACCCGGGGCCAAATCCAATAGAAGTTTCCTCACCTGATGGGGGAACTCAATGCAATGAAGACAATTTCTTCCTAAGGGGGGAGGATTGTTCCAGGTGGATATTGGTGGCCACCCACCTATTCCAACTAACTCCTCTTGTCTATTTTTAGCTCAACACGTTCTTCTGTACTTATTTGTAACTGTGGGTTCTACACTTCTGGGGCTATCTGAAGCCCTACACATATTCCAGGTGGACAATAGTGGCCTCTCACCTAATCCAACCGGCTTAATTTGTATGTTTCCATGTCAGCACATATTGTTGTACTTCCAAGGCTGTTTTGGAGGCCTAAACAATGTTTTTTTGTCTTGCCACAGTCAAATGTGTATTTCTCTGAAAGAATTTTCCAATAGGCTAGCACACCTAAAATGAAGGTCATATGAAAAAGTTACGACCCTAGAAAGTTGAGGTACCAACTTACCCATAGGCGCCCACGTGACTTTTGGTGTTTCACCTCCTAGGGTTAGGTTTTTGGATGTCTAGGGTTTTGACATTCATGAGTAATATAAAAAATGCTTCTAGAGCTTCAATGGGATCATTCTTCTCAGACAAATGTGCATAGTATCCACATATCTTTTCAGAGATATCTACCACCATTTGAGCAAGTTTTTTAGTTCTACAGTTGTACAGTTTCAACCTATTTCATTTACTCAATAAAATATATTGTTCATTGGATATCTATGTTATTCTTCATATCTCTGTGTTGATTGTATTCAATATGTTATTCATTTTGTTCCACTCCTAAATCCAGATCAATTTCTACCTTATTATCAAAACTCTAGCCTTTAAGAAAAATATTTCTGGAAACTTGGTGCCAGTAACAATATAGGATCTTCATTTCCTTACTCCAACCAACTTGGAGTTACCCCCTATAGAAGTTGGAGTACGATGCAAAAACCAAGGATCCCCTTCTTGGAAACTCTTAATTTTCCAAATCTTTCAAAGTTGATGAATGAACCTATGTGTCATGATCCTAATTGGCCACTGGTTCCAACCAAACTTCCTTTGAATATTCCCAAATTTGAAGGAAAATATGGTGAAGATCCTGATGATGATGTCACAAATTTCCACCTGTGGTATTTGTCAAACTCATTTAATGACGATTCTATTCAATTCTGATTTTTTAGTGTACTCTCACCAAAGTTGTTACTAAGTGGTATATTGAATTGAAGGTGACAACGTATCTCATGTTTCATGACTTGGCATTAGTATTTATTAATCACTTTCAACTCCTAGTGTGATACAATGCTAGCACTGATATGTTGTCAAATTTTCGTCAGAATAAGGCTACTCATATATATGACCATATTCAGGAGTGGAAAAGAAGAAATATAATAATTAGGTTATCCATTCCTTCGAAGTTCCTCTTGGAGAAATTTTTGAAGTCCTTGTTGCCTTATATCTCCAAGGATGTTTCCACTTATGGGGTAACTACTAAGGAATAAGCTATATTCGGGGCCCGATAGCTAGATATGATTTACTATTAGGCTAGGATCCTTTATGAAATCATTCTGGATGTTCCACGATCAAATTATGACCCTACCAAACCAAGTCCAAGATCTCATGTCAATGGAATCATGGGTTCCGTTCAAATCTCATCCACAAACTTGGTCTCAAATCAAATGAGACAACTCTTAATCCAAGCTTCTACATCTAGTCAAGATGTTTCTTCAATCACCCCTTCCCAAATGTTATATGTACACAATGTGCAAATGATGAACCCAAAAGGTACCCGAAAACTTGGTGGGAAGAAAAAGGGTAAGGATAAAAAGGGATGGGGAAATAATAATAAGGACGCCAATAAACCAAAATCTAATTTTGGTGGGGGTAAGAAGGCAAAGAGGAAGGTTAAGTTTCCTTGTAATGTTTGCAAGGAATATCACCTCACTCATGAATTCTCAAAGATGGAAGAAGCCCAAAGATTGTTGGTACAACGAAAACATGGCATGTTGACAAATCCATTTCCTCACAGAAAAAAATTTCTTCAGGATCTTTAACTAATGCTGGGAGTCAGGAGGGGGGTTACTAGAGTACTTCCTCACTTGATGGAACAACATCTAATGTCTACATAATTATCTCATATTCCTATTTGCAGACTCGAGCACATAATTATGATAATCTCGAGTCTGGTTCAAAGAGTAAGGAATG
This sequence comes from Picea engelmannii, assembly GCA_009831015.1. NCBI lineage: Eukaryota > Viridiplantae > Streptophyta > Pinopsida > Pinales > Pinaceae > Picea > Picea engelmannii. Next base: position 954,243 of record ML779771.1, on the reverse strand, counting down.
CTTTGAAAAATAAGGGCCTCTTCATATTGAGAAGCCTTCTGTGAGTGATTATATGCCTCACGTACCAAATGGTGTGTTCAATAGGGTGTCGCATAATCCAAATTCTAGGGCTGGTCAAAATTATTCCATCGTTGAATGTTTGGCCTAATCGTCTTGTGCAATGTATAATCTCGAGGTAATCCAAAGTTTCCTATCACAATGAAGTGCATTGATTTATTCTATCGGGGCTACTCATGCTTCTAGCTCACAAATCATCATATTTAAACCTTATAATGTCAAACATTTCCTCCCTTACCATGTTGTTTTTTAGATTCAAGTGGTCTATGCCACAAATAATATTTTTAGGATGGTGATTGATCAAGGAGCATCAACGTGTGTGATGTTCTCTTCATATTGAGAAGCCTTTTGTGAGTGATTATATGCCTCACATACCAAATGGTGTGTTCAATAGGGTTTCGCATAATCCAAATGGTAGGGCTGGTCAAAATTATTCCATCATTGAATATTTGGCCTAATCATCTTGTGCAATGTATAATCTCGAGGTAATCCAAAGTTTTCTGTCACAATGAAGTGCATTGATTTATTCTATCGGGGCTACTGATGCTTCTAGCTCACAACTCATCATGTTTGAACCTTATAATGTCAAACATTTCATCCCTTATCATGTTTCTTTTCAGATTCAAGTGGTCTATGCCACAAATAATAGTTTTAGGATGGTGATTGATGAGGGACCATCAACGTGTGTGATGTTGATTTCGGGGGAAATCATTCCCCAATGGGGATTCATGGGTGAAGCCCCCGAAGTAAAAAATTCCTTGTAATTGTATATTTTAATTTCATAGTAAATATGGATTGTTCATTATAAGTTCATAGATATGATGGTAGAAGTTATGTTAGGTTTTTTTTCCCTAGAAGGAAATTCTCTTTTATGAGAGAAATGTATTTAGGCTATGCATCATTGTGAATATTGTATTCTGAGAGAGGATATTGTGAAATAAAGAAGATGAAGTTACAATGGGTGTGCTATAGGTTGTATCCCTTCATTTTGCTGGATAATAAAAAGGAAGAACTTGGCAATTTCTTTGGCAGACATAGCCCACACTGGGTGAACCATGTATATCTATGTCTCTATTGTATTGTGTATCTTTTGTGTTTTATTTCCATATTTTTATTTTATTTTATTGCTCCACAATCTTGTTTTTCTAACAACTAGTATAATAGAGACATGTGACTCACATGAAAAGAGGGTTCCTAGTTCGAGTGGGAGCAATGGAAAAAGTTGGAAAGTTTAGGGTCGAGAAATTTAATGACCAAAACTACCAATTATGGAAGATGAAAATGGAAGATTATTTATATCAGAAGGATATATTCCTACCATTGGGTGGAATAAAAAGTAAACCAATGACCATGAAGGACAAATAATGGGAGTTTATTGACAAAAAGGAACTAGGAACGATATTGTTGATCCTGGCAGCATCGATGGCTTTCAATATTTCGAAAGAAAATACAAAGAAGGAGTTGATGGACACATTGGATAAACTGTATGAAAAAAACTCAGTGTCCAGTAATGTATTTCTAATGAAGATATTATTTGGTATGAAGATGTCAGAAGGTGGGTATGTTTCAGATCATTTAAATGAATTTAATACAGTTACTAATCAAATAAGTTCTGTAAAAGTGGACTTTGATGATGAGGTCAGGGCTCTTCTAATCTTGTGCTCATTTCCAGAAATTTGGAATGGATTGGTCATGGATGTAAGTAACTTTGTCGCTAGTTCAAACACTTTGAAATTTGATAATGTTGTTGGTGTTATCCTTAGCAAGTAAATGTAACAAAAAAACATAGGTGAGACATCAGGTATTGTGTTAAACATGGAGAACAGGGGAATAAAAAAGGATAGAAGAAAGGGATCAGGGAACTGCGATAATTATAGGAATGGAAGATATAAATCTAGACTGGGAAATATAGAGTGTTGGAATTGTGGGAATAAAGGACATCTGAAGAAAGGCTGCAGAGCTCCAAAGAAACAAATAGATGAAAATCAGGAAGCAAATGTAATAGGTGATGTTTTACAAGATTCTTTGATTCTTTCTGTAGATAATATTTCTGAGTCTTGGGTAGTAGATTCAGGGGCTTCATTTCATGCCACACCCCATAGGAAACATTTTCTAGATTATGTTCAAGGTGATTTTGGACAGGTTCATTAGGGTGATGATGCACCATCCAAAATTGTTGGAATGAGAAAGGTAAAAATAAAACAAAGGAATGGAAACCAATGGTTTTTGAAAGAGGTAAGACATGTTCCAGATCGAAGGAAAAATATAATTTCAACATGGTAGTTGGAAAGTGAAGGTTGTATATCCATATTTATAGATACGGTGTGGAAGGTAACCAAAGGATCATTGGTGATAACAAAAGGAGAGAAGGTAGTTACATTGTATTTATGTACTGGTAATACTGACTCTTGTATCTCTTTATCTTATAAAGGAGTGGATACAACATTGTGGAATCATAGGCTTGGACACATGAGTGAGAAGGGGATGTATATACTTCACAAAATAAATTTTCTTCTAGATCTTAAAAAAATTGATTTGGATTTCTCTGATCATTGTGTTTATGGAAAACAAAAGTGAGTCGAATTTCTTAGAGTCAGAAAAGAAAAGAAGAGTGAAAGGTTAGATATTTTGCATACAAATGTATGGGGAATAGATCAGGTATCATCTCTTGGTTGATCTCATTATTATGTTACTTTAATTGATGATGCAACTAGAAAAACTTGGGTTTATTGCATTCGACAAAAATATGATGTTTTTGATACTTTTAAGAAATGGAAAGCTTTGGTTGAGAATGAGATGGGAAAAAGGTTGAAGTGTCTCAGATTATATTATGGAGGTGAATATTGAAGCAAGGAGTTTAATGATAATTTTTCATACCATGGGATTCATAGAGAGAATACAATTCCAGGAACATCACAAGAAAATGGTGTGTCCGAAAGGATGGACAAGACAATCATGGAGTGTGCAAGGAGTATGGGATTGGATGTTGGTTTTACCTTACAGTTATGGGCAGATGATGTAGATACTATTGTTTACTTAATAAATAGAGGACCTTCAAGCTATTTGGATGGTAGAATTACAGAGGAGGCATGGACAGGTAAAAAGGTAAACTATTATTTTTTCAAGACTTTCGGTTGTGAAGCATTTGTCCATATTGATAAAGAAAATAGAACAAAGCTTGAGTATAAATCCAGGAAGTGTACCTTTATTGGATATGGTGTTAATGAATTTGGTTATCTCTTATGAGATTATGAAAATCAAAAAATGATTAGGAGTATAGATTTCATATTCAATGAGAAGGTCATGTACAAAGATCAGTTGCAGGGAAAGAAACAGGAAAAAGAAAAACCAGAATATACAGTGCTTGATTAGATCACTAGAAAATAAATTTCAAAGGTACCAGAAAATAAAAATATACAACAACATGAAAAACATGTACCTCAAACCCTTTCAAGTGTTTTTAGAAGATCTATCAGGATAAGTAGTGTGACATCCCTGACCACCAACAAGTCGGGCAACCTCATTCCAGAAAACGCTCTGATACCATTTTGGGACATCCCTGACCCTAAACCAATAGGCCAGGCCATGCCAATGAATAAATTTCATTCACTGATATCATTTTGTATATTTATATAGATTTCTATATAATGCAATTTAAACAGTTATATCATTCTGTTCATACACCTATTCATGCGGAAACAACATTAAAACATACATGCAATATATACATACAATTCTAATAACATATTATAACTTKATTTCAAGATACACATCATACAAAGAAGAGGGATTTGGTACTTATATTTTAATAGATTACCAACAACTACGTGCATACCTTCCACGAACCTCCCAACCTTAGACCACACTTCTAATCATGCTCAATRGTGGGTCACCCCCAAGCTGGGACTAAACTCCACTGGGCAAGGGATTCCTAGGCTTGGCAAGGACAACTATAAAGTCACATAGATCAATAGGAAGTATTTTCTCCCAGGAGCCACTTACGCCCACATCCCACAGATCCTCATTCCCCACACGCCCGTCCCACCCCATGATTATACACCTTCACTATCACAAGTACATAAGTTGTCCACCTCCCTTCTAGGGATTCAACAATAGGCTGGACCAAAAATCTCATAATACTATGGCTGCTACGAGAATCCCTCCAGGAGAACTCACTTCGTCAACACACTCTCTCACCTAGAGAGAGTTTATCATAGGTCTAGCAACTTGCCCCTTCTATCCATCTCCTAAGTCCAGTGGGTAACCACCACAACAAATATTGGGCATGGACTCTGGTAATGAAAACAAGACACACTAGTCCAGAAAAAACGTGGGTATAAAAAGAAATGCTAAGGCGTGATATGGATCAGACACTACACAGTCGTGTTGTGCTTCACAGGGAAAATGGTTAGCTTCATAGCATAGGGTGTGCAGGTTTCAGAATTGTAGAGGTCTATGGTGGAGGTAAAATTGGTTGCATGAATTCTCTCTCTATCTCAGTGCGTGCATCAGTGGGGAGTATGTAAGACTTCCAGAGTGGCGATGATCGGGCGAGAGTGGTGAGGGAGCCCCCAACAATCTAACTTTCCCACATAAAAACTACATGTGCCCAGGTTGAAACATGTCTTCTTGAAGCTACATGAGCTCCACTTAACAATCATTCCATTTCCCTAGGAACTTAGGAAAACATAGGTTATTTCAAACCTTAGCTTCTAGGAAATAATAATATAATATAATACAAAATCAGGCTCATTGGCATTATCATTTGGGCTCTTCGGCCTAATAAACACATAAGTCTTCCAGCTTATAAACACTTGTCTCACCAGCCTATAACATAATTACAATTCAGGAGGGGCTCAGGCTTGGGGTGTTACAAGTAGACCCCCTGAATGATACTCTCCTTCATTGTATTATTTATTGTTGATTGATTCTAGTGAACCATAATGTTATGAAGAGGCAATGTAGGTAGACACTAAAAATAAGTGGGAGCAAGACATGAAAGAGAAAATGGATTCCCTGGTAAATAACTGGAGTTGGGATTTGGTTTATTTTCTTGTAGGAAAAAGAGCATTGCATAATAAATGGGTTTACAAGTTGAAGGAAGAAGATGGAGGAAAAAAGTGGTACAAGGCTAGACTTGTTGTAAAGGGGTTTGCACAAAAGAAAGGTATAGATTTTGATGAAATATTTTCTCCTATTGTTAAAATGACTTCAATTAGGACTATTTTAAGTCTTATGGCAGTAGAATATTTACATCTTTCATATTTAGATGTAAAACCAACTTTTCTCCATGGGGATTTGGAGGAATAGATTTATATGCAACAACCATAGGGGTATGAGGTCAAAGGGAAGGAAAAATTGGTATGCAAGCTGAAGAAGATATTGTATGGCCTAAAACAAGATCCAGGGAAATGGTATTTGAAGTCTGACAGGTTTATGATAGAACAAGGTTATAATAGATGTCATTCTAATCACTGTGTTTATTTTAGAAAGCTAGAAAATGGAAGCTATATTATCTTGTTATTGTATGCAGATGACATGCTTGTTGCAGGGTCTAATATACACGATATAAATGTGCTCAAGAAGAAATTAGCTAATTTATTTGCAATGAAGGATTTGGTTGTTGCAATGAAAACCCTTGGTATGAGAATAACATAAGATAGGAAAAATTGCAATTTGACATTGTCTCAGGGTGAGTACATAGAGAAGGATTTGGAGAGGTTTAGAATGCAGAATGAAAAATGTGTTAGTTCACCATTGGCCAACCATTTAAAATTAACCAAAGAAATGTGTCCCAAGACACAAGAGGAGATATAATACATGTCCAGGGTCCCTTATTCATCAATAGTTGGTAGCTTTATGTATGCGATGGTTTGCACAAGACCATATATTTCAAATGTAGTGGGACTTGTGAGTAGGTATATGAACAATCTAGGTAAAGAACATTGGGAGGTAGTAAAGTGGATTCTCACGTATTTGAAAGGTACTGCTACTCATGCATTATGTTTTGGAGGTTCAAACATTGTTCTACAGGGATATGTTGATTCAAATATGGAAGGTGATATAGATAGCAGGAGGAGCACCACAAGGTATGTTTTTACTATAGGTGGAACACTAATAAGTTGTATTTTGAAACTACAAAAGGTTGTTTCACTTTCAACAACAGAGGCAAATATTGTTTCTTCTACAGAGGCTAGTAAAGAGATGATTTGGTTACATAGGGTTATGGAGGATTTGGGAAAGAAGAAAGATAATAACAAGTTGTACTGTGACAACGAGAGTGCCATTCATATTGAAAATAACTCATCCTTCCATTCTAATACTAAGAATATACAACTAAGGTACCATTTCATATGATCCATCTTGGAAGATGGACAATTGAAGTTGGAAAAGATTCACACTAGCAATAATATTGCATAGATGTTAACAAAGGGTGTAACCTGTGAGAAACTGATTTCTTTCTCAGTTTCAATTGGTCTTCAAGCATGAATGTGAAGACAAAATGTTTTGCAGGTATAAGGTGGAGTATATTCCAATAGGTACAACAACAATGGAGTTGTAATACCCCTGTTTCCCCTAGTTTGTAAATATAACTATAACTGGCCAAGAGACTATGGTAGACTAAATACGTGTGAATGTTTGATTTGATGAACCTTTGTATAAAAGGGTCAATGTATGAATTTTCTATTGATTAATAGAAATTTTGATATGTGTTGCACAACTGATGAAAGGGGGAATTTTTCCAATATATACCATGGATGCTATGAGAGAGATGGTGAGGGAAAACAAGAATGGTTGATATGACCCTCACCAGACCAGTACCTACTAGGTATAATTTCTCAACAGTCCTCTGACCCATAAATGAATTACTAGTCAGGATGGTATTTGGAAAGCCATCCTCAAGAGTTAATGAGGAGATGGGTCTAGGTACCCATTTGTAAGGCTTCTAGCACTGACCACAAATTGGGATTCATACCCACACAACCTTGCTAAGGAAGGAAATAAAGGCGGTAATTTGGGGATAGATATAGGTGGGTGAGATAGCAGAGAAGAGAAAACACTCTCCTTATAAGAGAAAAGAAGGATACTTCAAATTTGGATTTGATATGAAAAGATGAGCAGTAAGCTCATTTTGGCTGAAGGAAGCCATGGGAAGTTTTTGGCTACAATATGATAAACAAGGTTGACGAGTGACTGAGGAAGTACTCGTGCATGCCTCCTTGCTTGGAGTAGAGAAAATCAATTGCTAATTTTGTGTTGGAGGCATAGAGTAACCTTCATCCCTGACTGTCATGGAGCAAAGAGAAAGAATCTCTCTTAGAGAATCATGGTCTAGCTTGGGGGTGGCCAGTGGTAAATCTGTCAGGAGTGGTTGTGCCTATGGTTGGAAGGAAACATGCACCCCTTTCATCATTTTCTTCACATTTTCTAGTTCTGATAAGTATTTTCATATTCTATGTATTATGTTGGATGTGATGATTGGATGCCTGTGTTTATGGTTAATTCTTGCATTATTTGAAAAGTTATTAGATAAGCTCTTTTGATTATGTAAACTGCTATATTTTCATGGATTTCAATTTATCTCAAGTTTTCTGCTAGAGAGTTATGAGATGTGAATCTGTAGGAGAGATGGGGTAGGATTGATTGAAACGTCTAACTCCTTCCAACCCTTTGAATTTTACCTTAGCAGGAATGTCAATTTCAAGTCTGTGGGAGAAGGGATTGTTTCCTTTATACTATCCACCCATTTGACTGAGGGCTCATGCCCAGGTCCTTAACCCATTTGATACTAAAAAGTATTAGAACGTATCCCTAATATTTCCCAAAGGACCCATGTGATCAAGGCCTAAGATCCCTCCGCTAGTTTGAAAGGAGCTAGCACTTTTGGCTTAGGGACTTGTGACTCCACAATCATTGAAAATAGCCAAAGGCTGAAGTCATGAATTGATGGGGGTTGTCGAGCTAGGGATCTAGTGTAGATCCCTCTCAGCCGTTAGATCAGACTTAGAAAGGGAAGTGTTAAGTTCTTCAAAAAAGTCCTACTTTGGGTGAATATGAGTGGTCTAACATCGAAAACTCCTGAATGTCAGAGTCATGGAGTAAATCGGGACTTTTGAAAATGGAGGGAAATGTGTCCATAAATGAATGATTATCTAGGAGTCCAGGTGTTAGCGACATTTCTTGTTAAGGGAGGTAAAAAAAGCGAAGGAATGGGTTAAAAACCCACTTTCCCTAACTGTGGATGCAAAGTGCGCTTGTGATTAAGCGGCAAGCATAATTGGGTGGCAGAGATTCACGCGCCCGGATCAATGGCGCACATAAGATTCTGGAGCCCCCCCGCCTTTCTACCTTTAAGCGGAGGGGGGGGGGGGTCCGGAATCGAGGGTGCACTTATTCAACAGCTACGATCAAAGTGCCTAGATCAATGATGCGCAAGGCGATTCCGAAGCCCCCCCACCTTTCTACCTTTAAGCGGAGGGGGGGTCTGGAATCGAGGATGCATCTCTCCGACGACTACGATTAGAGCGCCCAGATCAAAGGTGCACAAGCAATCCAGACATCCTCTATCTTTCTGCATTTAATCAACGTGGTACCCCCTTCCTTGTCGTGTTATCTTGCCATCTTTTCTCCACCTGACCATGCGATGAGGCTCGCTCCCTTTATCCCCTTCCTCATCCTCTGACATCTGTCCATCTCCCCTCTTCTGGTCTGTGTGGTCCCTTTCCCATCTCATCATCTGCTCACCACCTGCCATGTGTCCTGCTCCCTTCCACGTCAGCCTCCAACTAAAAATGTGCTCATTATATCTCATCTCCTACCCCCCTCCACTTATTTCCTTCTGCCATGTGTCTTCCCCTGTAACCTCTCTGACACCTCATCACTTTATATCTCACCCTCATAGTTTTGGTGCCATCACTCCCATTATGCACCTCATCCTTTGCACTTACCTCCACGCCTATTCATCATGCCGCTCAACTAATCCAGGTGGCAGCGCGAAGGGTCTTCCACGTCCCAAAGGTGTCGAGTTGGTCGAGCCATCCTTAATCCCCATGAAGCAGTTATTGAAGTAGTTGGTGGTGGTTAGACATTGCCTCTACCATAATGGGAAGTCCAGTGATGAATTAAAGGCACGTCGATTCACCCATGGAACTGGCAGGAGTTCGATTGCATCTACCATAGGTGCACGATCATCCAGAGACTATAGCTGCAGATTATCAGAATCCATGCAGACGCAATGTGTTTAATGTAGCGTCTTGATTTGGTTGTTGTTGTTGTTTTGAGTATATGTAGGCATTTTCACCATTTTTGTATCTATCGATGGTTGAGCAGAGCTCCCAGTTGTAAAGATTTAACGAAGCACTGTTATTCTGGTTATGCATGGACTTTTGAGACTTCTTGCCTTATGAATGTCATCTTCTTTCACATCTCTGTTTACATTGTGTTAGAACAGCTAAGAATTGGAGGATCCATTCGAGTTGTAGTTGTTATAGGATGATGTTGGATTGGATCACTGTAGCAGTTACGTTGTTTCTAATCGGTTTTGTGTTTTTTTTTCCCAGCGCTGAGTGACTTGGAATTGGAGGATCCAGTCAATTCCCCTTTCAGCTTCTTGAGACCCTGAACCAAGAGGATCTTGCATTCAGAGTATTTCTTCTACAAACCACTAAAATCCTGTTACCCAAAGTTGTTCGTTCACCTTTCTTACCAATTCTTCCACCTATTCATCTCTTAATCAACCCACTGGATGAAGTTATATCAAGACCTCCTTTGTTCCTTACATACCAGACCTGGTCCCTGAGTTAGAGTGATAGCTCCTTGAGTCTCTACCCATCTGATCATACCTTAAAAACTATCGTGACATAAAAGTGATGGGTGTCGAGCTCTACTCCTACAAGCAATCCAGGAGTGACTTCCGACGCTAACATTTCTGGCACCATTGCCGAGGACAAAGTTGAAAATTTTCTCCAGGATTGAACAACACTGAACCTCTGATTCTAAAGGTGCATCAGGTATCAGATCCTGTGAAGATTGCTACTATGCACCTGGTGACTCCATTGTGACGAATTCACTGCGACGAACCTGTTGGGTTAGTTGTGGCTTCCAGCGGTAGACACACGCGGTTCCATCCACAGCTGCCTCTGGCCACGCCTGAAGAAAATATGGAGGTGATTATCAGAAAAGGGAATCCCTCTCAAGGAGAAAGCTTCGCCACTGAACCAGGTATTTCCTCGCCTCCTTTCATAAAAACTCCATTTTCTTATTCTTAGCTTCTTAGTCGTCCTTTCCCTGAGGTTTCCCATTTTCTGAATTTCGGGAGTGTTCCTGCTGAGTTTTCTCCTCCTGGTCTAGCATCAGAAAGAGTGACCTTTGTCTCTCCCCCCTCCCTAGAATATGTGCCTCAACACAGACCTCGGGCCTCAGAAGGTTTCACCGCCTCTCCTTTTATTACTACTACTGCACAGAGAGAAGCATTTGCACATTCAGGTCCATTACCTCTCTCTTTGTTTTCCCCTGTTGTCTCCTTCTCCTTTAGGTAACTCTCTCCCGATATCTCCTGTTCGCACTCCTGCTCCTCCAGGCTCTCCTCTACCTAATATTACTATGGCTGGTGCTAATCCCCCTCTGAATAGAATGGATTCCATAGTCGCTGCCAAATACGCCCCCCTAATCCTACCCCATCCCATGAATCCTCTCCCTGCTGGAGACTACTTGAAATACATGCCTAAGTTCACTAGAGAAGGGGACATAACTGCAGAAGATCACTTGGCTGCTTTCTACAGTTATGTAGACAACCTAAACATTGAAAATGAATATGTTTGGATGAGAGTCTCTATCCAGAGCCTAGACAGCAAGGTGAGGAAATGGTTTAGAGGATTGGCCCCCGGATCTATTGCTGGGATCGAAGCTCTAGATAATTTTTTCTTGAGGCAGTGGGGAGATAGGAAAGATTTCATGTATTACATGATAGAGTTTGGGTCTTTGAAGAAAATGGAAGGAGAGTCTGTCTCTGACTTCTCCAAAATATTCAATAAGATGTATAACAAGATTCCTGCAGAGATAAAGCCCTCAGAAGCCTCTGCCCAAATTTCCTATGCTGGTGCATTTGAACCTGATTTCTGCCTTTTATTAAGAGAAAGAAGAGCCACCTCCTTAGCTCAAATGCAAGATGCAGCCATAGAAGTAGAATCCAACATATTAGCAGCTGACAGATTGAGGAACAAGGCCGATGCAAAAAGGAGAAAGGGAAAATCCGAAGCCTCAACTTCTGGCCCATCGGTGCCCCACCCTCAAGTGGATGAATTGACCAAGATGATGAAGTTTCTATCTGAAGAGATGGAGAGACTGAAGGTGGAAAGGAAGAAAATGTACAAGGGCCCTCAGGGCGCCAAAATCAAGGGGGGTTTCAGGAGGCCAAACAATATCTCTCCCCCCACTATGCACAGAGAGAAGGGAAAAGACAAAGAAGACCAGAGAATTCAAGCCCCTCTTCAGAACAATTTTGTGGCCAATGAGGAAGAAAGAAAAACATATGAGCTTGATCCTGAAATCCACTGCTTAGGAGACACTCCTCCTTTTCCTCATCTCACTCAAGCATCTTACGAGGAGTCTCTCATGGATAGTCAGCTAAATGAATTGAGCAAGGGAGACAAGGTTAGTGGCGGTCGAGGTAGGTATAACCTGAGGTCCGACAAGAAGACAACAACACCTTATATTCCCAAGCAGTCCACTAGAATAGAGAAGCCTACTAATGAAGTAGTAGATAGTCACAGAGGTAAGAAGGCTCAACCCCTCTCTCCCATTGTCCACAATCATGTTCCTGAAATAAGAGAAATTCCAAAGCTTACATCTTCTTTTAATTTCGAGCATGAGATTCAAAAGATCAGAATCCCTATGCCCCTCACCGAGCTAATTAAACATGAAGAATTTAAAAAAYGCTTCTCTGAGATTTTACAATCTGAAGCCTCATGCCTTCCCACAGACTCCATAAACCTCCAAGATGAAAATCTTGTAGTTATTCTAGGTCCTATGGTAGAAGACAGAGATGATTCATCCCTCCTTTCTACGCRTCCCTGAACATACATGATAAAGTACTGCACAACTGCTTRATGGACTCAGGGGCTTCTTACAACCTCATGCCCAAGATTGTCATGGAAGAGTTAGGGMTAGAAGTCACCCAAGCCTATCATGACCTCTATTCTTTTGACTCTAGGAGATTTCAGTGTCTTGGAGTTATTAAAGACCTGGTTTTGACCTTGTTTCAACTTCCCATAAAAAGTGTGGTCATGGATGTCATAGTAGCTGATGTCCCCCCCAAGTTCGGTATGCTATTGTCAAGATCTTGGATAAAAAGACTGGGAGGAACCTTGCAGATGGACCTTACATATGCTATTATCCCAGTGTTTGAAGGAGAGCATAGAAGACTATACAGGGAAGCCCAATTGGCCTACATAATCAGTGATGAAACCAACCCTACCAATCATCCCATCTTTGCCTTAGATACTGATTTAGGCTCCAATTTACTACAGCTCACCCATGCCCCCGAGCCTCCTCTCAAACTTAGAAAGCAACCCACCATTCCCCCTAAATTTCCTCCCTCCATCACCCTCATCTGGAAAATGTTCTTTGATGGAGCCTCTTCCCGGGAAGGCACTGGAGCCGGGGTGGTTTTTGTTTCACCTGCTCAGGAAACCACATCTCTGTCATACAAACTAGAATTCGAAGCTACCAACAATGTGGTAGAGTATGAAGCTCTTATCCTAGGATTAAGAGCCACAAGGGAAATGGGAATTCAGGAAGTAGCAATGTTCAGAGATGCTGAGCTGGTAGTCCAGCAGACCATAAGCGCTTATTAGGCTAAGAATCCTCGACTCATGAGTTACAGAAATGAGGTGTGGGACCTAATTGACAGTTTCCTCTCAGCGTTTAACATTTCTTTCATCCCAAGAGAGGAGAACACAGTGGCAGATTCCTTGTCTATATCAGCAAGCAATTTCAAAGTACCCTTGTTGCCCAAATTTAGGTATGATGTAGAAGTAAAATACAGGCCCTCCATACCTGACAACGTCAAACATTGGAAGGTGTTTGAGGATGATCTCGAGATCAAGAAGTTCTTGGAGACTATCGAAGAATTTTTGGAGATGCATATCGACCACGATTTCGTCTCTAAGGAAGGGTTTGATGGGGGTAAGTTGCTGAGTAAAATAGCAAAGCATGACATTATTCATCTGCCTAGCAATCACATTCCAAGGGGACTATTCCTATTAGAGAGATTGTTCGATGGGAATGATGTGGCAGTAAAGGGCAGGCTTTCAAATGAATATGTCGACACAGCTGAGTGTAACATTGGCACACCGAAGGAGCTTAAGTTTGTCAAGTTGTCAAGAAGTTTGACCAAGGAGCAAAGGGTTGAGTATACTGAGTTGCTGAGAGAGTTCTCTGATGTGTTTGCATGGACCTATGAAGACCTCAAGACATATGACACATCAGTCATTGAACACAAGATCCCACTGAAGGAAGAGGCTAAGCCATTTAGGCAGAAGCTAAGATAGATAAATCCCTTGTTGCTGCCTGTCATGGAGAAATAAGTAAAGAAGCTGTTAGAGGCCCACATCATCGTCCCTTTAAGATATTCCAAATGGGTGGCCAATTTGGTCCCGGTAAGAAAGAAAAGTGGAGAAATCAGTCTTTGTGTCGACTTCAGGAACCTGAATAGGATCTCAAAGAAAGATAATTATCCCCTGACCAACATGGAACACATACTGCAGAAGGTCATTGCTTCATCTAGAATATCCATGATTGATGGCTTCTCTAGTTACAATTAGATATCAGTCATGCCTGAGGACAGGGAAAAAATGTCCTTCACCACTCCTTGGGGCACATTCATGTATGACAAAATGCCTTTTGGATTGATGAATGCAGGAGAAACATTTCAAAGAGCCATGGACATAGCATTCATCAGAGAGAAGGACCAGTTTATGGTAATTTATCTGGATGACATCACAGTCTTCTCCAGGATAGACAAGGAACACTGCTACCACTTGAAGAAAATTTTCCTGAAGTGTCGGAGGTTTGGCCTATCTTTAAACCCCAAAAAATATTTGTCTGTTGTGAAGGAGGGAAATATATTAGGCCATATAGTATCAGTAGAGGGAGTGAGGATTGACCCTAGCAGGGTAGAAGCAATTCAGACCCTGTCACTTCCCAGATCTAAGAAGGAGGTTCAGGCCTTTTTGGGGAAGATTAATTTTCTGAGGAGATTCGTCTCGAATTTTGCTAAGCTAGTGAGACACATCATAGCCATGCTCAGGAAGGGAAATGAAGTGAAATGGACCGTTGAACCTAGGGAATCTTTTGTCCAAATTAAAAGGGCATTGACTGAGGCACCTGTGCTGATCAGCCCAGATTATTCCAAAGATTTCCTATTTTTTTCTTTTGCTTCTTGTGATACAGTAGCAGTGGTCTTGTTGTAGAAAAGTGATCAAGGGTGAGAGAAACCTATTTCCTTCTACAGCAAAGCATTGAGAGATGCAAAAATCCGGTACAAGATCATGTAAAATCAGGCCTATGCCCTAGTGAAAGCCCTCAAAGCCTTCAGAGTCTATGTCTTGCACTCAAGGATCACTGCATATGTTCCTTCGACCTCTGTGAAGGACATTCTTGTACAACCTGACATAGATGGAAGAAGAGGTAAATGGATTGCCAAGATCTTAGAGTTTGATCTGGTGATCAAGCCCACCAAGTTGATAAAGGGGCAGGGTTTAGCCAAGTTGTTGGTTGAATCCAATTGCAAAGCCTTGGGAATTAACTTCATCAATCAGCAAGTTGAGCCATCCAACAAGCATTTCCAAGTCGCCTTATTACTAGCATCATGCACCTGGTACAAGGACATCTTGTATTTTCTGCAAGAATTAAATCCTCCTGATGGATTGGGAAAAAGTAAGGCTAGAGCTCTAAAGCTCAAAGTGGTCAGATATTGCCTCATTGACCAAGCATTGTACTGGAAAGACCCTCTAGGGGTATTTTTAAGGTGTCTAGACTCGCAAGAAGCCTAGAAGGTTATGTTCAATTTCCATAGCGGTCTTTGCGGAGGTCATCATTTCTGGAAGACCACGGCCCACAAGATCCTCCGGGCTGGGTACTACTGGCCCACTTTATTTCTTGATGTCTACAAATAAATCAGAGCTTTCATCAAATGCCAGAAGTTTTCAGGAAAGCAACAACTCAAATCTCTACCATTAAATCCTATAGTGTTTTCATCACCCTTTTAGCAGTGGGGATTGGACTTCATTGGAGAAATTCATCCTCCCTCAAGTGGCCAACACATATGGATCCTCACTGCAATAGACTATTTCACCAAGTGGATAGAAGCTATCCCCACTAGGAGCACTTCTCACAAAGTAATTATCAGCTTCCTGGAAGACATCATAGCCAGATTTGTTTGCCCTAGCAGAATTATCACTGATAATGCTGCTCCCTTTAGGTCCGAGCCTCTGATCAAGTTCTGTGAACAGTTTGATATTTCACTGATTCACTCTACTCCCTATTATCCTCAAGGAAATGGACTGGTAGAATCTTCAAATAAAATCCTGATCAGGCTCATTAAGAAATTGTTGGAAGACAATAAAAGGGCCTGGGATTCGAAACTCAAATTTTCTCTATGGGCTGATCGGGTGACAACAAAGAAATCCTTGGGCATTTCACCTTTCCAACTTGTTTATGGGACAAAGGTTGTTTTCCCTACTCAGCTCACCTTATCTGTGGCAAATTTCCTCCAGGACCTTGAAGGAGAGCCTAACCATATGGTCAGAAGGATTCATCATATGGTGGAAGTACAGCAGATCAGGGAACAGGTCATGAACAGGACCTACTATCATCAGCAGAAGATCAAGCAAGCTTTTGACAGGAAGAGAAAAAAGAAAGAATTCAAGCTGGGTGATCTGGTGCTCAAATGGGATGCACCCAGGCAGGAAAAGGGCAAGCACAGTAAGTTTGATGCCCTCTGGTTTGGGCCTTTCAAGATCTCTAAAGTATTTTCAAACAACACTTACGGTTGCAGGATTTGGAAGGCAAAGAAGTTTTTAATGGCCCAGTAAATGGGCGTTTCTTGAAAAAATGTTTTTTGTGAGCCACAGTCGGCTCTTTTGTTTTTGTAAATATTGTTTTATTTTCAGCTTAATAAATGACTCCATAGCCCATCAGCAAGGCACTGAATTTGAAAAAGAGTCCTTAGAGCATCACAGGGATGACTCTATCCCCCATGGAGCCTAATGTTAGTGACATTTCTTGTAAAGGGAGGTAAAAAAAGCGAAGGAATGGGTTAAAAACCCACTTTCCCTAAGTGCGGATGCAAAGTGCGCTTGTGATTAAGCGGAAAGCATAATTGGGCAGCAGAGATTCGCGTGCCTGTATCAATGATGCACATAGGATTCTGGAGCGCCCCGCCTTTCTACCTTTAAGTAGAGGGGGGGGTCCAGAATCGAGGGCACACTTCTTCAACGGCTATGATCAAAGCACCTAGATCAATGGTGCGCAGGGTGATTCTGAAGCCCCCCCACCTTTTTACCTTTAAGCAGAGGGGGGGGGGTCCGAAATTGAGGATGCATTTCTGCGATGGCTGCGATTAGAGCACTCGAATCAACAGCGCACAGGAAATCTAGACATCCTTTGTCTTTCTACGTTTAATCAACATGGGACCCCCTTCCTTGTCGTGTTATCTTGCCATCTTTTCTCCACCTGACCGTGTGATGAGGCTCGCTCCCTTTAGCCCCTTCCTCATCCTCCAACATCTGTCCATATCCCCTCTTCTGGTCCGTGTGGTCCCTTTCCCATCTCATCATCCTCTCACCACCTGTCATGTGTCCCACTCCCTTCCACGTTAGCCTCCCACTAAAAACGTGCCCATTATATCTCATCTCCTGCCCCCCTCCGCTTATTTCCTTCCACCATGTGTCTTCCCCTGTAACCTCTCTCACACCTCATCACTTCATATCTCACCCTCATATTTTTGGTTCCATCACTCCCGTTATGTGCCTCATCCTTCGCGCTGACCTCCACGCCTATTCATCATGCCGTTCAGCTAATCCAGGTGGTAGCACGAAGGGTCTTCCATGTCCCAAAGGTGTCGAGTTGGCTGGGCCATCCTCAATCCCCATGAAGCAGTTATTGAGGTAGTTGGTGGTGGTTAGACATCACCTCCACCATAATGGGAAATTCCGACGATGAATTAAAGGAACATCGATTCGCCCACGGAACTGACAGAAGTTCAATTGCATCTGCCATAGGTGCACGATCATCCAGAGACTGCAACTACAGATTGTCAAAATCCATGCAGACGCAATGTGTTTAATGCAGCATCTCAATTTTGTTGTTGTTGTTGTTTTGAGTATATGTAGGCGTTTTTTCCATTTTTGTATCTATTGATGGTTGAGCAGAGCTCCCAGTTGTAAATCTTTAACGAAGCATTGTTAGTCTGGTTATGCATGGACTTTTGAGACTTCTTGCCTTATGAATGTCAGCTTCTTTCACATCTTTGTTTACACTGTGTTAGAACAACTTGGAATTGGAGGATCCAGTCGAGTTGTAGCTATTATAGGATGATGTTTGATTGGATCACTATAGCAGTTACGTTGTTTCTAATCGGTTTTGTGTTTTTTTTTCCCTAGCACTGAGTGACTTGGAATTGGAGGATCCAGTCAAGTCCCCTTTCATCTTCTTGAGACCCTGAACCAAGAGGATATTGCATTCAGAGTCTTTCTTCTGTAAACCACTGAAATCCTGTTGCCCAAAGTCGTTTGTTCACCTTTCTTACCAAGTCTTCCACCTATTCACCTCTTAATCAACCCACTGGCTGAAGTTGGATCAAGACCTCCTTCATTCCTTACATACCAGACCCGGTCCCTGAGTTAGAGTGATATCTCCTTGAGTCTCTACCCATCTGATCATACCTTAAAAACTATCGTGACATAAAATTGATGGGTGACGGGCTTTTCTCCTGCAAGCAATCCAGGAGTGACTTCTGACGCTAACACCAGGTATCCAACAATATAGGGATGTGCGCGTTTCCCTGTAGCTCTGTAAGCCGGAGTAAATCTTGGCTGTAGATGCTAGGTACACGTGGCGATAGATCCGACATGGTTCATGGGGAAAGCCAAAAGATACACATGGAACACCCGAATGTTGAACTGTTGAAGTGATGTGAACCATTGATCTAACCAACCACCCTCGATTAACCAACTGATCGGTAAAATGGCATGGAGAGACACGTGGTCCTACTCATCTAATGTCAAAGGTTGTCCATTGAACTAGGACCATTGGATGAGTGGGTATGTGGCAAGAAATCTCATAGTCCAGAGACTTCATAGTTCGAAGGAACATGGACAATATTGTACGAAGTGTGAAAAACTCCAAAGTCATGAATGCCAAAATAAATCTCAGTTGTTTTTAGGAAGAGGACACATGGTGCCAGAATTGAGAGTCTGGAGACTTGGATTTTTGGGGGATTTGTGTCAAGAGGAGTCAGTAAGCTCCAAATCTTGAAGCCCTGAAGTAATGAGGACTGTGGATCTATGGATCCACGTGGAGAAATACCAACCGTATGATGGGGGTTGATGTGGCTCACTAACGTCATCCTGGGTGACGTGGAACCGTAAACAAGGTGTGACTTGTCACCCAGATTTGGACGATTCATCGACCCCTTATGACTATTAGATCATGACATGTGTCACCCTCTAATGAGGACACATGTCACCCCTTGAACCTCACCGCATGTCATCTTCTGGTTCATTCCCTCCTAGCCAACATGGATGGTGACGTGTCTAGGACTCCGGGAGTCTGGATGATTTTGGGAGTTCGGAAGATTGAATGTAGTATGGCATAGGAAGATATAATGAGGATATACGATCGCCTAATGTCGAAATCCCAACGACAATTTCCAATTTCCAAAATTCGGAAAACGTAGAACGAAGACCATTGACTAGAAAAATGTTGAAACATAGGACGTTCAACGCTAAATGTTGAACACCAAATGGATAAGGCCACATGGCTCGATTTCGTGACGTCGGGGATTGGGAAAAAAGAGTGTTCTATGCTGAAGGCTAAAGCCCCTTTTTAATTGTAGGATCTTGGTGGAGGACGTGGACCGTTGATTCCCTACGCTATTCGACGATCTAGGAATTCCACAACACCATTGGAACTCCCGAAGTCCAGGAGTCCCGAAGTGCCGAAACCTTCTCTAAGCAGACTCTTAGCTCCCAGTTTTCAAACCAAGGTCAGGAGGTGGACCCCGCTAGCTAGTTTAAGTGCATAGTGGGAGATGTGAACTTGAGAGGAATATAATAAGATGGTTTTTCTTAGTAAGGGACCGAAAATGAACCAAGGAAAAGTGAAAACTTGATGCCCCATCCCTAGAAAGGGTATTTAGGGGTTGGGTGTGTTACAAATTGGTATCAGAGCATGGAAACAACACCTAGCCTGCTTGGCCTCATGCACGAGTCGCAAAAAATATTATTAGTGAACTTATGGGGTAACACCCTACCTTACCCCCTTCTATAAGAAACTTTTCTGAACCTCTACTGAATAGAGGAAGAAACTATTCTACTACTTTTAGATGTTTTGGAAGTATGCATTATAGTTTGCTAATGTTAACAAATAAATAACTGACTTCACCTTTCAATGATGTGTGTTGTTCATGAATTGGTAGATTAGTAACTAACAAAAAATGTTTTATTAACACTCAAGCAGTCGGTGAAAAACAAGAGAAATACAACGTAAAGGATGGTGACACATCAGGAGTTGGGGGATATCTTCCACAATAGAGATGAAGAATATGATGAAGGGAGGGTGGAACAAGAAAGGTAGACTGAAATTAATGCAGTCCTACTGCAAAGTATATTATATATACAAAGGAAACTACAACATGGTATAGCTTCCAGTCATGTGGACATGCATCATACTAATAAAATTGCATGTACACCTGAGATATAGAAGCTTGGACTTGAAAATGGCTACACCAGGAGGAACAACTCAAACAAGGCCCAACATGGAACCAAGAGACACTCAATGGAAGATTCCTCTGGTGAGCACATTGAAAACTCTAGGGAATCTTCCAGTGGAAAAACTAGTTCCCATTCTCAAACAAGAGGAGAGAAGAGGAAAAATTCCAAGAGTTGTGACCCTGAAGAATTTAAGAAATCTAAACCACCAATATTCAATGAAGAGATTAATAAGGGGTAAGAAGAAGAAGTTTCGCTACTCGGCTTGAAGAAGTACTTCAGAGTCCATGACTACTCTGAAAACTTAAAGGCTCGGATAACCATTTTCAACCTGAATGGGAACACTTCCATTTGGTAGGAGGACCTTAGGAATGTGAAAGGAGTCCATGAGAATAACTTATCATGGAAGCAATTTGAGAAATACTTCAAGAAGTACCTGTCAGAAAATTAATTTGATGGAAAGTATTGGACATACTATCATTGATGTCAACAGTCGATGAGGCACACGAAGCTCAGAAGGGAAAGCCCATTGCAGAAACTTGATCGGGAACAAAATCCCCATAGGAAAAACCAAGACCATTGGATATGCAAGTGCTAGATCAAGGGCACAGATTGATTGCGGAGTGCAAAGGGAGAATTAAAATACACACTATTTCCAATCCCACAATTAGTCTAGACCATCAAATCTCATCGATTCAAAGATCGATGACTACGGTTGATCCACCAAAAATCACACAACTTCAATTGTGGAGGTTGGGTGACAGGATAAACCACGCACAAGTTACAGTTCCGCAATCCACACCAATCTTCGATAGTCACCCACGAATAGATCTAAGGTTGGCATCAGTTCCACTACCAATGAGCAATTTCCATTGCAGAAATCGACAATAGTTTTAAATGTCATGCTAGTTGGGACCCCTCTAAAATACAGGATCATTGGATCGAGTAACGTGGAAGCCTAAAGGATAGGATAAGGAAATACCAAGGCCAAATCCCTAGAGTCACAAACTCACATTAATCATCGGATTTGGAAAACCCCTCGACCGTTGATCTATTTAGAGCATGCCAGGGTAGTAGTGGTCAACTTTAGTGTTGACCACTTCGATAGAAAAGGGTTGAGAACATGTAAGATTACTCGAAGGTCGAAGTTTGGAAGTGGACATGAGTCATCCAATCTGAGGAACACTTCGAGAAGTATCCTGATTGTTGGATCAAGTTTAGTGGAAGGAAACGGTAAGACACAAAGTGTCTCAAAGTAGACACAAGACATCTAATCTAAGGACCACTTCAGGAAATATCCTAACCATTGGATCAAGGAAAGTAGAAGGATAGGATAAGAAAGGCAAAAGGCCTGAGATCCCGAATACCTGAATTCCCGATAGCCATTGGATTGAGTTAATATTTTTCGGGTTAAATGAGGGCCATCGGATTTGGACAATATATGATGGTCATTGGATCAGAATAATGGTCAACTTCGACACTGACCACTTCGAAAAAAAAGGATTAAGAACATATGAGTTCACCCGAAGGCCAAAGTTCTGAATTCTCTCTTAGTCATCGATATGAGATACATATTAGGAGTTAGGACAACTGTTAGATCCAGGATAAGAACATGTGCCACATCAGGAGATCTATGTCAACAAACCACCTCATCAAGGAAAGGTGGCATATTCAGATAATGACAAGTGTCAAGATGAAATCGACATTTCAAGTATGTGTAAATCACGAATCTAAGTGACACATGGAAGCCACTTAGTCAGTGCCAAGTCACAAGTGAAATCCACAACTACGTCACTCCAAGAGTATGTACTTTGGGAGTTTCACCACCAAAAAATACCCGAAGTCCTGAAGTTATTAATTGAATGAGAACCATTCACCATGAAAATAAAATACAACAGTCCGATCTACTTCGACGAAATGAACTCCAGAAGATTGAAGGTCTGTTAAGGAGAAATCACCTGAAGTGTCGAAGGCCAAAGTCAATGCTAACCATTGATATACTTAGGGAGTGTTCTCAATTGACGATAAACCATAGTTGAAGGATAGCATAAGTGGAGGTGTTAACCGACAACAAACGGTCACCACCGCTTTATGACTTATCTAGTAGGTAATCACTTCCGAGGAATTGCTAGTCCACAATTCAGGAGCCACGAATAGCCAAAGTTCTAAATTAAATGAGAACCATCCATCTCATCGTGAAATTAAAACATGATCTTTGATTTTGATAAGTGATCAGGCACTCACTTGGGTTAGTGCCTGGTCACCACCTACGTTCGTATGGAATAAATAAACAAAGGGAGAAAGAAGAGGCAACACTTAAATTAATAAGCCCGTGGTCCTGTGCCTATGGTCATACGTAAATGGTTTGAAGGAAGTGCCTCTACAAAATTTGATTTATGAAATATTTGCATAGACATGAAATTAATTTAAATGAAATCAATCCATACCTATGGTCGATTAATGAAAATACTTCTCGATAATATTTGAATAAAGAAAAACAAATGAGATTATTGTTAATGAAGAGGTGAAATGGTCCAAACAAAGGGACACAATGTTTCATAGCTCACACCAGTTGGAAGAATGTATAAATGAGAAAGAGTGGTGAGAAGAAAGTGTCTCTGTAGTCCAAATCAGAAGATCAAAATAGGAAGAAGATTCCAAGAAGGAAAGATGAAGATACTTATGCAGTGTGGGTGGAAGGGAGGAGCATGGAAGGATTCATATCCTTACTAAGAAAATTGTAAAATATAAGGGAGTTGGAGATTTCTAGGGTTGGTGCCCTAAATACAAGGGAGTTGGTGCTTCCTAGGGTTGGTTCCATAAATACAATGGAGTTGGTGCTTCCTAGGGTTGGTTCCCTAAAGACGAGGGAGTTGGTTCTTCCTAAGGTTGGTACCCTGAAGAAGGGGATCTGTGTCTCCTAGAATTGGTGCTCTAAAGAGGATTGGTGTACTTCACTATTCTTTATAAAACCTTGTAATTGATGTTAAATAGATTTATATAATTGATTTTTCATACAATTCATTGTTGATTCATTGTGGTAATCAATAAAATATAAAAAGTAACTTGTAATTGTTAAAAAGGGTAATACTGATTCACCCCCCCCCCCCNCCACTCTTAGTATTCCAACAATTGGTATTAGAGCAGGTTCATTCAAAACTGTCTAACAACTAAAAGGTAGATCCTAAATATGTATCAACAAGAGGGAATGTATAACAACAAAGCACCATTGTTTAATGGAGGAGGCTATGCTCTATGTAAAATAAGAATGAAAAACTTCCTCTTGGCTCTTGGTTTCGATATTTGACAATCTGTTGTAGATGATTACACTACACCAACTACTCCACTGAAAGACGTTGCAGGAAAGAAAATCTGTAATGAAAACTCAAGACAAGTTAATGGAATTCTAGGAGGGTTGACTAATTCTATATGTGTGAAGGACTAATTCTATATGTGTGAAGGTTATTCATTGTAAATCAGCCAAAGAAATCTGTGACAATTTGGAGATTGTATATGAAGGAGAGGACAAAGTCAGGGAGGCCAAACTATAGACCTATAGAACTTGGTTTGAAAATATGAAAATGAAAGAAGAAGAAAATATTGTTGAGTACCTTCATAGGGTAGATGAAGTGGTTAATTCAATTAGAGCGGCATAAGAAGAAATTACAGATAAACCTATTGTGAAAAAAGTACTAAGGTCATTACCTATGAGATATGATGCAAAGATTTATTCAATTGAATATAGATCTGATCTAGACACACTCACAGTTGATCAACTTCATGGAATTTTTATATCTTATGAAATGAGAAGAGGGAATGATAAATCAACAAAAGATGAAACAACCTTTTAAGCATCTAAGACAAATATGAGGCAGGAGCAAAAGACCAATGATAATCTATCAGATATATCATATGTAGAAGAGGGCAACTTTATAAAGAAACTCCATAAAGGATTTGGAAAATATAAAGGAAAGTTACCTTTCAAATGTTTCAACTGTGGCAGAATTATACACTTTTCTAACAAATGTCCCTATCCCATACAAGAGAGAAATGATGAAGAAGTTCACAACCATGAAAACCAATACAAGAAGAAATTTTATAAGAAAAAGAAAAACTTCTACTCTAAAGAAGATATCAAGTCTTCATACATGAGTGAATATGAAGATTCAGATCTTCTATTTATGCGAATGAAAACTCAAGATGATAAACATTCAGAAGATGAAAAAGAAGGGAACTTTGAAGAAGAAATCCTTAGTGTAATTGAAGAACTAGGAAAAACTAAAAAACAAAACAGGGTACTAAGAAGAGAGCTTCTAGAGATTAAAGAAGCTACTGAATCAAGAGGGAGGGAAGTTTCCAAAACCCTCAAGGCGTCAGAACATACCATCAGTGATTTGAAGTCCCAACTCCTGTAAGATAATAAAAATGAAGAAATCATTTTAAAACAACTTAGTGATAAAAAGAAAGCATGTGAGAAACTAGAAGCTGAGATTAAGCTATTAAAAAGTGAACTTGGGAAATAAAAGAAGAGGTCAAACTTTGGAAATAGTTCAAATATCTTCAATGAAATTCTTAGTAGTCAAAGGTCACCAAACAACAAGACTGGTTTGGGATACACCCAAGACTCAACTTTTACATCACAAGGATCTGTCAAAAGACCAAGTAGTTATGCATATGCTCTAAAGGGCTCCTTAAAAAGAGAAGATAATAAGGAAAATATGATACCATTGAACATTGTTCCATATAAACAGAAATCAACATTCCCTACTAAAGTAAAAAATGACAAGAAGAATACAATCACCATAAGGAATCCCCCTAATAAATATCTATTCAATGGATATTGTTACTCTTGCAATAATTTTGGACATAA
Source organism: Picea engelmannii (assembly GCA_009831015.1). Taxonomy (NCBI): domain Eukaryota; kingdom Viridiplantae; phylum Streptophyta; class Pinopsida; order Pinales; family Pinaceae; genus Picea; species Picea engelmannii. The sequence continues at coordinate 929,325 of ML779771.1, read as the reverse complement.
GGTAGTACACTGCAAAGATTATGGACAATACAATAACATAAATGTCCAAATATATAAGAAAAATAGGTACAATACAGAGAAGAGAAACTATAAATCATTCACTCATTTGCAAAAATTCAATATTGAATGTAAAAAATGCAACAACTATGGTCATAAAACCAGAGAATGTAGATTACCAATGCAATCCCTAAAAATAGGAAACCCTAACAAACATAATAAGAAGTGTTAAGCCCTAATATTGGCTCATTACCCCTTAATTGGGGCATATTATATTAGTAATGTTATTTTATTTATGTCGGCTTTAGGCCATTAGTTGTAATTATACCTCCTAGTCTCCTATNTATACCAAGGAGACATTTTCATTTTGAAGCATCTTGTACTTGAACATTTAAGTGGGGTAAAAGGAGGTTTCCCCCTCGAAGAGTCTTATTATATGAAATTATCTTTTTTTCAAGGTGTTGATTACTTTTTCTGAGGTTTTTCTTTGCTATATTGATATTTGGTTCTTAGCATGTGGTATCAGAGCTTAAGGTCTTGGGGTTTCGCTTCTACATCTGAGACACCTTGGAACTTTCACTATAACATTTTTTCTCCAATGTTTCAGAAGGAGAGACTTAGAGGATATTTATTAGATGTATCAAGGTACATTGGGTTAAAAATTAAACTCCTGAGGCCTTATACTTTCGGAGATACAACCTGTACAAGATAGGGTTCTGGAATCATCCTGAACTGATTCATTGCAAAATTTTTGCTATAATTTTTTTTTTGTAACGTTTCATACCTTGAAATCCAAAAGATATTTACAGAAATTAGTAAGGTATTTTTGGTAAATATTTCATCTTCTAGGTCATCTTAAATTTGTAGATACACCTTGTGTAAGATAGGGTATCTGACTAGTCCCATTGACTAGTCTCAAGAAGGTGTTCCATGTAAAATAATCATAACTTCTTCCTAGAGTATCCAAATTGAGTGGGAATGGTTTCATTCGATCGTGGATAGTTGGTAGTATTTCTATTGAAATTTTAATAATTTTATATCAATTATTTTGTGTGGTGCACGCTATACATGTGAGATCTCCTGGAAAGGCAAAAAATTGACAAGTTGTGGGGAAGTTACCGTAAATTCCACTTGGCACATCCAATTTTGATCATACATGTGGCATTGCAGAGAATAAATATTAGAGAACTACAGAAAATAAATTTTTATACCCAGAAGGGATGAAACTTGGGAGATACAACAGACGAAATATTGTCTAGTATAACCAACTCAAAATCAAGGTTCAAAAGTGATACTTGGCCAACATGCCACCCAAAAAGAGAAATTCTACACCAAATAAGCCTCTAGACAATCCTACTTGGACTCTTTATGAAGGTGAATAAATGTGTAGGGAAATAAATGATTTACAAAAGAAGATAGTAACAAAAGATGAACTACAAGAAATGATGGAGGGTTTAAAAGGGGAGATCATGGAAGTATTGAAAAATTTCGTAACAGAGAAGACACCTGAAAGTGAAAATGCATCCCATGAAATTCATGATGAGGACACAAGGAATGTGAATCAAGAATGGAGAATCTCCAAATTTGGTTTGAAGACCAACCACGTTCCTAAGATAGATATGAGAAATTTTGATGGCAAGGAACCAATCACATGGATACTTCAGATGGAGCAATTCTTTGATCTCCATAATGTGCCACATACACAAAAGGTACAAATTGATTCTTTATATTTAGAACCTAATCAATTTGTGTGGTATCAATGGCTTTGTTCTCACAAATCACTCGTCACTTGGACAATTTTCATAGAAGAAATGATAACACATTATGAAGATACAAGGAGCAATACCTTCTTTAGCCAATTGATAAATCTCAAGCAAAAGGGTACAATTACCGAGCACATTGAGAACTTCCAAAGATTGAATATAAAGGTAATTGATATTCTAGATGAGCACTTGATTGATGTGTTCATAGGAACTTTAAAGGATAACATTCAACATGAGGTTCGCCTTTGGGAACCCAAATCATTGGAGAATGCATTTACGGTGGCAAGAAATGTTCAAAGTAAAAATATGGCTATGGCTACTAGAAGGACCAATCCTAATATATATAGAGAGAACAATGCTCCTTTTTCTAAAACACCTCAACCTACAAGGTTGACACCTCAACAATTGGAGGAAAGAAAAGAAAAAGGTTTATTCTTTAATTGTGACAGTAAGTACAGTAAGGGACATAAGTGTGGTGAGAAGAAATTATTCTACATAGATTGTGAAGATGAAGAAGAA
>ML779771.1:898612-925122 GCA_009831015.1 Picea engelmannii | reverse complement strand
AGGATTCTAGTGCATCAGATACATTTACATGGAAAAATGATTCACTATGGTACAAATATCACTTATATTTATGTAAGAACTCCCAACTCAAACAAAAGGTACTATTTCAATTGCCCACCTCTCCAGTAGGAGGGCACTCGGGATTTTTGAAAACCTACCATAGAGTCAAGAAGGATTTTTTTTGGGAGGGCCTTAAAACTGATGTTCAAAGGTTTGTGGTAGAATGTTTGGTTTTCCAACAAAATAAGGTGGAAACAATGAAGACCCCAGGTCTTTTACAACCATTATCCATCCCAAGTCATCACTGGGAGGAGGTTTCCATGGATTTCATCATAGGGTTACCAAAATTTGAAGGAAAGAGTGTCATCATGGTGATTGTTGATAGACTGACCAAGTATGCACACGTTTGTGCACTCTCTCATCCCTTCAAAGCTAGTACGGTTGCCACCACATTCATGGAGACAGTTCAAAATCTACATGGTAGCCCAAAGATTATTTTAAGTGACATAGATCCCATCTTCATTGGACATTTTTGGACAAAATTATTTTCTTGTTTGGGTACTCAATTGGCTCATAGCTCATCCTATCATCCTCAATCTGATGGACAAGTCGAGATAGTGAACAAATGTTTGGAAGGCTACCTTCGTTGCTTTGTCTCTAATAAACAAACACAATGGTTCAAATCGTTACCCTTGGCAAAATGGTGGTATAACACTTCCTTTCATACTGCAACAAAAATGACACCATTTATGGCACTTTATGGATACCACCCTCCTTCCATCACTTCTTCTCTAAAATAAAAATCTAAGGTTCAAGCAGTGGAAGATCACATCGAGAATCAACAACAAGTTCTCCAAATCTTAAAGGACAACCTGAACATGGCATAGAATCGCATGAAACAACAAGCAGATCAACATTGTAGTGAAAGAAGTTTTGAAGTAGGGGATTGGGTGTTTTTAAGACTATAACCATACAAACAAATGTCCCTCAAGCAAGCCAAGAAGGATAATAAATTATCACCAAAGTAATATGGCCCTTATAAGGTGTTGTAAAAGATTGGTACTATGGCATACAAATTGGAGTTTCTTGCATCTTCACGAGTACACCCAATTTTACATGTTTCATGCTTAAAGAAGGTTATAGGTGAGACGATTCCAGTTCAAACTATATTGCCAAAACTTGACGAGGAAGGAAAAATCATATTGGAGACTGAAGCCATCACTGACACAAGAATTCGCCAGTTGATGAATATATCCATTTCAGAGTATCTCATTAAATGGAGGAAACTATCGACTGAATATTCCACATGGGAAGATGAGGCTTTTATATAGAAGCATCCATAGTTACTCAAGAATTACGGACAACACTTGTATCAAGGGGAGGGGCATGTTAAGCCCTAATATTGGCTCATTACCCCTTAATTGGGGCATATTATACTAGTAATGTTATATTATTTATGTCGGCTTTAGGCCATTAGTTGTAATTATATCTCCTAGTCTCCTATATATACCAAGGATGCAGTTTCATTTTGAATCATCTTGTACTTGAACATTTAAGTGGGGTAAAAGGAGGTTTCCCCCTCAAAGAGGCTTATTATCTAAAATTATCTCTTTTTCAAGGCATTGAGTACTTTTTCTAAGGTTTTTCTATGCTACATTGATATCTGGTTCTTAACAAGAAGACATAGAAAAGAAAATTTGAAGTACCAAACAAGAAAGATTATTAAAATATTTCTCTTGAAATTGATGAAGTTAATAATAGGAGATTGGTGGGTAAAAATTCAAATAAGGAATATAATAATCAAATCTATGCATATAAAGTAGATCAAACTCAAGACATGAAATCTCCTAAAGAAAAATATGACACAACTCCAAAACTGGATAATGTCATACAAGAATATTATCCATTACCCAACAAATGGAAATTAGTAGAGGAATATTCTAAAAACAAGGATACAGAAGCTTCTGGTGCACATAATAGTGATGTTGATGATGAATATTCAATAGTAGAACAACCAAAATAATTGAGTGATGATTATCTCAGAAATGTTTCAATCCTATTTTAATGGTCCATTGAAACTCCTTCTCAAAGAAAAATTAAAAACAAAGAAGGGAAGGATAAATTAAGGAAGACCTAAAAATCATTTTGGTTGATGCTCCTATGAGCATTAAAGTACATAAAAATGAATATGATCATCAAAAACATCATGGTTTCATGATATAACTCTATGCAGGATATGACATAGTTAACTGCAGGTCTTTATTTGCCCATGAAAAATGTAGGTTATGTATTGGTCTCAGAATGGTTATAAGTGGACAAACCCTAAATGGAAGTTATTGTGTGAGAAAGAAATGGAATGAATGGAAAATTCTATAGCAGTAAGGTGATGATGAAGATATACTAAGTAAATGTATGAAAATGAACAGACTGGAAACTGAAATTTCAGAGACAGTGGTTTTGATAGAGAAAATATGAAAGATGTATGGGTTGGTCAATGTGTGTCTGAGTTGGTTGGATAAATAGATCAATTCTAGTTGAATAGATGACACTCTATCAGCAAGCCAAGTCATGTGGAAAACAAAGCATAAATTCTATCAGATGAATTTAAGAGCAGTGTGCAATAAATAATCATCTTGGATAAAGATGGATACATTTGGTTAGAGATTTATGTGAAGCAATGGATAGGTCGAAAGTTCGTTTGAAAAGTATAAGCTTCAGTTGCTTAGTTTTCCAGTAGGACAATAGTATCCGCAACGGAAGTAGTAGGATGTATATAGTGGTATACATGGAATCCTATAGAGATGACAGGGGGAGAGATCTTGTCAGGAATAAATACCCTTTTTAGAAACAGAGGGGAAGAGAATTTAGAAGAAGAGAAATAATATTGATAGGGGGAGAAACCCTTTTCCATCAATGTCAAAGGGGGAGAGTAACTTCATAGAGAAAAGCATCATCACAGGGGGATTTTGAATGAAGTTAGAGTGTTTCCCTCAATGACAAAGGGGGATATTGTTGGACATACTCTCATTGATGTATTTTCATTGATGTCAACAACCAATGATGCACATGAAGCTCAGAAGGGAAATCACATTGCACAAACGTGATCATGATCGAAATCCCCACAGGAAAAACTAAGACCATTGTGTATTCCTCTTTCATATGGATCTAGTGGTAGCCACAACAAAGATAAAGATTGGTAAAGTACTGAGAACCACTCAATTCATCCAAGAGGTCATCAATAAAAGGAATGGGAAATTTGTCTTTGATTGTGATTTTGTTGAGGGCGTGAAAATCAGGACACATGTGCTAAGTGCCTTATTTCTTGAGTATCGTGAATATAGGAGAAGAATACGGGTTGGTACTAGGAAGGATAACACCCTCTTTGACCAATTATCGAACATTTTTATCAATTTAATTTTTTATGGGAAAATGGATGACAATAAGGGTGAACATTGGGAGGAATATTTATTAAGACTAGGGGAATGCAATGGTCATGGGCACCGCAGGAAGGGGGAAGTCCATGAGGAGTGTTAAAAAAATATTGTTGTTGGGAGAGTATAGATTGTATATTAGGATGCATAGAGGGTGTCTCAAATACTTGAAAGGAATGGAGTTGGGAAATAATGTTGGAATGACCTTTTATAAGTATCTTTTTCATTTGATGGGAACTGATGATCTCAGGGGAACCAGTCATGATACCTTGGAACTTATATGGTTGCCCCTTATGTTGGAATTGCATGATTAATTCCTTAATATAAATGGTTATGAGGTTGAGGGTGGGTAACCATTCATCACTGAGAAAAATGTCACAAATTCCCATGTCGATAGCACACATATGACATTCCAGGTGGTACTGACCAATTTGTAGGTACACATTTTCACAATGCCCTCCAAATTTCATGTAACTTCCATGTGAATCATGATTTCAAAATTGTTGACTACATGGATATAGAACGTGGTCTCTTAAACAATGCGGAAATGGATGGAATTATGGTTGCTTCCATTATCAACTAGGATAATGAGTTTCCTATGATTAATGTAGCCAATTAACTTGAGGCTTTGGGGAGCAAAAAATCTAGTGAGGGAATTCGGTGAGATAAGTGGTTCAAATTCTGGTAGGTTAGAGGGCGGGGTATGTTCATATTATTTGTGTGACTCTTAAATATGGGGAACATTGACATATTCATTAGAAACATCCTTATAAATGGCCATAAAAAACTTATGTTCCTTACACTTGTGCCCCTGAAAATATTTGTTATCACAATTATATCAAAGACCCTTAAGTTGGAGTTCAACCATTTATGCCCAAGTTAATTTATGGATCTAGAGAGGAGTGGTAGGAGGGGAGGTATTGGTGGGTATAGGTCTAGGATCAAAGGATCGTTTTCTATTTTAGGAAGAGACTACCCTTTGTGTGTCATTGGCTCATTGAGTAGGTTCCAACCAAGCATGGGGGTGAGCCATTAGGACCTGAGCTCATATTCCATCCTTCAAGCCACTGATAAAGAATTCCTTAAAGAAGGAATTTGGCATTCCCTCCATTATGAAATCCAAGTGCTCAAAGGGGGTGATAAATTCTTTCACTCTACCAAACTGTTTCAACTTGGTCAAATGGCCCAAATCGTGTGTGTTAGTTTCAAAGAGTTCATAAATATTTGAAACAAACTATTTCCAAGGAACATACCCTTGGTGTGAATTTTTACACCATTTCCATCATTTCCAATGTTCAGGATCTAGATAGAGGACACCATAACGAAGTTCTTCCAAATCATCAATAATGTCATGCAAGGAGAAATAATGTTCCATTTGAGTAACCCAACCCATAGTATCTGTTATCCCTTGAGATTTTCTAGGATATAATGGAAGTATGTCGAGGCACCCTAGGGACTAAGACCTAGAACGGATCTTAAAACCATGTTGATTCACAATAGAAATTATTCCAAATTTTGGGCAAGTTTCTCTCTCTCTCTCTCTCTCTCTCTCTCTCTCTCTCTTATAGATCTCTTGTCCCTCAAAAAATATCAAAAATAATATCAATATGTTCAACACAAAGAGGTATGTGTCCATGAGTGCTTTAGATAGTTTGATTTTATTTTGAGAAGGGGAAATATTTGGAAGAAACACAAGATATACATGTGAGGAAGATTTAAGGAGAATCTCATATCATATGGACAAAATAATGTGTTGAGCAATTGAGAATTCAACAGTTTTGACAAATATATTAGATCATTAAAATATGCATCACATAGTGAACATTTTCATATAATTAAATACATGGAGGCACCCTCTAAACATCATTAAACACATGAAAAAATAACATAAATTGGTCATACATTAAGAGGAAACCATTTGAACATCATAAGATAAACAACACAAGTCACATTGTACATGTCGTAAAACTTGTTTCTCAAGATTTTATTAATGGGGATCTGATACAAGAAGCCATGAAATGAGAGGAATGGATTTTACAAGAGCCCATACACAAAAATAAGTACGGACTAAAAAATAATGCAAGGGATGAATCTATTGAAACCTACAGCCCTAAAATTGGTCTATGTTTGAGGGGATATTTAATCACACAACTCGATAATAAAATACTCTTCAATTCCCCAAAATTTCGACCTTACAAATGAGCTTCTTTTTTTTATTTGAAGCTACTCTGACTTGAGAGAAAACTTCTTTCTCGAACCAATATTTCTTCTTGAAAATTGATCCCAAGTTGTTACAATCTTGATACCTCACTAGGTTTCTTAAATTATTTAAGCTTTCCAACTAATTTTACCAAAGTTTATTGGGAAGAAACAAACTTCTCCCTCCACGCAAGCCTCGTTGATACTATTATTGGGAGTGTTACCATAGCCTAATTGAGCCTTGGCTTGAGTACTTCCAGGTGGCTCAATTGATTCCCATCATTATATCCTAGGCCTTTTACCCTAGATTCCAAAATAATATGCTAGATGTTTACTTCCAATTGACATGGCTTGATGGAATCATATATAACAAGAAAACTCATTTTATCCTCTGCTTCAAGTTTCTCCAGGGCACTGACAATATTGGTAGATACTCTTTAGGGTGAACTCCTGAATCCCTCTTCACCTTCAACATCATGCTAATGATACCAGAGAAGGACCTTTTTTTCAAAATGAAACAAATAAACCACTCTCCCAACATCTACAGCCAAGATGGTTCATAGACCACTCCTGAGTAGGGATTTGATGAATGGCGGGTCGTCATCGGAAACACATATCATATGAGTAAATTCTATTTAAGACCCAAAAAAATAGCAGATGAGTGAATGGTGATCCTTGTCACCTTCTCTTATAGTAACTTGACACATATTTGAGTAGGTAGCCAATGAGAGGCTGACATTTTTTATATTTAAAGATGTTTTTGAAAATATTAGGCTCATGTGAATGCGCATGTCGAGGTGATTATTACTAACCATTGAAAAATATTTGACATGAGTATGATAATGAAATAAGGAATGAAAAACATGATACTATACATTTTATTACATTTCACATCCTTTCCAACAAATTTGGAAGGCTTCCAGTGAATCCTCCCACTCGCCTGAAACATTTTCCCTCGTTCCATTGTTTCCATACCATGTATTTTTTCCTATGGCTTGGAGTCTTTGCAATTACGAAAACATGAAAAATCCAAATGACATCACATTGACATCAACATGAATACTTTTATTTTCACATACCCACTACGCAAATCAAACTTTTTCGTTGATTTCTCAACAATGAGAATCCATGAAGTCCTATGAGGCTTAGCACAGGCTAGCTCTTTCCCTTTTCTTTTTTTCTTTCCACCTCCATATGATTGTAGTTCACGACCATGGGCTGAATCAGCACGACATCTTTTCACACTTCGCGACTCAGTGCTACTGAAACGTCGATTCGCTCGACTCTGCAAACCCCGAAGCTTGAAATAGTGAAACGCCAAACCCCGACGGGGCTAGCGAGGGGCAAGTTTCTCTCTTGGGGTCTTGTCTATGTGACCCTATACGATGTCCACGCACTTAATCCAGCCAAGATCTTATCAACTTTTCGCGATTCGGGGAGTCACGATACACGACTTCTACCTTTCCCCATTCAAATCCCTGAAACTTTCGAAGTATCCAAAGTTTCCCTCCAAAGGGAGATCGACGACCGTAAGCCTCCCCTGATCCAATGATATGAATCCTTTCAGGGTTTTGGTACTCAGGAGTTTGAAATGCAATGACTACAAGACTCTTCATCATTCAAATCTCCAAATTCCGATATGGAAAGTCATGCAGTCGCGCTCCCAAGCACGTCCACTCACAGGATCGTTCAATTAGTTCATGAGCCGAAGAGGCTCATTGGATTCCCTGCTGGAATCTCTGTCAAAACCCGATCCACAGGTCCTTCTTTCCCTGTCACAGCCTTTGCATATGACCGCTACTCTTTCCACAACGGGAAATGCATATACTTTTGGGTTTCGGGGTTTCATGATCCCCGATGTCAAGAGTTCCCTGTTCTCTTGAATCCCCGATCTCCGATGAGCCAATTTACCGATATGGTCTCTTACATGTTATCCCTCCTAGATAAACTCCTGGCCCACATGACCACTATCTCACAAGGCTGTAGCCTTATCTCCTGTCAGGTTTTCAGACTTTCCAATGTCGAAATGTACTTGTCCTCAAGATTCACGATCCGTCGAATCCCTATATGTTGATATAATGACAGCTAGCCCTACAATGGACGCTTTTCACTTTGTCGCGATTCTAGACTTCGCAATTCTGAAGTGTATGGACTTCTTGTCCATGGGATTCATGATTTCCCGATGGATGACTTTCCTTTCGGGACTTTTCTCGAATTCTCCAATTGCCGCCATGCATCCTCCTAAGATGGATGGTCTTGATCACTTCTCACAATTTCAGAGTTTTCGCTGCTGAAATATTTTGGCATCTTGTCCCTTCAATTTCTGAAATGTTGACAGGCTCCCGATCTTGCCCACATATCCTCCTATGATGGATGGCTCATATTGATTCCAGGATTTTCACTATGAAAATTCCTGACCTCATGTCATCGTGACTCCCGATTTCATGAATGTCGATATCCCAATGGCCACGCCTCTTGTCGGAACTTTCAACCTCCTGTTCATGAAGGCTTAACCCTCATGCATCTCTTAACAGATCCAACAGCTGTTAGGTTTTTCTAGCTAAGATATAATGGCTCAGATTTGTCCCACATCGTGCACTCTCCCACTACTTCATGGATGTGGAAAAATCAACGGTCCAGATGTTCTCATAGACCTTGGGGGTCTACGATTCCGATTTCCTCGTTATTCATGAAGATAGAGGAAAAGGGGCAAGTTATGTAACGCCCTTGTTTCTTTCATCAATATAACGGTCTTGAATGACCATGTGTCTTATGATGGAATCTCGTCCATCAATCGATACTTATCTCTATGCTGCTACTTTGGAATTTTAAGAGGGTCATTCCTCCTTGTACAGGGTTGTTAAGTCTTGCACATTCAAGTCCTTTTTCCAGGTTCTTGGTAAACCTTTCCAAGGAGGGAATCTATGTGAAGAGATCTATTCTAGGGCATTCCTGGAGATAGATAAGGGGAAACAACTTCCCGAGAACGGACTGGAAGTCTGACTTGGTTCAACTTATGCATAATTAAATTCATTTATCAACATAAGCCATGCGTGGTTTTTCTGTTATAAGCATATACAACTACTAATACTGATCAAAATACCACACAAACATTCTTATAATGAAAACATTCACAGTTTCACAGCTTATGAGCATAATTATCAGAATACATATATTTCAAGGTGCCAGAGGCAAAAAACTTATCAGAAATAACACCAGGGTTAAGAAACTGCTAAGAGGGGTGCTCATTTCCACCCAACCATAGGCTTAGTGACTCCCAGCGGATTTACCACTAGCCACCCCCGAGCTGATACCACGATGTTGTGAGACTACATCTCTGTCTGCCAGTGACCAGGAGCGAAGGTTGCAATCCTTCCTCTCTGCTATCACTCACTTTGCATATCGCCAGAGTTTTTCCCCTCGCATCCCACCCCAATCACTTCTACCTTACGCCTTATCCTCTTGTGAGGTTGTGTGTGGCATGATTACCCTCGCGCTGGTCAGGACTGACATCTCTACGGATGGGTGGTTCACCCCCCCATCCCTCATTAAGCCATCCACCTACCAGCCTGCAAGACATTTAATTCGGGGCCAGCGAACCACTTTTGGTTCTCTGGACTAGTGGAGTCCAAATACGGTATTAATTCTCGGTGGAAGTTAATGCCACATTTCCAGGTGCCTTCCACTGCCATCATGGTCTCTTTTTCTGCACATCCCCTCCCAACAGTCCTGTAATAAAATTCATAATGTTATTCGCATTCATTGACCTTTTCCTCAAGGTCCATTTGCATCACATATTTACATTTATGAGTTTTCCATAGTTCTTGTCCAGTCCAGTTATTTTTTTACAAATTGGGGGAAACAAGGTGTTACATGGATGCACGACAACTTCATATTAGTCCATGTAGGCACTGAAGTGTCTACCCAGGGTAGACGTATATATGATTGAATCTAACATGGTGACCAAGAAAAATGGTGGGACACCTTTCCACTGGTGGTAGTCTTCGACAGGCTTGAAATTCATATGGATGAATTGTCAAACCTTTCTTCACTTACTTGGTATCCAGGTGGACTAATATGAAGGATCCAAGTGGCACTAAGTGAACGGTCAAATTGATGGTGAGTTGGTTGATGTATGATCTTGGCGGGATCAAAATAACATTGTCATGACCCTAAGGGACTGTTTTTCCTTTTCTTGATTTATCATGCAACACCCTTTATCCTATGACATGTAGCATCTTAAAAAATTTGTCACACCCAGATGTTGGGTTAACTTCTGAATGTTTTTATGATATGAAATGCATCCTCCATGTTGGAGATACTTCACACACACCTAGGATTTATTTTTCCTAAGTTTTTACCTATGTTTACTAGTCATTATTCAGTCTCCTATAGTTTAGGGAGAATATTCCTCTAGGATAATATTCTCTTCAATTCACACTTTAGTTTGATCAATTGGGTGGATTCTAGATGCCACATTGGGATCATCACCATGCAACATTGGGATCATCACTAGCTAATGTGCATTGTCCTTGGGATTATTCATATTAGTGTGTTACTCATGATTCCCTAATCTCCTCCTCACTTCACTTTGTTTTAGTCAGTTAACTAAAGACTGAGAGATTAGTTAACTTAGACTAGGTGGCAATTCACTCATGTAAATGCCTGAGAGACTAGACTAGGTGGAAGCTTACTCCCATAACTATTGGTGTGTGTCCATATCACTCTATACCAACACTATGGCACATTGGCTTCTCCTCTAGTGCACATTAGTTGAGTTATACATATTATATCATGTGTAAATTATCATTCATTCATTTGGTTAATGATAATTCTTCCATTCTTTCTCTCTTGTTTCTCTTTTCTCATATTTTCTCTGCAAACTGTGTATGTCATTTGCTACCTAGATATACTTTTTTGAAAGTTCAAAACATTTATATGGTATCAGATCCGACATACTTCTAGGGAAAAGACACATCAGATTATTTTTGTAGGTACCAAAGATTGAAGACAATGAAAAAATGGAATTTCCAAAAGAATTCATTCTTACATCGTACAATTTCTTTGCATGTAAGGAGAAGATGATAATGCATCTTCAAGGTAGAGGATTATATAGATTAACCATGAACAAAGAGACAAAACCACATCATCCATAGAAAAATCCAAGTATCTAAATCAAATGGATGAAGTGTTTGGAACTATTTGCGGTCTCATTTATCCTGAACTCATCTTTCACATATCCTCCTGTAAAACCCCCAATGAAGCCTCGACCACCAGGGAATGGATTTTTGGAAAATAGGAGGAGATGAGGGGACACATGCTTGAGGTTTAATTTCTCACTTTGGATCCAAAAACCTTCGACAATCTCAAATATTTCTTTACCAAATATAAGGATTTGTTGTCGCAACTCAAGGCTTGCGGGGTTGATAAATCTAAGGAGGAGAAACAAATGGTTCTTACCATTCTCTCCAAACTTGGTCTGGAATAATCAATGTTTGTATCTACATTTTATTCAGTTAGGATCACCTCTAGAGCCACCTAGACAATTCCCTCTCTTGGGGCCTTTATCGAGTCTCTGACATAAGAGCAGAATAAGATCATCAATATGGGCAAAATTAAAGGCCCAAAGAAGCATGAACTTACTGTGAAATATGGTAGCATCATAATATGATAAATATAAATACAAATACAAAAGGAAAGAACATGAAAATGAAAATAAGGAAGGGTACTCAAAACCCTTCAACGATGCCTCCAGATCCAAAGGTGGAAAGGGAAGAAAAGGGGAGAAATGCACTTATTTCCATAAAGGATTCCATCCAAAATCCACATGTATGTAGAAAAATATAGAAACAATGGCCCTAATAATTCAAAAAAACAACCTTAGAGATCACATCCCCAAGGGTGACAAGAAGAAGAATCTACAAGATCAGAATCCCAAGAAAGTAAATTCTAGCCATGCTTTGATTGCCATCAACTCCTCTCTTGATGCTTGGATCATAGATTCAAGGGAATCACACCACATGGAATCCAAAAAAGAAGTATATTCTTCATTGGATGCATGCAAAGTTCCTTTATTCTAATGGGGGAAAACTCTCCAGTCGAGGTCATCGGCAAAGGAAGAATTGAATTCACAAACAAAAGCTTCAAGAATGTGTTACACATTCCCAAACTTTTAGTCAATGTTCTCTCTATGTATCATATGAAAAAATATGGCACCGGAAAGAGAGTCATATTTACACCTGATGCAGTGGATATATATGAAATACAAACCAATTCAAGGGTTGCTACTGGTGAGGTAAATCATCAATCTAGACTCTACACATTTTGTGAATTTATTAAACCAGATATTGCATTACTGCTTACCCGTGCTGATGAAAGCAATAGGATATGGAACGAAAGGTTCGGGCATTTAAATTTCAGATATATGCAACATATTAGAAAGTAGGGAATGGTTTATGGTCTACCTAACATCCACTTCTTCAAAGGAATTTGTGAGTGATGTGTTCTTGGAAAACACCCTCAAGATAAATTCGATAAAGGAAAGGCTCAAAAGGTGTCCTTTCATTTAGATCTGATCCATAGTGATCTAATGGGCCCTTTTCCACATCCATCAATCAGTAAATAAAGGTATGTGCTCATTTTGTTTTATGATTTCTCACGCTTCAAATGGATTTTGTTTCTCAGGAAAAAATCAGAGGTCTTTCAACACCTCAAATATTTCAAAGCCCTTGTTGAGACAAAGTCAGGAAAGAAAATCAAAGTCCTTTGAATAGATAATGAGGGAGAGTATGTCAACCATGAGATACATAATATTTTTCATGAGGATAGGATTCAGTTGTAGCACACAGTTCCTTATACTCCGTAGAAAAACGAATTTGTTGAGTGGAAAAATACATCTCTAAAAGAGATGGCATCTTTCATGCTACATGCAAAGTCACTTCCACAAATATTATGGGATGAATCAATTAATTGTGAAACCTACATCCCAAACAGATCTCCCCATAGATTTGTAAAGGATAAGACCCTCTATGGGGCTTGGACCAGCCTCAAAATGGAAGTGACCCACTTCCATATTTTTGGTTCACGTGCATGGGCTAGGATTCCCTCTAAGAAGAGGAAGGAACTTGATCCACAAAGCACAGAGTTTATCTTTGTTGGATACTTTGACAGTGTGAAGGGATACAGATTCATTGATCCTTCCCCAGACCAAATCATCATTGAGCATAGTGTCTAATTCAAGGAAATTTTCTCGCATGTACCTTAGTAGTCACATGCAGACACTTTTGTTCTTCCACCTGTGAGAGATGATGAGCATGCATATGTTGACTCTTATTCAGATGAGAGATCTGATTCAAATGATTTAGATGATCCAGATAGAGATGCAGATTCATTGCATGAAAATGCATATGCAGAGCTAGAGATGAGGCCCAAGTAGGCCAAGACTACTCTTTAGGATGTAGGGGATCTTGTTGTGGATCCAGCTGATACTAGGAGGACTCGATCTGATTTTGAGGAGCCTCCTCTTGCACTCATTTCCACTGATTCGATGCCACCCAGGCATATTTTCTTGGTTTAGTCTTTAGATACACATTTCTATGGCGAGGATTTTGGAAATCCATTTTGGGAATCCATGATGCAGGAGGAGTACAACTCCCACCTTAAGGACTAGATTTGGGATTAGGTTTTCCTTCCTTCAGAAAAGAAACTTGCCAAGTGCAGATGGGTCTACGGGACCAAGAGCATAGTGCATGGACATGTTAGTAGATACAAAGCCAAGATAGTTTCCAAAATCATTTAGCAGGTGCACGAAAATGACTATGATGAGACCTTTTCTCTACTAGAAAATATATATTCCATACATTTGGCACTTTCCATTTCCATAGCCAAAGGATGGGAAGTCCATCAAATGGCCATGAATAATGCATTTCTTCAATGAGATCTCTCTGAGGATATCTATATGGAGTAACCCCGGGGATTTACGTAGGATTCATCTTTGGTCTGTCAACTGAAGAAGTCTCTTTATGGCCTTAAGAAGGCCCTGAGGGCATGGTATACCAAGATGGACTCCTACCTATTGTCACAAAACTTTGTACATTGTAAGTCAGACCCGAATGTTTACATGCTCAGAATGGTTGATTCACTTAAACTCATAGTTTTGTATGTTCATGTTTTGTTGATCACTGGTTGCATGACTTCAGCAATTGTTGCAGTCAAGAGGATTCTACATGACAAGTTCTTGATGATGGACATGGGTCTGCTACATTTCTTCCTTAGAATCGATATCAGTTAGGATGCATCAGGCATCAAAATGTATTAGGCCAAGTATGATCAAGATCTCCTTGAGAAATTTTACATGACATAATGAAAGTCTTCCCCGAATCCTTTCCTATCAGGATTCAGGTTTGAGGATGGTGGGGAAACTCAACTGGTTGACAACACACTATACAGACAGCTAGTGGGGAGATTTTTGAAAAAAAACACTTCAGACTAGACTTCTCCTATGCATTTGGAGCAGTCTCCAAGTTCATGCAGGAGTCACATGAGCTGAATTGGAAGGTTTCAAAGTGTATCCTTCAATACATATAGCCAACCATCACCTTTGGGATTCACTATGCAGCGGACTCTACATTGGACCTCACCGGGTTCATTGATTATGACTAGGTTGGTAATAACATTGATCGCAAGTCCACATATGATTAATCACTCAGACTTGGTTCTGGGCCTATCTGTTGGTCAAGCAATAAGAAGGTTGATATTTCTCTATATTCATCCAAGGAAGAGTACATAAGGGTAGTTAACATAACCATTCAAGTTATGTGTCTACAACATTTTCTCATTGATTTGGTAATTTAGTTTCATTGGTCGGTCATCATTTAGTGTGACAACCAGAGCACTTTGAAGATCTGTAGAGATATGGTTCAAAGGGAGTGGAAAAAGAACATTGAGATCCACATGCACTAAATATGGGACTTATTACACGAGGGGATCATAAACCTGAATTTTTTTCCTTCAGAAGAAAACACTATAGACATCTTCACCAACACCTTCACTAAGAAAAATTTCCATTCTCTATGCAGTCGTATTGGAGTGAAGGACACAGTTTCTTGGAGACTGTCAGTTATTCTTTTTACATATATTGTATTTTGAGGGGGGGGGCGGGGGAGAAAACACTATAGACATCTTCACCAACACCTTCACTAACAAAAATTTCCATTCTCTACGCAGTCGTATTGGAGTGAAGGACACAGTTTCCTGGAGACTGTCAGTTATTCTTTTTACATATATTGTATTTTGAGGGGGGGGAGGGGCGATTTGCCATGAGTTTTTCCCTCTTTCCTAGTTTATTTCATTGTATCTTTTATATTTGGGTACCGAACACGGCCTCGTTGTCGGGACCCATTCTTTATTTTCACTATAGTCATGTTCAGGGGGGGTGTTGGAGATACTTCATACCTATGATTTATTTTTCCTAAGGTTTTCACTATGTTTATTTGTCATTATTCAGTCTCCTATATTTTAGGGAGAATATTCCTCTAGGATAATATTCTCTTTAGTTCACACTTCAGTTTGATCGGTTGAGTGGAGTCTAGATGCCACATTGGTATCATCACCATGCAACATTGGGATCATCACCAAATAATGTGCATTGTCCTTGGGATTATCACTAGACTAATGCATTAGTCATGATTCCCTGATCTCCTCCTCACTTCACTCTATTTCAGTCTATTAACTGAAAACTAAGAGATTAGTTAACTCAGACTAGATGGCAGTTCACTCTCGTAACTACCTGAGAGACTAGACTAGGTGGAAGTTTACTCTCGTAACTACCAGAGAGACTAGACTAGGTGGAAGTTTACTCTCGTAACTACCAGAGAGACTAGACTAGGTGGAAGTTTACTCTCGTAACTATTGATGTTTGTCTAGGTCACTCTATACCACCACTATGGTGCATTGGATTCTCCTCCAGTGTGCATTAGTTGAGATATACAGAGTATATCATGTGTAAATTATCATTCGTTCATTTGGCTAATGAGAATTATTCCATTCTTTCTCTCATGTTTCTACTTTCTCATATTTTCTTTGCAAACTGTGTATGTCATTTGCTAGATAGATCTATTATGTGTAGGTTCAACACATTTACACTTCATCATTGATCAGGCTCGCTTTCAGTTGTTGTATGATCAAGCCCACACCTCCAACCATACTTTATTTTCATGCCTCGGTTATATGATACGGTTCCATATGGATAAGAGCTTAAACTCAATTTGGGTGGAATAGGCACCTTTCATGCTCTTGATAATAACTTGAGCATTTGAGTTGAGTCTCAAGCCCTTAGGGATTGATTTTTCACTATGCATTTCTTGGCACCCAAATATATGTTTTTCCTCTTTGGTGTGTGAGCTATGCCATCTCTCTTTCGACCTATTTCTCTTGAAATTTGACCCCTTAATCTTGATCATGGTGCATACTAATGACTGGAACAAAAAAAATACTAATAGGATCTAAACCATCAAATTGTTTCACCTTAAATCTAGAACGATGTGAGTCATGATGAAGGTGATTGGAATAAAAGGTCTAGAAATGGGACAAGTCAACATCTTCATGGTGGGAAGGTTTTTCAAAGTAGGTAGGGTTCAGGGATTGGTTGATCCATTTGTTGAATTTGTCTTTGAGGGAGTCAAAGCGGGCATTTAGGAAGGTATATTGTATTTTGAGGGTCTCAACTAAGGATTTGACGGAGGGAAGGTTGGAATTGATTTTCTGAATGTCACTCATATTCTTGGTGTTGTTGAAAATCAAGGCATTGATTTCTTGGTTGTGGGTGAGATCCATTTTGAATAAGAAAACATGGGAAGGTGGGTCCACACAGAAAAAAGGATTACAAGTTAGGGGTACCACAACGAACAGGGAAAATAGAGGAATTTAGTGGGAAAAGTCTCAAATAAGGATGTAAGGAAGGGTGGGTGGATCCACAAGGAAAAAAAGGATTATAAGTGATTGGTACCACTGTGAGAAGGACAAAGAGAGGAATCCAATGGCATAGGTCTCAAAAAATGGTGTCGGTGGTACCACTATACATTGTTTTTTACTCCTGCAGAGTTATACACCAGTGTGACATACCCAACCACTCCACAATAGGTTGGGCATTCCCACCCTAATCAATAATTCACTCACGGTGCCAATTAGAATTTAAGAAACAAACAACTAAATGTGGAAGCATGAAATAACACATGCAGTCATCAAGATTCATGTTAAATTATAAAATCAATAAAAATATTCCACGCACAACAATAACCAACAACAAGTAACACTACTAATGTATATCTCAGAGATAATAATCAATACACAATGGAAATAATTATGTAAAAGTAGAGAAACACCACGACAGAGAGCACTTATCTTTAACAAAATAGTCACCAACTAGTGGGAAACCAAGGACATTCCACCGAAACTTAGACACTATTGTTCCAAGTCTCAACAATAGGTCACCCTCGAGCCAAGTCTATGAATCCACAAGGATGGGTTCTAGAATGACACTTAGTTTTCCAACCTAGTTAGCACTCAAGCTCTCAGAGGTTTATCAATACAATACAATCCAAATTTCACCAACTCTCTTCTCCCAGCCTGCACCACCCAAGAGAATGGACCCACTTATTTTTCACGTAGTCCATCAGTTTGTCCACCTCCTTCAAGGGCTCTAGTGAATTTGGTCAATAATCTCAATTATGGAACTCTCCAAGACTCGTAGTTGTGACAAGGTTTGTCAGATTTTCAATGCATCCATGCACTTAGGCATCAATTCCTTGATAGGTATACATAAGTTACTTACATCCAAAAAAAAATTGTTCTTCTCTTCCCTTGATTCATTTCCCATGCCTAAACCAAGAGAAATAATTAATCAGGAACCAAAAATGAATGAGTGATTGAATGATTCATGGATAAAACCCCAAGACAATCAAGAACATGGATTTTGTATCCATGAAATACAAGGCCAATGTAATCTCCCAAAGAGACTCATTTTCCCCCTCATATGCCCCCCCCCCATGATCCAGGAGGATATCAGTGGCCACCCACCTTGTCCAACTGCCTCAAAATATGTTTTTTGGCAACTTACTATTTTTAGTAGTTTTTCGGTTCTTGAACTTTCAAGGCCATTTTGAGGGGCTAAACGACGCTTTTTCGCGATCAAGAACCTCAATGATAATGATCCCCTAAATAAATATCCTCGTCAATACCTTTCTAATGATTTATCATCTTCCCTAAGCATGGATTGTATGCAAAAGTTTCGACCTCGGGAAGTTGATGTACTAACTTACCCCAACGAGGCCCACATGACTTTTGGCACTTCATCTCCTAGGGTTAGGTTTTTGGATGTTTGGTATTTTCCATTCATGTTTATTGTAAAAATTCCGTTATAGCCTCATTGTACTCATCTTCTTGCAAATAAGCGTAGTCGTCGCATCTCTTCTCAAACATAATCTACCACCATTTTAGCAAGATTGTTTTTAGTCTACATTTTACAGTTTTCAACATAAGTATTATTTAATAGAAGCCAAGTTTTATTTTATCTATGTTATTTTTCACTGCGTATCTCTGTTAATATTATAAATTTTTGGTTTCAATTCATTCTTCTCATAAATCCGTATCAGTGGTATCAGACCGGTCTAATCCTTGTTGTTTTTTTTAATGCATGTCCCCGATGCGGTCAGGGTATAGAGAGTAGGTTCTCGAGCTTGTTTCTCTTGAGGAAAATTATCTTTGATTCCAAAGAAACCTTCCATCCAGGGAAAAAAGAAAGACGATGGGACAATATATCCTTTCAAAAAATTTCTCGAGGAATCGCTTGAGCGACAGAGGAACGAGATGATGGACAACTTTGCACAAATCCTTCAACGATTTTCGACAATCGATGCAGCCACCTCAAGTAGAGGCACCACACCCTTCAAGGTACAAATCAATATTTATATTCCTATATTTGAAGGTCAAATAGATGGCGATGTCATAGATAAATGGTTAAACCTTTTAGTAGGGTATTTTTTTGTCCACTACTTTTTTGATAGAGAAAAGATTGCATTTTCACTCCTCAAGGTCATCCCCCATGTCAAATATTGGTGGGAGACTTTCTATGAGAAAAAATAAATAGAGGGATCCACATTATTTGTAGTTGGACCCACTTGGGGCTCCTTCAAGGATGATATTAAGGAACAATACTACCCTATTTTAAATTATGACGACTTGTATAAAAGATGGACCACACTACGGTAGGAAAGAGACCAAACAACGCCATAGTTCACTAATGTCTTCCATACCTTGTGCACCAATTTGGGTATCAAATATTTTGAGTGAAATCTAGTTCTCAAGTACCTTGAAGGTCTACATAGATACATCCAGAAAGAAATGGAGTTTTTTGACATCTCATCCTTGGGTGTAGCCTATCGATATGTCGTCAAAATCAAGCAGAAGTTGAAATAAAAGACACAAAAGTTTTGGTTTGGGAACCACTCACAATATAAGAAAGGAAAGGGAAGCCCCAACCCACAGAAAAAAGGATAGATAAAATATGGGAAACCTCAAGACAACTATCCCAAGATGTAAGCAAAGAAGGACAATGGGAAGATGAAGAAAGATACTCGAAAGTGGTGCAAATTCCATAAGATCCCCTAGGATAACATTGTTGATTGTCGCTCAAAGAAGTAATTGGTAGTTAAGGTAAAATCATATGAATCAGATGTCGGTTTTGAATCTGAGTCAGAACCAGAAAAGGGGAGACAGATCATTGATGTGGAACCCAGTGCCACTGTTTCTACCACCAAGATCTATCCTAGTGAACCTGATGAGCCAAAGGAAGGAGAGCACCTCTTTCATTCATAGATGTGGGTAAAAGACACTCTGGTACACTTCATCATTGATAGCGGTAGCCAGAAGAACCTCATCTCGGAATAGGTCA
The DNA here is from genome assembly GCA_009831015.1 of Picea engelmannii. Classification (NCBI taxonomy): domain Eukaryota; kingdom Viridiplantae; phylum Streptophyta; class Pinopsida; order Pinales; family Pinaceae; genus Picea; species Picea engelmannii. The sequence goes on along the minus strand of ML779771.1, from coordinate 905,544 downwards.
TCAAGCAAATAGCCATGCCGAAAATGTTGCACCTGCAACCCTACACCATTGGATGGCTTCATCAAGGAAGCAATCTTCACGTCAGCCAACAATGTCGTCTGTCATATGGAATCAAGCCATTCAAAGATGAGGTATTATGTGATGTTTCTCCCCTTTAAGTATGTGAGTTTATTTTGGTCCAAACTTATTTATGGAAATTCCATGTTGTATATGACTCTAGGCCTCGTAGTGTTATTATTACTTTGAACATGAAATTGTACAGAATACCCGAGGTAGTCCCACCTAGTTTTATTTCCTTGATATCTATTAAGCAATGTAGGAAGGTCATTTATTGGACTGGGAATTTTGTCTTCTTCTTGATTCACTCTCAGAATGAGTGAAAGGTTGCAACCACATCCATGGCCTTTGTGGTCGATCTCTCCATGCAGCAAAAGAGAGTGGATAATGTTGTGGAAGAATACAAATGCATATTCTCATCACCTACTAGGGTACCTCTACACTGTCAGGTCAAGCATCCCATTGATATGACCCCAGTGCATTGTTCCCCAATGGGTCATTCTATCACCTCTCTCTTCTAGAAAATGATGAGATCAAGTGTCTGATCCAAGCACTTCTCCACAAGTGTCACATATGACCTATCTCATCACCTTGTGGAAGCCCAAATTGTGTCGGTGTAGAAGAAATATGGGACTTGGTAACTATGCATTGATTATCTAGCAGTAAATAAAATCATAGTCAGGAATCAGTACCTGATTCCCACAATCCACGATCTCCTTGATCATCTCAAGGGGGGAAAATACTTCAGTAATATTGATTTGAAGTCTGGCTACCATTAGGTCCCAATAGAACCAACATATGTATGGAAAAATTCCTTCAATTTAAAGAAGGTCTTTTTGAATGGTTTCTCATGCACTTTTGTTTGACAAATTCACCAGCAAATTTCATGAGGATGATGGAGGATATCTTGTGTCCTCTCACTAATTATTTTTTGGTGGTTTATCTAGATGACATCCTCGTCTACAACAACTTAGAGAAGACTTGGGCAAAACACTTGCATCATATTCAGGAGGTTTTGTACACTCTGTGATAGCACAAGCTATATTCCAACTTGGAAAAATGCTCCTTTGGCATGGACAAGGTCTATTACTTAGGCTACATTGTTGATGTGCATGTTTATCTAGCCAAGATCCAAGTCTTCCATGAATGTCTAACCCCAACCATGCTCACTGAGCTTTGGAGCTTCTTAGGCCTTGTCAATTTCTATCGAAGATTCATGTTGGGATTCTCCCATATTTCATGAGCCCTCAGCCAAATAACCAGAGGTGGTGGTAAGGAGAAATTTTTGTGGGGCTTGTCCCACCAGAAAGTGTTCGATGATCTGAAGCAGAGCTTATGATCCTCCCCTTTTCTTTCATTACCTGAACTACAACAACCCTATGAGATTGAGACAGATGCTTCATACTATGTTGTGGGTGCAGTCATCACTCAGCATGACCACCACATTGCCTATCATAGTGAGACACCATCAAATGTTGTCCATAAGTAGCCTAATTATGAAAAAAAAATGTAATCCATTGTGAAATCCTACCACCAATGGAGGCATTACATTATCAGGAAGGATTCATTCATCTACACTGATCATAAGTCATTACAGTTCATGAAGACACAACACAAATTTTAGGATTACCACCATCAAAAGTGGTCCACATATTTGCAGTAGTTCCACCTCAACATCAAGTATAAAACAAGAAGTAACAACCGAGTCATTTATTTCCTCAATTGAGTCATTGATTTCCTCAATTGAACTCCATTAGTGGAACTCACCTTATTGACCGATTATTTTTTCCATGAGACCTTTGAATGGTCCCACCTCTATGAGACAGATCTTGACTTCACTAGCACCTACCAGATGCTAGGTGCAAATATAGTTGTCACCAATTTCCATCTTCATGATGGGTTGTTGTGCCATCTGTTCCATCTGTGCATTCCATCAATCGAGTGAACGAATATGATTTTGGAATCCCACTATAGTCGGGTGGTAGGACCCTTCAGCGTGGAAAATATAGTGGTAGTGTTGCAGCTACATTTCTATTGGCCGAAAATTTGATATGATGTCAAAAAGTATATATGGTCTTGCATTTCCTACTCTATTTACAAATAGGACATTAAGAAACAAGGTTTGTACACTCCTCTCCCTACTCCTGATAGGCCCTGGGAATCCATCTCAATGGACTACATGTCGAGCCTTCCATCCACCAAGTGAGGAAATGATTGTGTTTTGTGGTTGTTGATTGCTTTTCCAAGATGGTGATTATGGTTTCCTGTAAGAAGAGAATCACAACATAGGACACTGCCAAGCTATTCTTTGAATGAGTGTGGGTACACTTTGGGATCCCACAAACCATTATCTCAGATCAGGATAGTCGGTTCCTCAACACATTTTGGTCAGGCCTCTAGTCACTATTGGACACCAAGCTCACCAAGTCCAATTCCATCCACCCCCAAACGGATGGCCAAACTGAGGTTGTCAACCAGATGATCATGCACATCCTGTGCATGTACAATTCCAAGCACCTCCACACCTAGGATGAGAGTATTCCCTATGTTCTGCATAGCTACAATAGATCCATACATATCTCAACTGGTGATAGCCCCTTTCAGGTGGGGCTGGGATTTCAACCATTCGGTCCCATGGATGTTTCACTACCCCTTGCAGCCACCCAGGAAGACTCATCGCATGCTCCAACTGGAGCTAACAAATACACCCAATTCACTGAGAGGATCTAGCACATCTTCCAATAGGTTCAAGATATTTTACAGAAGTCCAATGCCAGGTACAAGCAGTGCCATGATCAACACCGGGTGCCACAACAGTTTCACATGGGAGACAAATTTTGGTTGCACTTGCAAAAATAATGCCTTACAAGGCCTCATAAAAATCTTCATCCACTCCATTATGGACCCTACACCATCACCAAGGTTGTGAGTGACAATTCTTTTGAGATCAACCTTTCCCCATTCCATGTCTTGCACCCAATATTCAATGTGGACCTCCTTCAGCCTTTTTTTCCACCATTATTAGACACCTCAAATATAGTAGAACATTTGACAACAATAGAGATCAACCCTGAATACATGGGATAGGAATCCACTAATAAGATCATGGACACATAGGTTAAGGGAAATTTGTAGCAAAGGATCCAACTTTATCAGGTTATCAAAGCAGGGCAGCTCCAGCACCAAGGCAAGTGGCTCATCTAAGGCCAAATTTAGAAAAAATGTCCTCATCTAACGGGGGTGCTTGTAGGATTACCACCATATGAAGGGTCTTTCCATGATTACCTAACCTACAACAACCCTTTGAGATTGAGACAAATGCTTCATACCATGTTGTGGGCGCAGTCATCACTCAACATGACCACCCCGTGGCCTATCATAGTGAGACACTATCAAATGTCATATGTAAGTACCCTACTTATGAAAAACAAATGTAATCCATTGTGCTAGCTTGTTGCCAATGGATGCATTACATTTTCAGGAAGGAGACAGTCATCCAAATTGATCACAATTCATTGCAGTTCATGCAAACACAAGGAAAATTGTAGGATTACCACCATCAGAAGTGGTCCACATATTTGCAGTAGTTCCACCTCAACATCAAGTATAAAACAAGAAGTACCAACCGATTCATTGATTACCTCAACCAAAATCCATTCATGGCACTCACCATAGTGATATATTATTTTTTCCATGAGACATCTGAATGGCCCCACCTCTATGAGACAGATCTTGACTTTGCCAACACTTACCAGATCTTGACTTCACCAACACCTACTAGATCTTGGGCGCAAATACAGTTTTCACCAATTTCCATCTTTAGGATGGGTTGTTGTTCCATCTGGTCCATCTATTCATTCCATCAAGCGAATGATCGAATATGATTTGTGAATCCCACTATATTCAAGTGGCAAGACACTTTGGCATGGAAAATATAGTGCCAGTGTTTCAACGACATTTCTACTGACTGAAACGTTGACATGATTTAAACAAGTATATATGGTCTTGCATTGCCTGCATTATTTCCAAACCATCCATTAAGAAACAAGGTTTATACACTCCTCCACCTACTCCTGACATGCCCTAGGAATCCATGTCAATGGACTACATGTTGGGCCTTCCATCCACCAAGCGGGGAAATGACTGTGTTTTTGTGGTTGTTGATCTCTTTTCCAAGATGGTGATTATGGTCGCTTGTAATAAGAGCATCACAACAGATGCCACTTCTAAGCTCTTGTTTGAATGAGTGTGGGTACACTTTGGGATCCCACAAACCATTATCTCATATTAGGATAGTCGGTTCCTCACTACATTCTGGTCAAGCCTCTAGTCATTGTTGGACACCAAGCTCACCAATTTCACTGCCTTCCACCCCAAAACAGATGGCCAAACCAAGGTTGTCAACTAGATGATCATGCACATCATGTGCATGTAAAATTACAAGAACCCTTGCACCTAGGATGGGAGTCTTACCTATGTTCTTCATATCTAGAATAGATCCATACATAGTTCAAATGGCCATATCTCCTTTCAGGTGGGATTGGGATTTCAGCCATTGGGTCCCATGGATGTTGCACTATCCCTTGCGACCACCCAAGAAGACTCATTGCATTCTCCAAATGGAGGTGAAAAATCCACCCATTTCATTGAGAGGATATAGCACATCTTCCAATAGGTTCGGGATATTTTACATAAGTCCAATGCCAGGTACAAGTAGCACCATGATCAACATTGAGTGCCACACCAGTTTCAAGTGGGAGACAAAGTCTGGTTGCACTTGCAGAAAGAATTCCTTACAATGCCTCACTGAAATCTTCATCCACTCCATTATGGAACCTACACCATCACCAAGGTTGTGGGTGACAATGATTTTTAGATCAACATTTCCCCATTCCTTGGCTTGCATGCAGTATTCAATGTGGACCTCCTTCAGCCTTATTTCCCACCATTATTGGACACCTCGACGATAGAATAATAGTTGACACCAACAGATATCAACCCTAACTAAATGGAATAGGAATCCGCTAATAATATCATGGACACATAGGTTAAGGGCACTCGCCAGCAAAGGATCCAACTTTATCAGATTGTCAAAGTAGGGCAACTCCTGCACCAAGGCAAGTGGCTCACCTGAGGCCAAATTTAGTAGAATTGTGCTCATATGATGGGAACACTCAACACAATGGATACCATTGCTTCCTAATGGGGGAGGATTGATCCATGAGAATCTCAGTTTCCACCCACCTTGTCCAACTGGCTCAAAATAATTTTTTTGGCAACTTACTATTTTTAGTAGTTTTTCAATTCCTGAAGTTTCGGGGCCATTTTGAGGGCCTAAACGACGCTTTTTCATGATTAGACACCTCAAAGATACCTAAACGATCCCATGGTCCACCTAAATCAAGATATTCATCAATACCTTTCCAACGCGCTATTGTGCACCCTAAACGAAGATCATATGCAAAAGTTACGACCCCAAGAAGTTGATTTACTAACTTAACCCAACAAGGCCCACATGACTTTGGGCGCTTCATCTCCTAGGGTTAGGTTTTTGGATGTCTAGATTTTTGGCATTCATATTTATTTTCAAAAGGACTTTAGAGCCTCATTTTACTCATCTTCTTGCAAATGAGCGTAACCGTCACATCTCTTCTCAAAGATATATTGCCACCATTCTAGCAAACTTGTTTTCAGTGGAATCATATCCCCCTATAACTCTTATCCTTATTTGTCTCACAAATAATGAAGCATTTTTATTATTATTAAAATGTTCAAACCATTACATTTCCTAGGCATTCTGGCCTCTCATCAAATAAAAAATTTCATTATCAATATGGGGACTCAAAATCGGGGTATTACACCCAGCCTAAAGAATACTACAGTGACTGAATGCCCAAATTGTTAATGGGGAAAATTGTGTCAGAATTTTTCAACTTGGATGTAGGAGGTAGTGTAACATTCACCCGACCAACCTTAGGTCGGGGTACGCCACTCCAGAGGAACCACTCATGCCCTGACACCAATCGGTAACATTCCCAGCCTTCAGGCTGGGCCACGATACTCTAGGGAACACTTTCGTTCCCATACTGTGGAACATATAGTATCATACCCAATAGTCAACTAAGCAATGCCACATATATTTACTCTTTAAACTACATGCAGCTAAAACATATACATACAACATTCTTATAGAAGATTTAAAGATAAATAATAATTTTCTTTCTGTAACATATGAATTTTATATTGAAATGGCAGTAACTACAGATATGAATCATTTATAGGAAATTACCCATAAGCACACAAGCAATCATAATCACATATATGAAAAAATTGTAACATAGGCATGTAAATAACAAACACCATATCATTTTTATCATACAACTTGATTTGAAAATAGAAGGCTGACTTGTAATGCTATGCAAGCACCCTCTACTTCATTAAAATAAACTTTTCAGGACCTTGCTTCATGTGTTAAAATATGCAAGATGATTTATGTGTTAAGTTCATGCTTCTTCTTTTCAATGTTCATGTGTGAGGAAATGTTCTTTTAAAAGGTTAAATATGTGCTTTAAACAAATACACAGCAACATCACTTGCAGCAAATAACTCATCAAACTCACAACAATAACAAGATGATAAAGGAGTTCACCCCTCTCTAGGCTACATCTCCTTGAGCCTCCTTCAATGGACTAGGCTCTTTGGGATTAGTTTGTCAAATATTCTTTTACAAGATGCTGCTCAACTCCAATGGAAATACTGACTGTACCATTGGGTTCAGAATTCATAAAAACCCCAAAAATGACTAATAAAACTCTGAAAACGGATCATGGCTCATTTGGGCATGACCTCTTCTACATGTGGCCTTAAGCTTTTCT
>ML779771.1:852595-894851 GCA_009831015.1 Picea engelmannii | reverse complement strand
AGAACTTGGATAATGAAGATGTATGGGAACTATCAATGTTTGAAGCTTCCTCCATCCTTGCAAGATATCAAACTTCAACACAAAACTTGCACAAATACCAACAGCTAAATCTCAAGCTATCAATGGCAAATACATGAGAAAAATAAACTATGCTCTGATACCATCTGATCTGAAAATAGAAGGCTGACTTGTAATGCTATGCAAGCACCCTCTACTTCATTAAAATAAACTTTTCAGGACCTTGCTTCATGTGTTAAAATATGCAAGATGATTTATGTGTTAAGTTCATGCTTCTTCTTTTCAATGTTCATGTGTGAGGAAATGTTCTTTTAAAAGGTGAAATATGTGCTTTAAACAAATACACAGCAACATCACTTGCAGCAAATAACCCATTAAACTCACAACAATAACAAGATGATAAAGGATTTCACCCCTCTCTGGGCTACATCTCCTTGAGCCTCCTTCAATGGACTAGGCTCTTTGGGATTAGTTTGTCAAATATTCTTTTACAATATGATGCTCAACTCCAATGGAAATACTGACTGTACCATTGGGTTCATAATGCATAAAAACCCCAAAAATGATTAATAAAACTCTAAAAACAAATCATGGCTCATTTGGGCATGACCTCTTCTACATGTGGCCTTAAGCTTCCCTAAGCTTCTCTTTGGCAAAAACACCTGTAAAAGTCTTCAAATGGATCTGAAACCTATCCCAAAATGTTCAGAGAATACTAAATAGCCAAAAAGGATTATTCATTCATAGAAAACAAACATAGACTCATCTGAGAAAGACCTCAAACAATGAGGGCTTCAAGCTCCCTAGAGCTTCCTGAAACTTCAATGGTTAAAAACCTACAAAATAAATCTTCAAATGGCTATGAAAATAGTGCCAATGGATTTAGAACGTCCAAAAACCCCTAGCTAGGCTTTTACATCACCTCATTTGGCCAAAAAATGAAGAAGATAGGCCTCCTGCCATTTTCTTCCTTCAAGCTTGTTGTCTCTGGTTTGCCAAAATGCAACTGTGTGTGACTAACCTGGCTTCTGGACATTTCCCGTGCCTAAACCCAGCACCCACATGCATCTCCACAAAATGCACCAATTTTTCGAACATTTAGGGAACTAAGCCCCCAAATCCTAGAGGTGTTGGGTGCATGGGGGCCATGTGGCCACGTCCCAGCGCACAGTTAGGCACCCGTTCCAAGGTTAAGCTTGGGCGTGACAAGTGGTGGGAGAATGTGTTAACCATTTGAACACAAGAAAATGTGTGCCCAAAATATGTGGTCACATGGCATTACAGAAGAACCCGGGGCTAACTCTGTTGTAATACCAAAACCTGCACATAACCGTGTAACCACCGGTCACATTATATCTTTGGCTTTGTTTGAAAACTCATGCCATAGCTCCGTATCCCTTTGCAAACGTGCTGGTGGTCATATGGACAAAGTGTGTGACCATGGGCTACATTTAAAAACCCCTGTGCATGCCATTTAACAAAGGTCATGGTCATATGTATCGTAAGTGTGACCGGGGGCTAGGGCTCCAGCCATAACACAAAACTTTCACGCAATTTGTTATGGTCACATGTAATAAAAAACACGACCACGGGATGGGGCTAAGCCCTGGCCCGACCCCCCACCATATGCAATATTATGTGAATTGAAATATAATAAAACACATATATACAATAAGGAATAAATAGTGGTACGTTGGTCAGGCGGAATTTGTGAAGGCTTTACACGGTGGGGAGGTCCAGGGTTCAAATCCCCACGGACCCATAAAATTTTGATTAACAAACCAATAGCCAATAAAGGGGTGCCACGTGGCAGCCCATGACTGGGCCACGTGGCACCTTACCATTGACCAAAAACTACCACGTGTCAAATCATGATTCGCCCAACTGTCAGCTAATCCAAAACTGCCATGTCAGCGTATGCCAATTCAGCTCTGCCACGTTAGCATCCGTACAGACTATACGAACTGCACAGTCAGCGTCCCTTTTTTTACCTATTTGGTGATTCGAATAGATCACGATATCTCTTGCTCCCGATGTCCGTTTGCGACAAAATGAGTTGCATTGGATTTGTGATGATGAGGGCTATGCTCTCGTTCGTTTTGAGGCAATTCCCAGAATGTTGGTTTTTGAGCTAAAATTTGACCCCTGGTCCAGAAACTGCCATGTCAGCGTATGCCAATTCATCTCTGCCACACAATCGTTTTAGGAATTCCTTGCAATCATCCCACTTCCTTCATGAAAATATCAATGACATCTATTGCCTTGTGTGTAGTTTTCAGTGGAATAAAATGGGCATCTTTTGTAAGCTTGTCCATCGCCACCATAATTGAATCATGTAGCTTGCCTGTTCTAGGCAATCCCATAATAAAATCCATTGTCACCACTTCCCACTTCCATTCAGGAATGGTTAAAGGTTGCAGCAACACTACTAGGTGTCTATTCTTAGCTTTCACTTTCTGGCATTGCATACATATAGCGATGTACTCGAAGTTCTCTTTCTTCAGACCTAGCCAAAAGTAATGGCTCTTGACCGCTTCCACGGTTTTCTGATATCCAGGGTGCCCTGCATAAGGAACATTATGCATCTCATGCAAAATTATATGTTTCAAGTCCTATAATTTTGGAACGGAAATTATGTTATTGTGCAACAGTATTCCATATACTCCCAACTTATAATCATCCACCTTCCGAAGTATCTTAACCCGTTGTAGCATTGCTACCAATTCTCTGTACTATAAATCTGCATTAGCAACTTCCATAATTTTTCTTTTAACATCAGTTTGGTACATGCTAATGGTTGTAGCATGTAGTTCATGCACCCTCCTGTTGAGTGCATCAGCCACTTTATTTTCTTTCCCCTTCATATTCTTTATATCAAAGTCATATTCACTTAGGAATTCTAAGCATCTTCTTTGTCTAGATTTTAGATTTGGCTGATCAAATAAATATTTTAGACCATTGTGGTCTGTTCTTAGCTAAAACCTTTTTTCCATGAGGTAGTGTCTCCATTTCTTCAAGGCAAGCACTATGGTTTCCAACTCCAAATCATGAGTGGCATAGTTTCATTCATGCTCCTTCAACTTCCTTGATTCGTAACATATCACAAACCCGTTTTGACTAAGGACTCCACCAAGTCCTACATTACATGCATCGTGCATACAATGAATTCTTCTTCTGGGTCTGCGATCCTCAATATTGGAGCACTTGTCAATAATTGTTTCAAGTGCTTGAAACTCTTCTCACAATCCAGTGTCCACTGAAACTTCACCCCCTTTCTTTGCAAAGAAGTGATTGGATGTGCAATCTTTGAGAATCCTTCAATAAATATTCTATAGTAACCTGCAAGACCCATGATTAATATCACCTCTATCACATTCTTCGGTGATGACCATTCTCTAATGGCCTCTATCTTCTCAGGATCCACTGCTATCCCATCTTTTGAAATTATATGCCCCAAATAATGAATCTGTTTCTGATAAAATGAGCACTTGCTTAATTTGGCATATAACTAGCGTTCCCTTAATACTTGCAACACCATCCTCAAATGATGTTCATGCTCTTCCTCTGACTTGGAATATATAAGAATGACATCCAAAAAGACAATGACAAACTTGTCCAAATACTCTCGAAAAACTCCATTCATTAAGCACATGAAAACAACTGGTGCATTTGACAACCCAAATGGTACCACTGTGAACTCATAATGACCATACCTTGTCTTGAAGGTGGTCTTGCTAATATCTTCTTCCTTAATTCTTACCTGATGGTATCCTGATCTAAGATCTATCTTTGAAAATATCTTTGTATCCTTCAATTAATCAAAGAGGTCATCAATCTTTGGTAGAGGATACTTGTTCTTAAAGGACACTTTATTCAACTGTTTGAAATCAATGCACAACCTTAATGTTCCATATTTCTTTTTCACAAACAAGACTGGGGCACCCCAAGGTGATACACTTGGGCGTATATACCCCTTTTTTAGAAGTTCTTCAAGCTACATTTGCAACTCCTTCAATTCTGGTGTACTCATTCTGTAAGGAGTCTTTGATACTGGCATTGCTCCAGGCATCAAATTTATAGAGAAATTGATGTCTCTCCTTGGGGGTAATTCGGGTACCTCCTTGAATACATATTCAAACTCTTTCAGGACTGCATAATCCTCCAAATTTGGCACCTTTTCTTTAGTTGTCTCCTCCATATGAGCTGCAAAGATTTGACATCCGTTTCTATAACATTTCTTTAGCTGCAATGCTGAAATTTCTCTAACAGTTACTTCCCTGGGAATTCCCTACACTTTCCTTTGGTTCCCTTCTTCATCCAAGAAAGTGAATGCTTTGTTATGACAATCCAATAGAGTATGATGTGGGTCCAACCAATCCATCTGTTATAACCCTAATTTGCACCAGACAAGCTTACCTGGCATCAGGCCATCTCATATTCCTTCTTTGCCAAAGCACTATTGAACAATTCTTCCTAAAAACACTTTTTATAAGGACCCATGTGCCCTGCTCTATTACTGCACGTGTGTACACACTCACTGACCCAAAATAGCCCGCGTGTACCTACAAAATCATGAAAAAAGGAAAGTTTTCAACGGAACACGCAGCTTTGGGTGAGTTAACTAAACCTTCCGGCCATGCATGGCCAAGGATTCATCCAAATACTGAGCTTCTTCTATAAAATAAGGGTTAGGGGACCCATTTAGAGGAGGAGAGTCATAGTAAAGAAACTATACCCAATTGTATATTCCCTTTGTCCCAACCCTTTAGCCTTCCTTGTTCAAAGAGAGAGATAAAGCAAAGAAGTTGGAGGACAGTTGAAGAGGATCCTAGGACTAGGTTCGTAGAGCAGTGGCCAGCTTCATCATTGTAAGTTGATTTGTTGAAGTTAATAATAAAGAGATACTTTTCCCGTCCCCCCATATGAGGTTTTTATGATTTATTGTATACTTGTTTATTGAAATCTCTAATCCATTAATCTATAGATCAAATGCATGTGGAGTTTGTTGTTTGTTTTATGTGAATGCAGGTCAGCCTTGGGAGGAGAGATGCAAATAAAAAAATGATCAAGCATAAGGAGGGATCTACATCAAACACCCATAATAAGGTACGCTCATTTAACTATGTATTTTCTCAAGAATAATGGGGATTAGGTCTGGGATGATGGTAGAAAGTAGAGATCTTTAGGTCTTTTCTGCATGCATAATTTAACCCTAAGTTCTAATCTATAGAGGGATTTCCCACTCACAACAGAATTGGAGACTGTACTGGGGAAGTCTCTAGGGTTCGTAGGGATATTTTGGGTATTTTTAAGAACTGGTTTCATTTTCCCGTTTTTAAAGTTTCTACAAAAGTCTGAGCTAACAGAGATCATGGTCTTCCATACCAGTTATCTCTATTTATTTGCTTGACTATAATGTTTTCAAGACCCTCAGAGGTACATGCGGCCTGTATAAGGTTTACATGCGTGTACCTACGCCCTGCATTCTCACAGCCTGCATGTACATGCTAGATGAGGAAGTGACAATCATGTGTAGATTCCAGAAAATTTCTTTTAAAGAGGTAGTCATCCTCTTCCCTGTTAGAAGTAGTCCTTCTCATGGGTTTTCTAGAACTTTTTATAGTCTTTGTTTCTTGCAGTATGTAGCTTAGGTTTCACCTCAGATTGGTTTGTTCTATGAAGTTTTCCTGGATTTGTTTTCTTTTTTTGTTAAAGTAAGTGTCTGAGTCTTCAAGAGATTCTAGTTTTCAGTACCAGTAATCTCTGCCTGGGATGGCTTTCTTGGATTTTTGTTTTTGTCTCAGAGTCAAGGATACACGTGGCCTGTATAAGGCCAGCATGTGTGTACATGCCCTCTAACTTTACACAGCTCGCATGCACATGATTTCTGTTGAATTGTCAGTGGTGTGCTTGAGGAGAAGTTTTGTCGAAGGTGAGGAAGTCATCCTTTCCTTTGACAAAAACTATACCTATTAGGTTTTTGGGTCTCTGTCATAGCGGTCAGTAACTTAGGTTTGATCACAACAATAGCTTTCTTTTTCATTTAGAAGTTTTTCCTCAAAATTTTCTTTTATAGGGTTTTTAGACAAGTGTGAGAGCCCATTTTTTAAAATTTACTTGTGTGTGATTTTTGACGTGACTCTTTTTGAATTGCGCTTAGGCCAAAAAATTTTCTTGGTTTGACTTGTTGGTATTTTTCCTTTTCTTCTTTGAGAGCATTCAAATAAAAAAAAAACTTGTGTTTCTTTGATTGGTTAAAAAGTGTTGTTTTGCATTAGTAACCAGGGAAAGTCTTTTCTTTCATAAGTTCTTGACATTTTACTTAGATCATAAGTAGCTCGTAGTCGAGTGAAATCCTTCTTTGAGTTTGTTGTTCAAAGATCTTAAAAAAAAATTAAAGGTTGAAAAGTTTTTGTTTCCAAGCTTTCTGTTTATTTTAATTTCGTCTTTAAAACATCACTAGTTTCACTTCCATATCCTTTGACGCAAGACAAGCCATAAAATTAATGCTAAATCTAAAATTCATTAGACTTTTTGTGTTTGTAGGGTCAACCAACTAGTTTAGGGTTAGGGCCTTGAATTAGGTTGGAGAGGAAACTCTTCAAGGCCATTAAAATCAAACATTGGAGTTTGAGTTAGGAAGTTTCAAAGTCCAATATCATGAAATTTATCTAGGACCCCCCTCTAACACAGGGGATAAACATGAAGTTGTGTACGAAAAGGTAGCGGAGATAAACCCTCTAAAGTTGGACCAATCATAGTGGAGAACACATATAGAGGGCTTGTTTTGGGATTCCATCGATTGCATTTTCCACGGGGATTCATGGGTCTCGAATCCGTTCAAGGTCCTCAGCTGTCTTCTAGACCATTTTCTTTCGATACCCTTGACAGGTTTTGGGCTCGATACCCTACTCATTGTGGTCTACCTGACTTTCGACTGTACCCACCTAGTGACTGTTCGTACGATGGCAACCTAATTGCCTATCTTTTTAGGGACATACATAGGTGACTGCAGGGGTATACCGCGGTACCTAGGATAGACATCAGACCACGCTTTGCAGAGTATACCCGGAGGGTGCTTCCGTGTTTGAGTTTCACTTGCACCGGTAAGTTTCTCTAGTGTTGGTTGTTGTAACTGTTCTTCCAATTAGTTTAGTGTTTGCTTGTCTTATCTTGTAGGGACTTTTTAGTGTGTGTTATTTTTTCAATGGTTAGATAGCGCTACAATGTCTTTGATATTCTCACACGATGGAGGATCATGAGCTCTGTCAGTCATGAAGGATTTAGGGCCTATCATCGGTTACACTTGAGCCACCCCCACCACCACTAATGCGAAAGCTAGACCAACAAGGGTCTTTTGAAGCGACTGGGTCACAAGAAATCGTCCTCGACCAACATCCGGAAGAATCGAGTGTTTTAGACTTTGGAGAAAAATATCTTGGTCCACCTGAAACCTCAACCATTGATCATTCGGCACCAAGCATCGTATCGATTCACCCTTACGAGTGCCAGACAGTGTCGCACGCAGAAATGGAAAAAAATGTTGGTACTCCTTCTGGGAATTCTTCAATTCCCATTACGGTTGTCACCACATGAGAGTTTCCACCTACTATCCCACTATCACCGGTCCGAGCCACCATGGTATCGGTTGCCTCTGCCTCACACAATGGTCCAATCCTATCTATGGCAGTGGCCACAACCCCTTTCCCACCAAGTGCAACAGGCCCTCCGTTCTCATACGGGATGCCTAGTTCGGGTACAAGTCCTGTACTTTCATACTCCACTTCACAGACTTCAGGTCTGGGGGCAGGGAGCTCTAACGCTCCTTTGCAAAGCCACATGGGGGGCACTCTTCCTCCTTTTAATTCTTTCCCTTACGGGGGAGGTCATATACCTCCTTCATCCCCTTCACTCGGCGGCACGCACTAGCCATCCGTCGGGCCACCTGCACACCATAGTTTACTTGGAGTAGGGAGTCAAGGACCACCTTTGCATAATATGCTAGTAGGTTCGAAACCATTTTTTTTGTTCGATGCATTTGGTAACAATGCATTCTCATCAGCTACTTTCTCGACTGGGGGCAACCCCAGTTTCACACAACCTATTCCTATAAAGGGTACTATTCCTGCACAGGGGGAAAACCCAGGAACTTCTTCCGCATCATGGCCTTGGAATTCTTGGCAGGGATCCATTCCTTCATCAGGAATGTCAATCTGGGGAAATTCTTTCCACAGTCAATGGAACCCTGGACAAGGTACTATGCCCATCCCTACGGGATTGGCATGGGGCAACCCTTCCCAAAGTCCTCTGAATGTAATGCACGCCCATCCATCTATGTCCTATTTTGGGAATCCACCGATGATGTCTCCTCACACACAAGATATGTATGCTAGTCATGGCCAAGGTTTTTACCAGAACCCAAGAAAGCAACGAAACTTTTCCTGGCAACCTGGTGCTAGTCAAACTCCAAGTCCCTTTTTCCTAGGTTATCACCAACAACCCAAACTACCTTTCCTGACAACCATGCATTTTCCATACTTTACAAGGTTGTTGAATGAACCTATCTATCATGATTTGCGTTGGCCTCCTATGTTGACGAAGTTTCCTTCATACATACCAAAGTTCGAAGCCAAGCCTAACGAAGATCCAGGCGATCATGTGACTACCTTCCACTTTTGGTGATCATCTAACTCATTGAAAGATGACTCCCTACAGTTGTGATTGTTTCAATGTACTCTCATTGGGAGTGCCATGAAATGGTACATTGAGCTCGACTGCTCAAGATGCTCTTCCTTCGGCGAATTGGCAATGGCCTTCCTAAACCATTTCCAATTACCTATGAGATACGACGTTGGCATAGAATTGTTGGCCAATTTTTCATAGACAAAAGAAGACCATATCTCTGATCACATCCGAGAATGGAGATGCTAGAAGAGTTTAATTAAGGTACCATTCCCACCATCATTCCTGCTCGAGCGGTTCCTTAAGTCTTTGGTCCCACAATTATCCAAAGACGTTGTGACTTCAGGAGTGTTTTCCGAAGAAGATGCCATCATGAGAGCTCAACAGCTTGAGCTCATCTATTCTCAGTCTAGTTTATTATATGAGATATTTCCATATGCGCCACACTCAATACTAGATAAAACCAGATAGAGAGTTGGACCACATGTCGATGGCATTGTTGGTTCAGCACAAACAAAGCCTGTTGAGCAATTGATGAATCAGTTACAAAAATTGTCTATACAACACACAATGACCAGCTAAACTACTGTTATGGTTTCTCCCCCTACTAAAACGTCAGATGTACACACAGTGCAATCGACAAATCCAAAGGCCACCCAGTAGCCTGAAGGAAAGAAAAAACAATGAAAGAAGGGTAAGGGGGATAAGAAACCCACTGATAATGTTGGCGGGGGAAATACTGAGAAACGAAAGGTGAGGTATCCGTGCAACCTATGCATGGAATACCACCCCACCCACTTATGTCCCTAGCTTGCAGAAGCCCAAAATTTTGTGACACAACAATAACCTGTTGTGTTAACCAATTCATTTCAACATGGACAAAACCTAACCCAAACCTCTACAAGCATGGAAGGGGGCAGTCAAGGACCCTCTTCGTCTTTGAACAATCCCACATCTGCAAATGTATATATGATGAAAGTTGATGCTTTCATATCCACTAGAATGCACGACTATAGTAAACCAAGCACTTCTGATAAGGGCAAAGAAGCTGAACTCCCATCTCTTCCTCTACAAATTGAGAAGACTTTGGGTGAAACAATGACATGCATCCCAAAAGGTGCATTCAAAAAAGCTTCTCACAACCCAAATGAAAGGGCCTCCCAGAACTATTATGTGGTGGAAGGTTTGTCTCAAACCCCTTGTGCGATGTCCACTTTGGAGGTCCTCCAAAGCTTCCCTTCCCAGAGGAAAGCTTTGTTAACCACCCTAGGATCTACCAAGACTTGTAATCTGGGTACCATCATGCTAGATACAACTGACTTAAAACCTCATCTGTCATACCACGTAGTGTTTTAGATAGTAGTGGCTCACCCCACAAAAACTTTTACTCAAAATATTTTTTGCACGGTGGTTGATGAGGGTGCCTTGACATGCATTATGTCGTTGGCATGTTGGAAGTCCATTGACCAACCCATTTTGTCTCCGTCGCCCACTCTTCTCACTGCTTTCGAMAATCATTCATTCTGACCACATGGTATCATTCCCTCTTTTCCCGTGCAATTGGGAGGGAAGACCATGTGCGTTGAGGTAGAGGTAGTCAATGTGTCTTTCAACTACAATATTTTGTTAGGAAGGAGTTGAATGTATKCCATGCAAGCAGTGGTTGCTACAGTTTTCTGGGTCTTGTTGTTTCCACACAAGGACCGGATTGTGACCATTGATCAATTGTCTTTCTCCAGATCTGACCCTTCATTGGAGGTGTCCGCAGTCCCGATGATTGAAAATCCTCAACCAGGTGTAGTCAACGTAGGGGTTGGTTTGTGCCCATCTTTGATGGGTACCTTCGATTACCCTCCCCCTCAAGGCGATGTCAAGTTAAAATCTGACCACCATAAGGTTGATATTTTCCAAGTTTTTTCATTTTGCATGACTTACTTCACCGATCCGTGGATACTTCCTTCCCCATCGGCCATGATGGAGGGGACAAGGAATCCAATCATTTCCATTCCCTTGTCCACAGTTGAAGTAGCATACTCTTTAGTCCAACAAGCATCAACCAACCTAGATCCAACTCCTACACAAGAGTTTGATCCGCTTCTAGAGCCTATTTGGGATCAAGGTTCTCTCGCTAACACCGATTCGTTAGACTTAGTCTTGCCCTTTGACAAAGAAGTAATTGAAGCAATGAATAGTCTGGACAAACCCTGGGATGATCTTCATCACAGATCATACTTTCTCCCAGAGTTAAGTAGAATCAAGGCTGAAGAATTCACCTTGACTATGAATGGAGATAGGAATTATCCTATTAATCCCTTAGCTATACACGATGTCTATGCTGAGGGTAATATGGAAACCATCGCTGAAACCGTACCGATCAATATCTCCAGAACCCCTGGCATCATGGAGAATGTTTTCTTCAGAGCTAACTACTCCCTCAGAGAGATTCAAATCTACACAGATCTATTTAAAGAATCATGTGACGTTTTTGTCAGGTCTTACGAGGAAATGTCAGGCATCAATCCAAAAATAGTTAAACATGAAATCACAACTTATCTATATGCCAAGCCTGTCTGGCAGAAGATTCGTCCAGTTAACCCCAAGAAAGAATTAGCCATTAAGGTGGAGGTTGAGAAACTGCTAAAAGCTAGTTTTATCTATCCTATCCATTTGACCCAATGGGTGTCAAACCCTGTGCCTGTCAATAAAAAACAAGGCACAATTAGTGTATGTACAGACTTCCATGATTTGAATAAGGCTTGTCCCAAAGATAATTTTCCCACAACATTCATCAACCAGATAATTGAGGAATCTATAGGTTGTGAGGCCTTGTCCTTCATGGACGGTTTTTTTGGATATAACCAAATACAAATCAAACCTGAAGACAAGCACAAAACAACATTCATTTGCCCATGGGGTACATTTGCGTATCGTAAGATGCCTTTTGGTCTCAAAAATGTTGAAGCCACCTTTCAGTGGGCCATGTCTTTTTCTTTCCATGACCTCAAGCATATATTTGAGGCCTATTTAGATGATTTATCATATCGATCTCGGCAGAGAATGGATCATCCCACACACCTCCGACTTATCTTTGTGCGTTGTCGCTACTTCCGGATTTGCTTGAATCCAAACAAGTGCATATTTTACATAACATCAAGACATTTGTTAGGTTTCATAGTGTCAACAACATGGATCATGGTCGATCCTCTCAAGGTTGAGGCAATAATTCAGTTCCCCCCCCCCACGCACAATCCTTCAACTTCAGAGTCTACAGGACAAGGTGAATTTTTTAAGACGCTTCATCACTAACTATACTAAGATCACCAAGGGATTTATGCGCTTACTTAAGAAAGGCATTCCTCTTTATTGGGATGATGTCACTCAATGCTCTTTTTCTGCATTGAAACATGCCCTCACAACTGCCCCTCTGCTCCAGCCACCTAACTATAACAAGGATTTCTTATTATATCTGGTTGTAGTAGAGTCAACCATTGGCATGGTCTTAGTTCAGGAAGATAAATTGTTCTCATAATATGTGATCTATTACCTAAGCCAAGGCCTCGTAGGACTAGAACTCAATTATTCTCATATCAAAAAACTTGCGTTGGCAGCAGTCCATGTTGTTCAGCGGTTTCGTCATTATGTTCTGTTTCGCAAGACCACCATCATTGTTGTCGTAAATCCATTTCAGTACATGTTGACATGATGGGTAATAGGAGGAAATATTAGTAGATGGATAGCCATCCTCCAGGTATTTTACTTAGATTTTGTTTTAGCAAAATCCAAAAAGTCACTGGTCTTTGCAGAACTTATTTCGTAACTTTCGGTTGAGTCAATTGATCTTGTGCCCGAAGAGTCGCCTATCAGAAGAGATATGTTTTTGATCACATTTTTGGATCCCTAGTACGAAGATATACTTATCTATCTCCAAAATTTGAAGTGCCCCACCTCTACTTCTCATGATGAGCATCGATGCATACGCCATCAGGCTAAGAATTATCTCATACTCGATGATACATTGTATCATAGAGGTGTAGACTGCATCCTGCAGTGATGTCTCACTCACAAAGAAGTAGTTATCGTGCTTAACGATTTCCATACCAGAGCCTGTGGTGGTCATTTGTCTAGGTTTACAACAGCCCAAAAATTCTATGAGAAGGTTACTTCTGGCCAACACTAATAAAATATTGTATCAAATCATTCAAGAAGTGCCACGCATGCCAAATCTTCTCTTGGAATATGAGGGCACATCCCACTCCCATTTTTCCTATCATCACAGTTGGTCCCTTCACCAAGTGGGGGATTGATTACACTACATGAAACCCTCCTTCAGCAAGGGGGCACCATTACATCATCATAGCCATAGACAACTTCACGAAGTGGGTTGAAGCTATGCCAATATTTAAAGATGATGGAGAGACTGCGGCTCTCTTGTTATTCAACCAGATAATAGCAAGGTTCGGTGTCCCAAGGGATATTGTCACTGACCATGGCAGTCACTTTCAAAACCAGATGATGATCGAGTTAATGTCAAATCTTGGGTTATGACAAGAACATTCGTCACCATGCTATGCCCAAAAAAATGGTCAGGTA
Organism: Picea engelmannii; assembly: GCA_009831015.1. Taxonomy (NCBI): domain Eukaryota; kingdom Viridiplantae; phylum Streptophyta; class Pinopsida; order Pinales; family Pinaceae; genus Picea; species Picea engelmannii. The sequence goes on along the minus strand of ML779771.1, from coordinate 881,561 downwards.
GAAGCCGTGAATAAAACTCTTAAGACCATCCTACAACGAATGATCAACTTAGCCAAGTCAAATTGGAATTTGATGTTATACTCGACATTATGGTCTTACCAAACATCTAGTTAAGATTGCAACTGATTTCTCACCTTTTCAACTCGTTTATGAGTTGGAAGCAGTCTTTCCTATCGAATGTCAGATCCCATACCTAAATTTGGCAATACAATTATTGCCAGACACTTCTCCACTTGAAGAGAGGTTATTATACCTGGAGCAGCTCAATGAGCAGTGTCGTGATGCAGCCCTGGCCAACGAGGCTCAAAAACATAAAGTCAAGTGTTAGTATGATAGGTCTGTTCGTCCTCAGATTTTCACTGAAGGCGACCTTGTCCTAGTCTATGACCAAGATAAGGACCCCCTGGGTACAGGAAAATTCAAACCCATGTGGTTCAGACCTTTCATCATAAAGGAGGTTCTAAAAAAAGGTGCTTATTGTCTGGTTGATTTTTAAGGGAATCCTTTGGAAAATCCTATAAATGGACTCTACCTAAAGAAGTATTACTCATAGGCAGGTCACCATGGGTAACGTTTTGTAACATATGTATAGTCTTTGTACTATTACTTTCTAGTTTTTTAGTGTTATGGACGTGTCATTTTGATGTATCTTTTGTCACTGTGGTATATGTCATGTGAACCCAAGGTGTTCATTAGGTACGCAGACAGTTCTAGCCGACACACTCGGAGGCTTGCCTCCACAACTTGGTTAATTTTTACATCTCGAGGCCAGTTATTATCTTCCAGAGGTATATGCTTAGGTGACACAACAAACAATGTCACCAAGTACAGTGCAGTTCTTGAGTTGCTTCATGTCGCTCTGTCATTTGGTATCTCTCATCTTAGGGTATATCTCGATGCTCAACTGGTTTTGTCTTAGTTAAATAGAGTCTACCGTGTTCATGATCCGACTTTACACTGACGATTCCTTAGGGTACGTCTCTTAGAATGAAGCTTTGATTATATTACATATTTTCATGTTCCTAGGAGATTAAATCAAATTACAGATACCCTAGCTAATCAAATTTTAGATTGGCATCTTGCACACATATGAAAGGACATACACATAAACATGTAAATACATTTTTTGCAAAAAAAAAAAATGATCCATAAGACACAAAAAGACATAAAAATCCATATATAACATCATAGTCACCAGAGTACATAGATGGATGCAAGCGCCTCAAAAATATGACCAATAAAAAGTCACAGGGCTTATGCCCTCAAAAAATATATACAAGTAGTGCTCTTGGCACACGAAAATCCTAACTAAAGTCAGGGCTTGTGGGCCCTATTGTACTAATCTACAGTGTTGGCTAAACGCCGAAACAATCGGACCCACATCCATGGTGCCCCCACTACATGAGGCTGCATCGATGGTGGCAGGTCCTCAATCTCTGCCATAGGGACCATGCAAGTGAGCATAGTAAAGTTCTGATCAACTCGTCTCAACACCCTCTCAACCTCCCCAAATGGAAGATCTCCTGTTGTTGTTGGTCCCCTGACGGTGGCAGGTTCAACCCCTAGCCAAGGATGATGCATGTTCCTGGCATAGTCCATAGGTTGTACTGGTACCACATCTGCATGCAACAAACACATATCCGTCAAATACTCTGGCAAAAAAAAAAATTGATATATAACAAAAACAACATAAATATTACATATGTTTCACAAAAACAAAAACCAATGAAGTAAACTTACCCATCTCTCCTCATTCCTCACCAGGAGGTACTAGTATCTCAAGGTCTCTTGAGAAATCAATCCTGGAATAGGGTTAATCCTCTACAACTGGGATCTGTTGCAACAACCATGTGTGGAAGTCATCATCAAAAGACTCATTGGTCCTTTCGCCACCTTGCCGTGGAGGTAACACTTCCCATAGACACATAGCAGGAAGAGAGGCTCGATGTCCTCATACCACTACTTGAGGACTAAAGCTCAGAACTCTCTCAAAGAAGAAAGAGCATAGAACGGTCTCGAACCTGAAGTTCCTCTGTGTCTGCAATCAACAATCTGTCAACTGCCTCTTCATACACTCTAACAATGTGGTGCTCCAATCAAATATTTGTGCATTTAAGCACTGGATTGCACAGTTCATCTATGCCCAGGACGCCTGATGTAGAGTCGCAGGACCAGTGATTCACCCAATAAGAAACACTATCACCTGTAGCAATAAGTCAGTAATCTTGCTTATGGGCACCTGTGATCTCAAGCGGTCTGTATCAGCCGCACAGTAAATACCTATCAATTCCGCTATGTTATGTGGCCCTGAAGGAAAAGTCTGGAAGTTGACTGGTTCCTCTCTCCTGGAGAGGCCAGTCAAAAAATATATGTCCTGGGACATGGGAACCAATGAATTCCCCTCTAACATGAATGCCTCTACATCCGAATGCCAATAGTCAACCAAGGTATTCAATAGCCTAGGTTGTGCCCTCATAAAAGGACATAAGAAGAACTTGAGCAACCCACATTGCATCAAGGAAGCCACAACATTAGGGTCTTCCCTGACTAACTCACTAACCTCTTCATGCTCTCTTTCTCTCCAGTCGACATAGATCATGCAAAACACTAAGGTTCAATAGGGTTAACCCTTGTTTTTTAAGTTGTTTTCATTCAAAAAGGGGGTCCACGCGGCCTGTAATAATGACAGTCGCCTGTAAATGCATTCAAAGTTTACTCTTCCTGAATGTACACGTGGCCTGTCCTGAGACAACCCACATGAACCTAGGGATGACCTTTTGAAGGTCGACGCACCCCCAAAAAATGGAACCTAAAGAAAAAATAAAGACTTAAAATGCAACATAGGAGAGTTTGTACTTACTTGGTACAGATAGATGGTCGTTTAATCCACTATAGCTCCCGGAATCTCCTCTTTTATCAAAGGTTTTTTTTTGGCTCCAGAGTCAATTTCCAAATCAACAATGGTGATAATGAGCTGTCAGCTTCTATTTATAGACTTTTTGGCCTATTTTTGTCACTTTTTTGGCCCCCCTTATCATGTTTTTCAAACTAAAAACTATTTAGAGTGATTCAAGAGTTGCATTGGGGGGGTATGATCAGTTATCAAGACAATTTTTTGGATTTTTGGGTAATTTTCGACGGTCCATGGAAAAAAATTCTGAGGATCAACTTGAGCATCTAGGTTAGGTTTCTACCCTGACTTTTGTATCTCATTGTATTTTTTCCTTATCCATAGGACCGATCCCATTAGGTTGCGACATGGAACCATCATTGCTGCTTTAGAAGTGTCGCAAGTTGGTGGTAGAGCTTACCAGAACATGGATGCCCTCGGTAGATCATGGTTGCATTATGGTGTCCATGCTGACTCTAATCACTGTAGGCTTAGGAGTCCTTGTTTTTTTTCCTGATTATGAGTTTGAGCCTCATTTGCATGATTCTTTTTCACTCTTGACCTCACCCTCAGGAATCCCAAAAGATATAATGTGTCTTCTTTTAAGCCCTTTTCAGACCCTCTAAACATGAAAATATTTTCGAGTGATCTTGTGGCCTTTCACGCTCATTAAACTGAAATTTGAAGTCACGTCTGTCCGATGGTAGTTTGCCCCTTTTTCGGTCTGGACGGTCAACTGTACAAACAAAGGTATATTCTATGGAACTTTAGTTCTCTAGAAGAGTACTCTTAGGTATCATTTTAACCCTTTTTCGGGCCTGAGGAACTAAATTTACGAAAAAGGAACCCCCACGGAGTCCATAGTTAAGCTCTTTTCAGACTCCCTAAAATTGAAAAAATCGTCGAGTGACCTTATTCTCTCACACCCATTAAACTGGTCCAGAAGAACATTCCTAACGGAGTCCATAGTTAAGCTTTTTTCAGACTCCTTAAAAATGAAAAAATGGTCGAGTGATCTTGTCTTTCTCACACTCGTTAAAATGGTTTTGAATAGACATCTTGTCAGTGCTAGTTTTCCCCTTTTTCGAACTGACTAGACTATCTTCGAAAAAGGTACCCCAATGGAGTCTCCTTTTACATTTTTTCAAACTCTCTAAATAGGAAAAACCATCGAGCTTACCTTCTCTGGGCTCGTTAAACTTACATCGAAGGACATTACCATTGTGTGTTTTGTTAACCACATTTTCATACCTGCATCTTTGGTCTAAATGCCAACTCCATGTTGCTCCCAACTGAACCATCTAAAGCATACCTTATACGCAAACCTTGTAGCACTTTGCCTCTGCGTCTTAACACCCTTGGCCCCCGGAGGATTTTTCCCGAGTATCATTATTTTGAACATCAGTCTTGTCCTTGTGCCTTGAACTTGTATGTTTGTAACACTCATTCCTCCATTGTAACATAACATTCCTTTATTATTTTTTCCAAAATCATTGAAAAAGACAAAAAAATCAAATATACCCCAAAAAGAGGAAGGGAAAAGTATTTTCTTTATTGGCAGCACAATAATTCACCCTTGGATAAATCACATATGTCTTTTTGTTCGTTAAACTCTGCTATTTAATACGACCTTAGGAAGTTGTTCTCGCTACATAGAGCTATGTCCTCCTCCATTTGGTTATTCTTCCAAACATATGGAGAGTTTGTGTTGCCTCCTGCCTCGTGAACTTCTGATTAATGCCATGCTTCCTGAGTCTTATCATTTGTCATGCTATTGTCTAAGGGAAGTTTTTACCAAGCCTGATTAAGCCCTTATACACTTTGTCTCTCGCCCTCATACCTGGCCATCCTAAACGTCCAATCATGTCTTTGTTCAAAATCAATGAAGCCTTTAGTCTGATCATCAACATTCTCTAGTCCATGACCGACGAGTCGTAGAAGACCTCTGGGTAGTGAATCCGTACACTCATATTACACTCCTACTCGAGTTTTGAAGATTTTGAAGTTGTTTCTCGAGCTCTAAAGACCTCATCTCCAACCATCAGGCCTTATCAGCTTCTAAGAAGATGGATACTCTACATGTATATATTTTTGATTTCAAGATGTAGCTTCGTTGTGTACTGTTTGTGGCTACACCTTTTATAGTTATATGACATGGATCTACAATGTATTTGATTGGTATCCATGAGTTTATTTTATCTCGAGCATGGGTATGCCTGCCTCGGTGAGACAATTGTTATTTTTGCAGATGGTGCTTCCCGATTTCTGTTCCCTAGGCTCACTTGTTCAGCACATCAGTAAATATTGGTAATGTATTTCAGCCATCAGATGTTGTTCTGACCTCACACATTAGGGGGCATCTGTTATAACCCTAATTTGCACCAAACAATCTTACCTGGCATCARGCCATCTCAGATTCCTTCTTTTCCAAAGAACTGTTGAACAAATCTTCTTAAAAACACTTTTTATAAAGTCCCACGTGCCCTACTCTATTATTGCACGCGTGTACATGCTCGYTGACCCAAAACAACCTGTGTGTACCTAGAAAAGCATGAAAAAAGGAAATTTGTCGATGGAACACACAGCTTTGGGTGAGTTAAATGAACCTTCCAKCCATGCATGGCTGAGGGTTCGTCCAAATACCTAGCTTCTTCTAGCCTATAAAAGAAGGGTTAGGGGTCCCATTTGGAGGAGGAGAATCATAGTAAAGAAACTATACCCAATTGTATATTCCCTTTATCCCAACCCTTTAGYTGTCCTTGTGCAAAGAGAGAGATAAAGCAAAGAAGTTGGAGGACAGTTGAAGAGGAKCCCAAGACTAGGTTCGTGGAGCAGTGGTCGGTTTCATCATTGTAAGTTGATTTGTTAAAGTTAATAATAAAGAGATACTTTTCCCATCCCACCATATGAGGTTTTTATGATTTATTGTATATTTTTTTATTGAAATCTCTAACCCATTAATCTATAGATCAAATGCATGTGGAGTTTGTTGTTTGTTTTATGTGAATGCAGTTCAGCCTTGGGAGGATAGCTGCAATCAAAAAATGATCAAGCGTAAGGAGGGATCTACATCAAACGCCCGTAATAAGGTACGCTCATTTAACTATATATTTTCTCAAGAATAATGGGGATTAGGTCTGGGATGATGGTAGAAAGTAGAGATCTTTAGGTATTTTCTGCATGCATAATCTAACCCTAAGTGTTAGTCTGTAGAGGTATTTTCCACTCACAACACCATCCCAATTAAAAATTCATAGGAACCTAAAGGTAAGATGTTAAAATATGTTTTGGTGTTCAGTCCATTCATGTCTATGAGGCATGACTTAACCATCTCATTAACCTTTCTTCTAGCTCCTATAGCCAGTTGTACCAACCAGGATTTCCCATGCTTGCTTCTTGGAAATTGCAAAATTTCCACCATCTTAGGGTCTATATAACTATGACTAGCTCCTAAATCAATTAAAATGGCAAGGGTTTGGTTGTTGATCATACCTTCCACTTCAATCATGTGGGATTGATACTCTTCTTGCTTGTTGTCCAGGGCTGCATAAATCCTAGGCACATGTCTGCCCATGTCCTCCATTGTTTCAGCTCACTGTACATTATGAATAGCCCTACCTTTTTCACCTTTGTGAGGACAATCTTTGAACATATGGTTCCCTTTACAACCCCAACATTGCATAGGTGGTTGTCTTGGCCCTTGACTCCCTATGTCAATCACTCTGGGTTCTTTAGGTGTTTGTCGTCCTTGTAAATTATTTCTAAAGAATGGTGGCTTAGATCCCTTCTTCCTTTGATCCACCTTGAATTTCTTATTGTCTTCCCAAGTCCTTTGGAAATATGGCCTTACTTTCTGCTGATCATATAGGCATTTAGCTCTCCTTATGGTCTCTTCTAATGTCTTTGGATCATCATACTATATTTTTTCACTGATGAACGATGGAAATCCACTTAAATACCTTTGAATCTTAATTGTCTCATCCTTAATGAAAGAGACATACTTCAGCAGTTCTAGAAGCCTTCTCTCATATTCATCTATGGTCATACTTCCAAGCTTGAGTTCAAAGAACTCTTTCATTTTGTTGTCATAGTATCTCTTAGTCAAGTACTTCTTCTTAAAATAATTCTTGAATTTCCTCCAACACTTTTCTCTACAATGTGTTGTACCTGCACAAGTTGATCCCACCACATGGAGGCCTTTCCTCGGAGTTAATAGATAGCGATTCTACCTTCTACATGAGAATAATAATTATGCAATTGAAAATACTTCCTCATGCCTAGAAACCATGTTTCTACATATTCATCCTTCTTGTTCTCACCATCAAATGTAGAAGGTTTGATTTTGTTCATTTCTCCTCGCAACTCATCCACCCCAAATATCTTATACCTTCTAACAGGGGATAGACTTGAGTTGTTGCCTACTCTCTTATTGGAATTCCTTTGGGAATGATGGTGATTTCTATTAACACTTTTTACTTTTCCTTTCTCCTTTGAAGATTTGTGACTCTTATATTTACTTGAGTCACTCTCCTTAACCAATTTATTTTCTATTATGTTCAAAACTTCCAATGGCTTCATGTTGAAGTCATCTTGCTACTCTTTGGCTTTCATAAGCCTTTCATTATCATGTGTATGGCTTTGGACATTCTTCTACAAATTCTTAATGGTCTCAACCATATTCATATCTTTATTCCTTTCCTCTCCATGTTTGTTGGAGTTCGTTCCTTCCATGCCCAAATGGAAATCCATCCCTCTGCTCTTCTATGGATGACTATAATTCCCCTGTGCCTCTTCCATTCCTTTGGACTCTGTACTAATCTGACTTGATCTATTTGTTGTTAATTCTACAAAAAATGTAGCCATCGAAACTAATTAGGCTAACAATTTAGCAATTCATGAGAATATGCCCCATTTCGATTCAACATACACATCAACATTATCACTCCCGGTTTCTTGGTGTTATCATCATGAAAATTCTAGATAAGACCCAAGTCTCAAAAACATAAACGTTCAGTGCCTTGTGAGATACACTTGTGCAATAAGGTGGTTTGTCGAAACCACTTTTTCCAAGACGTGGTATCACGTGTCTCAACATGTCAAATCCACCACTCGTGGAGCAGGCGACGACTAGTCAAATCAGCCTGCTTCACTCGTTCGGTACTTCACAACCATGTGACGTCAGTTGAACGCCACCATGTAACAAACTCAAAAGATAATCATTCAAAATGGATTGGCCGAGCATGGAAACCCAACACTCTTGTACGTAATCCGTCTGCACTTCCTAAATGGAATTCTATAATTACCATTCCCCAAGTATGAAGATATCTGTGTATCCATAACCGAGGTAATCCCCAACTGCTTGACTTTCTTCTCTCTATGAAAACACCTTTCGGTATCCACAACCTGAGATATATGGACAAGGCTAAATCAAGTGAGACTGGTTATTTTAGAAATATGATATACTTTCCTGGGAGTATGGAGGAAAGGGTCCTTGCACACATTCTAGCAACTAAGTTTCATACAGAGGCGGCTACAGACTTGCAGTTGGAAGTCAAGTTGAATCCTACTATAAAATATTTAGTCATCAACAGGCCAGCCGCTAAGAAGAAAAGGAGTAAGCATCATAAGAAGGAGGAATCTACAACTGAAGTGGCCAAAAGTGTTGTGAAGAATCAACCGGTCTGGTTAGATTCTTCCTTAAAGGTGGAGATCACTAAGTTGAAGTAAGTATTCAACTAATATAAGAATGTCTCAGCGAATTTTGAATAACCGATGGCAAAGGTAAAGAGTACCAGAGATGATAGGCATGTTCTTCAAACAACCCTTTTTACAACAGGCTAATTGTTGTCATCACCTTTTTGTAATTTTGTGATTAATACGATTATATAAATACAGAAATGGATTTTAGACTGTTTTATTACAATTTCTATCTGGTGATGTTATGAATCTTGTTTTCTTTTATAATAATTTTTTCTTGTAATCTTATATTTTTATTTTCATCTCTCTAAATCGGAGGAATTAAAACTCATAATTCTTTTTAATTAATGCTTCAATGTGGTTATGTATTTCTTTTTCTTTTATTATTATGCAATTTAAACTTAGACTCATCGCCTTCCAAGCAACTTCATGAGCATTAAACTTGACATGTTCATTTATATTTATCGTGAATAGCAATATTACAAGGTAAAATTCTTTTCCATGCACCTAAATCTACTGTGCATTTCTTCTTCGTCGCACCGACAACTCACGCGCACTACTCTTGCGTTGTGCGCCAATATCCACTGGGCCCATTTTTTGTACTGTGCATTGATATTCCACATGCATTTCGTCCTATGTATGCACCATGTCAAGTTTAAAATATTCCATAGTGCCCAAATATCTACGCACGCTACTGAATACACCACCGCGAAACAACTTATACTCATACTTATGTTCGTACTAACAAAACTCCTCTACATTAAGCAATACTTGCGCACACCATCTGCACATTACTATGTGTGTGCTCACCATGCAAGGCTAAATTCAACGCGTGTATCTACACATAATAATCTTCCGCATGGCGCCACAATTTACCGTGCACACTGGCACGCCATCATTTTCCCGCGCGGTGCCAAAATTTACCACGCACACTGGCACGCCATTGTTTTCCCGCGCAGCGCCAAAATTTACCATGTGCACACTAGCACGCCAACCTTTTTCCATGGACACTCTGTGACTCCAATTCTGGTCACTTCGAAGTTACTCTTCTATGAATATTCCCTTCAACTAAACCCCTCTGGCCCATCCAAGATCAGTGTTGAACTAAAGCTTTGATACCATTCTGTAGCGCTCCCCCAGCCAACCTTAGGTCGGGGTATGCCACTCCAGAGAAACCACTCATGCTCTGACACCAATCGGTAACATTCCCAGCCTTCAAGTCAGGCCATGCTACTCTAGAGAAAACTTTTGTTCCCATACTGCAGAACATACAGTAGCATACCCAGTAGTCAACAGAGCAATGCCACATATATTTACTCTTTAAACTGCATGCAGCTAAAATATATACATGCAACATTCTTGCGGAAGCTTTATAGATAAACAACAATTTTCTTTCTGTAACATACGACTTTTATATTGAAATAACAGTAACTATAGATATGCATCATTTACAGGAAATTACCCATAAGCACACAAGAAATCATAATCACATATATGACAAAATCATAACATAGGCATGTAAATAACAAACATCATATCATTTTTATCATACAACTAGTACTTATCTTGGAAATATTGTCACCAACTCCGTACAAAATGTCCACAAAACTCCCAGCCATAGACTACATTGTTCATCACTCTCAACAGTGAGTCACCCTGAAGCTGGGACTGAACTCCACCCAGGGTAAAGGGTTCCTATTGAGGCTAAGGCTCATGGACAACAGGAAAGACTCTGTCTCAGGTGCTCACTCAACTAATAGCCTACAACCTCTCATTCCCCACATGCCTATCCCACCCAAGGAAATGTGCCCCTTCTCTTCTAAATAGTCCCTCGGCTGCCCCACTTCCCTTCCAGGGCTTCAACAATAGGCTAGACCGGAAGTCTCAAAGAACTGTAGCTGCAGTCTAGAACCTTCAGGAATTAACCCCCAACAATTCTCTCACTCAGAGAATTGCTCATGGGCCTGAAAACCTGCTTCTTCAATCCCACTCCAAGATAACCAAGTACACCAACCAAAAAAGCTACAAAAACAAGCTTTGGAATGGTGAAATGGTTGTCTCAAGGATAACAGAATGTACGAGTGAAATGGTCATGGAATCATTGAATGGATAACTAACTCTGGACAGGAATCACTGTGAACTCTTTGTGAAAAGTGATGGTGAGAATGATGGTCATCGGGCTATCGGTAAGGTATCCGTGAGAAGTCTCCCAAATGAGATAAGTTCCCCCATGATATGAATGCATGTCCCCAACTTGACACTTGTCATATTGGAAGTTACTTTTGTCCACTTGTCCCCAACTTTAGAACTTTTGATAAAATAATTATCCATACTTTATGTTTTAGGAAATATTAATATAATATTCCTTTTGACTTTTGGTCCTCCCTTTCCCTAACTGGTGAAGTTCATTCCCCGATATATTTTATAGTGGTTGTTCTGTGCGTAATGAGGTATTTTATATTAATCATGATTCATGTACAAAGTAGGTGCATTGGCCCTTGACATCTAGGCATTCCAGCCTAATACCAAAAAATAAGCATCCCAACTTATAATAACTGGCTCAACAGCCTATAACACATATCATACACACGAGGCTCATTGTCCTCCATACTGCACACACTTTAGTTACTGTGCACGGTATCTTGCGATGTGCATATTACATCAATTTACTACGCAGTTCATGCACGCACTATGCCACATGATGTGCATTACGAAATGAGGTCAAAACAGCTCACCAGATTAAGTACATTCATATTATATTTACAATTGGGTTCGGTCAAGGGATATCACAGGTAGGGTTGTGTGGAAAACAGTTCCCCTCTGTTTATGTTTTGTGTTGTTATGTTCCCAAGGGTTAGGGTTTTTAGGGTTCCTGCAAACAAGGCTTTACCTTGTGATATAGCTCTATGATATACATGGAGGGTTGAACAGTATTACTTGACCCAATATCTCAAGACAAAAACTAAGGAGGCTCAACTATACCCTTATTAATACTACCTGATTACATAGGTACTAGAGAGTAGTCTTCCTGAGTGTTGTTCTCAGTGCCACTATAGTAGTTAGGTGAGTGATAGACTGATATAAAGTTGGTTTCATGAGAGCTATGGGAATGCCTATATCCACGAAGGTATGTGGGAGTAGTGGTCATGTAAAGATGTTGTCTAATTTGTTACTAATTGAAGGGGTACCAACATGGGTTATAGAGGTTTCCAACAAGGTTAAATGTTTTTTTCAAGTAACATGTGAAACCATCTATATTTCCTATGTGTATTCTTCCCCAACCATTTTACCCACTGAATTACAGATCTATGTCCTTTAAAGACACTGACAATACACATCTCTACCCTAGAAAAACATTTGTCCCAAAAATTCTATAGAGGAAAGTGGTCCAATACCACTTGTAAGGTACCACATATATTATGCAAAGAAGAACAAAATAACTATGATGAATACCAATAGAAACAAAATAATATAGAGAAAAATAACACCAGAAATGATACCTTTATTGATATAAATACAAGTTCACTTTCCTCTTCGAGGGGTAAACCTCCATCATAGCAGATCTCAGTTACAAAATAATTCTTAAGACAAAAATTTATCATACCTTCTACTCATATTTGTACTAATTCTATATTCTAAAGAACATTCTAGAGGAATATATTTCTAGAAGTGAAAACTTCTATTAAGTATTCTTACATTAGACGTGTTCACATTATTATATCAGTCTTATTTACTAATGTTATCCTTATTACATACAAAACATATTATTCTACCTATATGAGGGGTTAGGGAGGTTAGGTCCCTAACATTTTTCACACATTCGAGATTTACCCACTTAAGAAGTGGTGAAAATGGTGGTATGGATGTATAGATCCTTACACACTTAGAGGATTATTGGTTCCTAGATGATGATTATGGAGCATGTCCTCTGGGATCATCATTACACCTGGGCCTTCCTGATGAGGGAAGCTATGTTTGCTTAGCTTACATGGTGTTGTTAGAGAAAGGTTGGGGACTCTTACTTTGGATCATCCCTTTGATACTTTTTCTTTGAGTAGGTGTTTCTCTTGTTGGCGTGCAGTGGGAAAACCCAGGGTTCAACATTAAATGACCAATAAAACCCTAAATATACCGGCCCTTTTGGCATCACCTGCAAGCAACTGAAGTCTCACCTAAGGTACCTATGGGGACTGCAAGAACCAGGATTTTGTGGTCATGAAGGTTATGGACACTGTTCTAAAATCCATTATTAATTAACATTCATTCAACATGTAATATACCATGTGCGTAAAATCATAACAACATAATAATGTAGGACATATCCATATTACTTTATCATTCAACATGTGCGCGGAACCCTCAAGTACATATTCATATCAACTCATAAGCATATATTACATATGCATAGTAAATAGATTAAACCAACACATCATAACAACAAAAATATCATAACATAGGAATTTAACGTGGTTCACCCCAAACTAGACTACATCCACAACAACTATTTTCTTATATAATTCATTCATATTCAATCCTTACAATAGGTGCGCACTGCTCTCAAATAAGTGATCCAGATTATTTTCGGCACAAAATGAGAGTGGATATATAATAAAGAATTTTATAGAGATGTATCATATATCCAATAATATAACAAATATTTATTATAGATATAAACATAAATATAGAGATACAGTAATACACAATTTCTATTAATGAGAGAAATGTACAAGACTGTAAAAATATAAAGTGAAAGACTCGCTAGAATGGTGGCATATTATCTCTGAGAAGAGATGTGACAGCTACTCACATTCGCAAGAAGATGATTTTACAATGAGTCTCCAAAGGCCTTTTTATCATAAATAAAATCCAAAACCCTAACCCCGAAAGATGAAAATCCAACAGTTTTTTGGACCTTGTTTTGGGTAGTTTGGTGTATCAACTACTCGAGGCATAACTTTGGCATATGATCTTCGTTTGGGGCACACGATAGATCATTTGAAAGGAATATTCGAGGATATTCATTTTTGGGGCTCAATCAAGCCTTTGGCTATCATTGAGGTGTTTGATCCCCAAAAATCTTCATTTAGGCCCTCAAAATGGCCCCATAAGTTTAGAAACTGAAAACTGCTAAAAATAGTAAGTTTCCAGAAAAATATTTTGATCCAGTTGGAATAGGTGGGTGGCCATGGATATCCACCTGGATCAATCCTCCCTCCTTATGATGAAATGGTCTCCATTGTATTGAGTAATTGGGGGAGAGGGGAAAGAATTTGTTGAATCTGCATCTTGATGAGTTGTTTTCCTTGTTGGAGAAGTTGCACAGCATAGCTTGTTGAAGGTTTTCATGAACCTATAGTTGGAAGGGTTGGACCTTTTTAACCAGTCTGGCTACATGAGATGACTTTGTCCAGAAGGAATCTTTTCTCTTTGTTGCAATATTTTTGACTTACTTATAGTGGATAGAAGTTGCTTGGGTTGACGTTGTAGTGGTTGTGGTGTTCTTATGTTCACCTTTTGAACATACTATGAAGAAGCTAAAAAAAAAATTATGAGACACTACCTTGCGGCACTGTTTAGGTGGGACAGTAGTTGGAACTGTTGGTGTGTCCCTTTCATCACTTGAATGAGCAAAAGAGAGGCACTTGCAAGTCTAGTTGGGTCTGCTAGATAGGAAAGGGGTTAGTGTATGAGTCAAATGACTCAATCACATGAAATAAACAAACAACTAAGCTAACAACAACTAAAGAAATAAAACTAAAATGCATGAGGAAATTAGAACCAAAATTAATCAAATGATTGACCAATAATCATGCCATTAATGGAGAAGTATATTAATGGGAAAATATTGTACAAAAATGGGGACTTATGGATCCCCTCTTCCTCCTTGGGAGGGCTCTTGAATCTGCTATGTGAGAGATCTTCTTACAAATGGTAAACTAGAAAGAAAATGGTGAAGAAATCCAAGCTTATTCCCTCAAGAGGTGAGGTCAATAGTTTAATGAGATGATGCTAGAATGCTCCAAGAAGAAAAGAGGTTTCTTGTAGGAGAATAGAGGAAGAACAAAAATACAATGATATTCTTGAATTCATAGTGTACCCATGGCCTCTTTTTATAGAAAATATTTGAGGTAATATCCAACCGGTCTTTGGTGTGAACAAGGGGCCCTTTAGGGCACTCTTAGGTCTTTGACCAGCCCCCCATTTGGATTCTACTTGGATTTGAGGGTCAAATAAAGTTGGCAGCTAGTCCAAAAGTGGGTGAGGGGCCGACAAGAACCATAAATGTGGCGTTCACAGAAGTTTGCATCTTTTATCGTACATAGTCACGCATTGGGCGCATGTGTGCTTTTCTGGATTTTTTGGCCTGTGCACGTGCACGTTCTTCCTTTAGTGTTTTAGCGAATGTCAATTTTTTGACCAGTTGTATAGTTTGTTCCTTTTGTAAATGCATTTTGGGGCTGCAAGTGAACTAATAGGTGTTTGGAGATGTTGTGTTCCTGTAACCATTTGCGGATGATATTTCAGTGATAACAACTACCTTTGGTATCCTCTAGAGATGACCCTCTAAAGTAAAAATGACACTGCGGAGTCAAGACTCACAAATAACATGGTGATTCAATGTTATAACCCTAAATTGCACCATACATGTTTACCTGGCATCAGGCCATCTCAGATCCCTTCTTTGCCAAAGCATTGTTGAACAACTCTTAAAAAAACCTCTTTTATAAGGGCCCATGCACCCTACTATATTACTGCACACATGTACATGCTAGCTGACCTAAAACAACCCGCGTGGACTGACAAAAGCATGAAAAATGGAAAGTTGTTGATGGAACACACAACTCTGGGTGAGTTAACTGAAACTCCCGGCCATGCATGGCCGAGGGTTTGTCCAAATACCTAGCTTCTTCTAGCCTATAAAAGAAGGGCTAGGTTTCACATTTGGAGAAGGAAAAAGATAGAAATGAAACTCTGCCCATTTTCATATTCCCATTGTCCCAACCCTTTAGCCATCCTTGTGCCAAAAGAGATACTAAGCAAAGAAGTTGGAGGACAGTTGAAGAGGAGCCCTGGATCAGGTTCACGGAGTGGTGGCCGGTCTCGAATTTTTGTAAGTTGACTCATTCAAAGTAATAAAGAAATTTTTTCCCGTCCCAATTCATGAGTTATTCATAGTTTGTTAAGTGCATACTTGAATCTCTAACCCGTTAGTCTATAGGTAAAATGCATGTGTAGTTGTTGTTTGTCTTGTGTGTAGGTCAGCTTTGGAAGGAGAATTGTGGACAAGTAATCAAGCACGACAAGGGATCGACATCGAACACCTGGAACAAGGTAGGTTGATCTAGCCATGTTTTTACTAAAAGGAAATGGGATTTAAGTCTGGGGACGAAGGTAGAAAGTAGATTTTTTCTTGGTCATATATGCATGCAAATCATAACCCTATTTGCTAGTCTGTAAGGAGATTTCCCTCACAACAGAATTGGTGACCATACTGGGGACATTTCTAGGGTTCTTAGGAATTTTATGTGTTTTTGTGTAGTTTAAAAGACTGGATTTTCTTGCCTGTTTCTTTTTTAGTTTTTGTAAGGTCTGAGCTAGTAGAGAGTCTGGTTTACCATACCATCTTTCTCTATTATTGTCTTGACTATGTTTGTCAAGACCCACAGAGGTACACGTGACCTACAAAAGGTCTATACATGTGTACCCGTCCCTACTATCTTACAGCCCGCGTGCAAATGCTAACTGAGGAAGTAGCAGTAGTGTGTAGAGTCTAGAGAATTTTTAGGCAGTTATCCTCTTCCCTGTCAGAATCAGAAATTCTCAGTGGTTTTCTGGTATTCTTTCTAAGTCTTGGTTGTTTGCAGTCTTGTCTCAGATTGGTTTGTTTTACAAAAATTTTCCTTACATTGTTTGCTTTTTCTGTTAAAAAGAGTCTCCAAGCCTTCAGGAGATCCCGGTTATCAATATCAGTGGTCTCTTCCTAGTCTGGGCTATCTGTTGTCATTTTTTCTCAAATTTTAGAGGTACACACAGCCTGTACAAGGTTAGCCCATGTGTACATGCCCTTTGTCTCTATACAGCTCGCGTTCACACGCTTGTTGTTGGATCAACAGTCGCGTGATTGTACAGAATAATTTTTGTTAAGGGTAAGGTTGTCATCCTTTCCCTTGATGAGAATTATACCTCTCAGGTGTTTAAATCTCTATCTTAGCATTCAAGTAGCTTAGGATTAATCTTACCCTTAGCTTTCTTTTTCTCATTTAAAAGTTGTCATAAAAAATAATTTTTTAGGGTTTTTAGACAAGTGTGAGAGTCATTTTTTTAAGTTGCTAGTGTGTGATTTGTTGAAGTGAATCTTTGCGATCTGTGATTAGGCCAAAATTGTTTTTTCTTGGTTTTTACTTGTTGGTATTTTTCCTTTCTTCTTTATCAACATTTAGAAAAAAACAAAAATCTCTTTCATTTTCTTGTTTGGTTGAAGAGTGTGTTTCTGCATTATTAGCCAGGGAAAAGTCATTTATTTCATAAGTTTTTGTAGTTTACTTAGATCATAAGTAGCTTGTATTCAAGTGAAATTTCTTTTGAGTTTCTTGTCCAAAATCTTAGAAAATTAAAAAATATTTATTTTTGAAAAGTTGTTGAAATTTTGCATTAAGTAAAAGTTTTTGTTTCTAGCTTTTCTATTCATTTTTTTCTTTCGTCTTTTACACATCATCAGTTTCACTTTCATACCACTTGACATAAGACAAAGACATAAAATTAATGCTAAATCTAAAATTTATTAGACTTTTATGTTTGTAGGGTTAACCAACTAGTTCAGGATTAGGGCCTTGGATTAGGTTGGAGAGGAAACTCTTCAAGGCCATTTAAAATCAAACATTGGAGTCTGAGTTAGGGAGTGTCTAAGTCCAKTATCRTGAAATTTATCTGGGTCCCCCCTCTAACACATGGGATAAACATGAGGTTGCATGCAGAAAGGTAGCAGAGATAACCCCTCCAAAGATGGACCAATCATAGTGGAGAACACATATAGAGGGCTTGTTTTGGGAGTCCCTTGATTGCATTTGCCACGAGGCTTCATGGGTATCAAATCCATTCAAGGTCCTCAGTTTTCTTATAGACCACTTGATTTCTATACCCTTGAGAGGTTTCAGGCTCGATACCCTTCTCATTGTGGTCTACCTGACTTTCAACTGTACCTGCCTAGTGACTGTTCGCACACTAGCAACCTAGTTGCCTATCTTTTTTAGGGACATACACAGGTGATTGTGGGGGTATACCATAGTACCTAGCATAGAAATTGGGCCACACTTTGTAGAGTATACCTGGAGGGTGCTTCCGTGTTCAATTTGCACTTACACCGGTACGTTTCTCCAGTGTTGGTTGTTGTAACTGTTCTTCCAATTAATTTAGTGTTTGCCTGTCTTATCTTCTAGGGATTTTTTTAGTGTGTGTTACTTTTGAATGTTTAGACTACTCTAGAGTGTATTTGATATTCTCACACCATGGAGGATCATGAGCTCTGCCAGTCACAAAGGCTTCTTGTCCTGCCACCGATAACACTAGAGCCACCCCCGCCACCATTGAGGTGAAAGCTAGACCAACAAGGGTCTTTTGAACCAACCGGGTTACAAGCAATTACGCCCGACCAACACTCGGAGGAATCGATCATTTTGGACCTTGAATCACATGCTATTGGCCTGGTTGAAACCCCAACCACTGATTTCTTGGCACCTTTAATCGTACCAATCCAATTTTATGAGCGCCAGACAGTGTTGCATACAGCAATGGAAATAAATGTTGTTACTCCCTCTAGGAATTATTCAATTCCCACTACGATTGTCACCACAGGAGAGTTTTCACCTCCTAACCTACCGTCATTAGTCCCAGCCACCATGGTCTCGACTACTTCTACATCACACAGTGGTTCGATCCCGTCTTTGGCGACGGCCACAACCCCTTTCACACCAAGTGCAACAAGCCCTTCGTTCTCATACGAGATGCCTAGTTCAGGTACAAGTCCTATACTTTCCTACTCCACTTTACAAACTTCAGGTCTGGGGGCAAGGAGCTCTAGCGCTCCTCTACAAGGTCACATAGGGGGCACTACTACTCCTTTCAATGCTTTCCCTTACGGAGGATTTCATATCCCTCCTTCATCCCCTACACTTGGTGGCTCACATCAGCAATCCGTCGGGCAACCTACATACCATAGTTTATTTGGAGCGAGGAGTCAAGGACTACCTTCACATAACATGTCGGTAGTTTCAACACCGTTTTCTTTGGTCGGAACATTTGGTAACAATGCCTTCTCGTCAGCCACCTTTCTGACTGGGGAAAATCCTAGTTTTGGACAATCCATTCCTATGCAAGGTACTATTTTTTCACAGGGGGAAAACCCAGGAACTTCTTTCGCATCAGGGCCTTGGAATTATGGGCAGGAATCCATTCCCTCATATGGAACGTCAATCTAGGGTAATTTTTTCCAGAATCAATGGAACCCCAGACAAACTATTATGCCTATCCCCATGGGACTGTCATGGGGCAACCCTTCCCAGAGTCCTTCAAATATGGTGCATGCCCAACCATCTATGTCCTATTTGGGAAATTAGTTGATGATGTCTCCACATATGCAAAATCCATATGCTGGCCAAGGCCATGGTTTCTACCATAATCTGGGCTAGCAGCCAAACTTTTCCTGGCATCCTAGTGCCAGTCAAACTCCAGGCCCCTTTTTCCTAGGTTATCACCAACAACCCAAACTACCTTTCCTGGCAACTTTTCACTTTCTAGACTTGACAAGGTTGTTGAATGACCCCATTTGTCATGATCCGTGTTGGCCTCCTATGTCGACGAAGTTGCCTTCATACATTCCAAAGTTCGAAGCCAAGCCTAACGAAGATCCAAGTGATCATGTGACTACCTTCCATCTTTGGTGCTCATCTAACTCATTGAAATATGACTCCGTACAGTTGTGATTGTTTCAACATACTCTCATTGAGAGTGCCATGAAATGGTACATTGAGCTCGATCACTTAATATACTCTTCCCTCGGTGAGCTGGCAATGGCTTTCCTAAACCATTTCCAGTTACCTATGAGATACGACGCTAGCGTAGAGCTGCTGGCCAATTTCGAATAGATGACAGTGGACCATATCTCTGATCACATTCGGTAATGGAGACATCGAAAGAGTCTAATCAAGGTACTAGTCCCACCAGCATTCCTGCTTGAGTGGTTCCTTAAGTCTTTGGTCCCACAATTATCCAAAGACGTCACAACGTCGAGAGTATTCTCCTAAGCAGATGCCATCATGAGAGCTCAACAATTTGAGCTCATATATTCTTAGTCAGGTTTATTATACAACATCTTGCCAGATGCCCCATGCTCAATAATGGATAAAACTAGACAGAGAGTCGGATCACATTCCGATGGTATTGTTGGTTCAACTCAAACAAAGCCCGTTGAGTAATTGATGAAGCAGTTACAGCAGTTATCTATACAACACACAGTGGCTAGCCAAACTACTACTTTGGCTGCTCCCCCTACCAAAACGTCAGACGTACACACAGTGCAATCAACTAAACCAAAGGCCACCCAGCAGCCTGAAGGAAAGAAAAAACAATGAAAGAAGGGTAAGGGGGATAAAAAACCTACCGATAATGCTAGCAGGGACAACAATGAAAAACAAAAGGTGAGGTATCCATGAAACTTGTGCACGGAAGACCACCCGACCTATCTATGTCCTCGACTTGCAGAGTCCCAAAAATTTGTAATGCAGCAACAACAGGCTGTGTTGACTAATCCATTTCAACATGGAAAAAATCTAACCCAAGCCTCTACAAGCATGGAAGGGGGCAGCCAAGACCCCTCTCCGCCTGTGAAACACCCCACATCCACGAATGTATATATGGTGAGGGTTGATGCTTTTATATCGACTAGAGCGCATGACTATAGCAAGACAAGTACTTCTGAGAAGGGTAAAGAAGTTAAACTCCCATCTCTTCCTCTACAAATTGAGAAGACGTTGGGCGAAACAATGACATGCATTCCCAAAGGTGCATTTAAAAAATCTTCTCATAACCCAAATGCAAGGGCTGCCCAGAACTACTTTGTGGTGGAAGATTTATCACAAACCCCTTGTGCGATGTCTTCTTTGGAGGTCCTCCAAAGCTTCCCTTCCCAGAGGAAATCCTTGTTAACCGCATTAGGATCTACTGAGACTTGTAATCTAGGTACAATCATGCTGGATACAACCGACTTAAAACCTTGTCTACCTTACAACATAGCATTTCAGATAGTAGTGGCTTATCCCATGAAAACTTTTACTCGGAATATTTTTCGCACAGTCGTTGATGAGGATGCCTCGACATGCGTTATGTCATTGGCATGTTGGAAGGCCGTTGGCCAGCCCATTTTTTCTCCATCACCTACTCTCCTTGCCGCTTTCGACAATCGTTCATTCCGACCACATGGTATCGTTCCTTCTTAACCCATGCAGTTAGGAGGGAAGACCGTTTGTCTCAAAGTAGAGGTAGTCAATGCTCCCCTTGACTATAACCTCTTGTTAGGAAGGAGCTGGACTTATTCCATGCAAGCGGTGGTTGCTACAGGTTTTTGGGTCTTGTTGTTTCCACACGAGAACCAGATAGTGACCATCGATCAATTTCCCTTCTCCAGACCTGACCCTGCTTTGGGGGCATCCACGATCCCAATGATTGATAATCCTCAACCAGGTGTCATCAACATAGGGGTTGGTTTGTGCCCATGTTTTATGGGTACCTTCGATTACCCGCCCCTTCAAGGTGATATCAAGTTTATATCCAACCACCACAAGRTTGAGATTTTTCAGGTTTCRTCGTTTCGCACGACTTACTTCGATGATCTGAGGACACCTCCTTTCCCCTCGGCCACGATGGATGGTGCAGGACACCCAGGCATGTCCATGCCCTTATCCGCAGCTGAAGTAGCATACTCTTTAGCCCAACAAACTTCATCCCAYGTTGATCCAGCTCCTGCACAAGATTTAGATCCACTTCTAGAGCCTRTTTGGGCTCAGGGTTCTCTCACTCACACCGATTCATTGGAATTWGTATTACCCTCTGATGAAGCAATAATTAAAGCAATGACTAGTCCAGATAAACCCTGGGAAGATCTTCATCATAGATCGTACTTCCTCCCATAGTTAAGCCAAATTGAAGTGGGAGAATTCATCATGACCATGATGGGAGATCGGTCATGTCCTATTAATCCCTTAGCTACACACAAGGTTTATGTTGAAGGTAATATGGAAACTATCACTGAAACCTTACCGATCAATATCTCTCGAACCCCTGGCATTGTAGAGAATGTCTTCGTCGAAGCTGACTGTTCCCACCAAGAGATTCAAATCTGCACAGATCCTTTCAAAAAATTCGGTGACGTTCTTTCCTATTCTTATGAGGAGACGCTAGACATCGATCTAAGAATAGTTGAACATGAAATTACAACGTATCATGATGCCAAGCCGGTTCGGCAAAAGCTTCATCCAGTTAATCCTAGGAAAGTAGCAGCCATTAAGGTTGAGATTGAGAAATTGCTAAAATTTGGGTTTATTTATCCTATTCATTTGACCCAATGGGTGTCAAACCCCATACCGGTCAATAAAAAACAAGGCACGATTCGTGTATGTACCGACTTTCATGATTTGAATAAGGCATGTCCCAAAGATAATTTTCCCACACCGTTCATCAACCATATCATTGATGAATGTGCAGGTTGCGAAGCTTTTTCTTTCATGGATGGTTTTTTAGGATATAATCAAATTCAAATCAAACCCGAAGACCAACACAAAACATCATTCATATGGCCATGGGGTACATTCTCATATCGTAAAATGCCTTTTGGTCTCAAAAATGTTGGAGCCACCTTTCAACGGGCCATGTCTTTTGCTTTTCATGACCTCAAGCATATAGTTGAGGCCTATCTAGATGATTTAGCATCGCGATCTCGCAATCGAACGGATCATCCCACACACCTCTGACTTATCTTCGAACGTTGTCGCTACTTTCAGATTCACCTGAATCCAAACAAGTGAAGCTTCTACATAACGTTGGGAAAATTGTTAGCTTTCATAGTGTCAACAACAGGGATCATGTTCAATCCTCTCAAGGTTGAGGCAATAATTCAGTTGCCCCCCCCACGCACAATCCTTCAACTTCAAAGTCTGCAAGGCAAGGCAAACTTTTTACGACACTTCATCGCCAACTATGCCGAAATCACCAAGGGTTTTATGTTCTTACTGAAGAAAGATGTTCCCTTTCACTGGTATAATGTAGCTCAATGCTCTTTTGACACATTGAAATATGCCCTCACAACTTCCCCTCTGCTCCGGCCACCGAACAATAACAAAGATTTCTTATTATATCTGGCTACAACAGAGTCAACCATTGGCATGATTTTAGTTTAGGAAGATGACTTGTTCGTAGAATATGTGATCTATTACCTGAGCTGAGGCCTCCTAGGACTGGAACTTAATTATTCTCACATTGAAAAACTTGCGTTGGCAGCAATTCATGTTGTTCAACGGTTCCATCATTATGTTCTGTTTCGAAAGACCACCGTCATTGTTGTCATGAATCCATTCCAATACATGTTGACACGATGGGTAATAGGTGGAAAAATTAGTAGATGGATAGTCATCCTCTAAGAGTTTTACTTAGACTTCATTTCAGCAAAGTCTAAAAATTCACTGGTCTTTGCATAACTTATTTTAGAACTTTCGGTTGAGTCAGGTGACATTGTGCCTGAAGAATCGCCTATCCGGGGAGATATTTTTTTTATCACATATTTATATCCTTGGTATGGAGATATACTTATCTATCTCTAGACTTTGAAGTGCCCCACCATTACTTCTCACGATGAGCATCGACGCATACGCCATTAGGCTAAGAATTATCTCATAATCGATGATACGTTGTATCAAAGAGGTGTAGATTGCATCCTACGTCGATGTCTCACTCATGAGGAAGTAGTTATCATGCTTAAAGATTGCCATACTAGAGCTTGTGGAGGTCATTTTTCTGGGTTGGAAACAACCCAAAATATTCTACAAGTAGGTTACTTCTAGCTGACACTTATCAAAGATTGTATTGAATCAGTCAAGAAGTGCCATCAGTGCCAAATATTCTCTCGAAAGATGAGGGCACATCCCGCTCCCATGTTTCCTGTCATCACAGTTGGTCCCTTCACTAAGTGGGGGATTGATTATGCTACTTGCAACCCTCCTTCATCAAGGGGGCACTGCTATATCATCATGGCTATAGACTACTTCACAAAGTGGGTCGAAGCTATGCCAACATTTAAAGATGATGGAGAGATTGCAGCTCTCTTTTTATTCAATCAGATAATAGCAAGGTTCGGTGTCTCGAGGGAGATTTTCATTGACCATGGAAGCCACTTTCAGAACCAAATGATGATCGAGTTAACATCAAATCTTGGGTTATGGAAAGAACATTCATCACCCTACTACTCACAAGAAAATGGGCAGGTGGAAATTGTAAACAAAACTCTTAAGACTATTTTACAGTGAACTATCAACTCAGCCAAGTCAAATTTTCATTTGATGTTATACTCGGCATTATGGGCTTACCGAACATCTATTAAGACTGCAACTAGATTCTCACCTTTTCAACTCATTTATAAGTTGGAGGTAGTCTTTCCCATCGAATGTCAGATCCCATCTCTAAAGTTGGCAGTACAATTATTGCCAAACACTTCTCCGCTTGAAGAATGGTTAGTATACCTTGAGCAGCTCAATGAGAAGTGTCGTGATGCGGCCCTGGCCAATGAGGCTCACAAACATAAGGTCAAGTGTCAATATGATAGGTCTATTTGTCCTCAGATTTTCTCTGAAGGCGACCTTGTCCATGTCTATGACCAAGATAAGGACCCCCTGGGGGCAGGAAAATTCAAACCCATGTGGTTTAGACCTTTCATCATAAAAGAGGTTTTAAAAAAGGGCAATTATCGTCTAGTTGATTTTGAAGGGAATGCTTTGGCGGAGCCTAGAAATGGGCTCTACCTCAAGAAGTATTACTCATAGGCAGGTCACTGCGAGTAACTTTTTGTAACATATGTATAGTCTTTGTACTATTACTTTTTAGTTTCCTTTAGTATTATGGGTGTGTCGTTGATACTATCTTTCATCACTATGGTAGATGTCAAGTGATTCCAAAGTGTTCATTGGGTATGCAGACAGTGCTAGTCAGCACACTCGGAGGCTTACCTCCATAGCTTGGGTAATCTTTACACCTCAAGTCCAGTTATTATCCTCCAGAGGGATATGCTTAGGTGACACCACAAATAATGTTTCTGAGTATAGAGTAGTTATTAAGTTGCTTTGTGATGCTTTGTCATTGGGTATCTCTCATCTCCAGGTCTATCTTGATGCTCAACTGGTTGTGTCTCGGTTAAACAAAGTGTACCGGGTTCATGATCTAAATTTACACCAACGATTCCTTAGGGTACATCTCTTAGAATGAAACTTTGATTATATTACATATTTTCATGTTCCTGGGAGGTTAAATCAAGTTACAGATACTCTAGCTAATCAAATTTTAGATTGTCATCTTGCACACATATGAAAGAACATTGACATAAGCATGTAAATACATTTTTTCACACATTATACATAAGACACAAAAGACCAAAAAACCATATATAATATCATAAATTAACCAGAGTACATGGATGGATGCAAGCGCCTTAAAAATAGGACCGATAACGAGTCACAGGGCTTATGCCCTCAAACAATATATACAAGTAGTGCTCATGGCACGTCAAAATGTCTAGCTGAATTCAGGGCCTGTGGGCCCTGTTATACTAGTCCACAACATTGGCTAAGCGCCAAAACAATTGGACCCACGTTCGTGGTGCCCCCACTACATAAGGCTTCATAGATGGTGGCAGGTCCTCAATATCTGCCATCAGGACTATGCGAGTGAGCACAGTGAAGTTACACTCAACTCATCTCAATACCCTCTCAGCCTCCCCAGCTAGAAGATATCTTGCTACTACTGGTCCCCCGACAGCGGCAGGTACAGCCCCTGGCCAAGGACGACGCATGTTCCTCGCATAGTCAGTGGGTCGCATTGGTCCCACATTTGCACACAATGAACACATATCAGTCAAATACTCTGGCATAACAAAAAAAATGATATATATATAACAAAACAACATAAAAATTACATATACAACAAAAAAACTACAAAGGTGGAGACTTACCCATCTCCCCTCGTGCCTCACCGGGAGGTATTGGTATCTCCGGGTCTCTCCAAAAATAAATCCCGGCATAGGGGTAGTCCTCTATAACCGGGATCTGTCGTGACAGCCATGAAAAAAAGTCATCATCAAAGGACTCATTGGTCCTTCCACCACCCTGTCGCAGCAGTAGGACTTCCCATCTACACACAGTAGGAAGAGAGGCATGGTGTCCTCGTACCACTACTCGAGGACTAAAACTTAGAACTCTCTCAAAAAAGAACAAACATAGAATGGTCCCGAACTTGAAGTTCATATGTGTCTGCAAATGGAAATCTATCAATTCCCTCTTCATGCACTCAAGAAAAGTGGTACTCCAATCAAAAACTTGTGCATTTAAGCACTGGACTGCACAGTTCACCTGTGTGCGGGACGCCTGATGTAGAGTCACAGAACTAGTAATTTTCCCAATAAAAAATACTATCACCTATAGCGATAGGTTAGTGATCTTTCTTATAGGCACCTATGTGCTCACGCGGTCTATGTCAGCTACACAATATAGATCTATCAATTCCACTATGTTATGCGGCCCCGCAGGAAAATTCTGGAAATTGACTGGTTCTCCTCTCCTAGAGAGGCCAGTCAAAATGTAAATGTCCTCGACCGTAGGCACCAGTGACTGCCCCTCTAACATGAATGCCTCTTCATCCAGATGCCAATATTCAGTGAAGCCATTCAGTAGCCTAGGTTGTGCCCACATGAAAGGACATAGAAAACATTTGAGTAACCCACACTGCATCAACATAGCCACGGCATTGGGGTCTTCCCCGACCAACTCATTTACCTCTTCGTGCTCCCTTTCTCTCCAATGGACATACATCCTGCAGAAAAAAAAGGTTCAAGAAGGTTAAACCTTTCTTTTGAAGTCTTTTTCATTCAATAAGAGGGCCCATGTGTGTTGTAATGGTGACAGTCGCATGTACACGCGACCTGTCCTGAGATAGCCCACGTGGACCTAGGGCCGACTTTTTAAAGGTTGACGCCCACCTAAAAAATGAAACCCAATGCATAAATAAAGACATAAACTGAAATATAAGGGAGTTTATACTTACTTGGTCCAGACAGAAGTTCATTTCGTCCACTGTAGCTCCCAGAATTACCACTTTAATCGAAGGGGGTCTTTTGGCTCCAGAGTCAATTTCCAAATCAACAATGTTGATAATGAGCCGCCAGCTTCTATTTATAGACTTTTTGGCCTCTTTTTGTCACTTTTTTGGCCTCCCTTATCATTTTATTGATACCAAAAACCATTTAGAGTGATTTAGAAGTTGCATAGGAGGGATTCGACAAGGTATTGGGACAATTTTTTTTGAGTTTTGAGTATTTTTCGACGGTCCGTGGAATTTTTTTTTTTTTCTGATGCTCAACTTGAACATATAGGTTAGGTTTCTACCCTAATTTTCATATCTCGTTGTCTTTTTCCATTCTCGTAGGATCAATCCCATCAGGTTGTGACACGGAACCATCATCTCTTCTTTAGAAGTGTCACAACTTGGTGGTAGAGCTTACCAGAACATGGATGCCCTAGGTAGATCTTGGTTGCATTATGGAATTCATGTTGTTTCTAAAACATTGTAGGCTTGGGATTCCTTGTAGTTTTTCCTGAATACGAGTTTGAGCCTCATTTGCATGATTCTTCTTCGCTCTTGACCTCACTCTTAGGACTCCCAAAAAATAACGAGTCTTCTTTTAAGCCCTTTTTAGACCCTCTAAACATGAAAAGATTGTCAATCCATCTTGTGGCCTTTCACACTCGTTAAACTGAAATTTGAAGTCACGATTGTCCAGCGGTAGTTTACCCCTTTTTTGGTCCGGACGGTCAACTGTACGAACAAAGGTATACTCTATGGAACTTCAGCTCTATAGAAGAGTACTCTCAAGTATAATTTTATCCCCTTTTCGGGCCTAAGGGACTAAACTCACGAAGAAGGAACCCCCACGGAGTCCATAGTTAAGCTCTTTTCAGACTCCCTAAAATTGAAAAGATCGTCGAGTGACCTTATTCTTTCACACTCGTTAAATTTGTCCAGAAGAACATTCCTGACGGAGTCCACAGTTAAGATTTTTTCAAACTCCATAAAAATGAAAAAATGGTCAAGTGATCTTTTCCTTGTCACACTCATTAAAATGGTTTCGACTAGACGTCTTGTCAGTGCTAGTTTACCCCTTTTTCGAACCGACTAGACTATCTTCGAAAAAGGTACCCCAATGGAGTCTCCTTCTAGGTTTTTTCAGACTCTCTAAATATGAAAAACCACCGAGCTTACCTTCTCTAGGATCGTTAAACTTACATAGAAGGATATTACCATTGCGTGTTTCGTTAACCACTTTTGCATATCTTATACGCCAGCCTTGTAACAGTTTGCTTCTGCGTTTTAACACCCTTGGCCCCCGGAGGATTTTTCCCGAGTATCATTATATTAGAACATCAGTCTTTTCCTTGTGCCTTGAACTTGTATGTTTGCAATACTCATTCCTCCAGTGTAACGTAACATTCCTTTATTCTTTTCCCACAATTATTGAAAAAGACAAAAAAAAAAAGAAAAAAAGTCAAATATACCCCAAAAAGAGGAAGGGAAAAATGTTTTCTTTATTGACATCATAATGAGTTGCCCTTGGATAAATCACATCTGTCTATTTTTTGATCAAACTATGGGATGTAGTATGACCTTAGGAAGTTTTTCTCGCTATATAGAGTTGTGTCCTCCATCATTTGGTTATCCTTCCAAACATATGGAGAGTTTGCATTGCCTCCTGCTTCGTAGACTTATGATTAATGCCATGTTGCCTGAGTCTCATCATTTGTTGTGCTATTGTCCAAGGGAAGTTTGTCACCAAGCCTGATTCAGCCCCTCTACAATTTGTCTCTTACCCTCATACCTGACCATCATGAATGTCCAATCAAGTCCTTGTTCGAAATCAATGAAGCCTTCAGTCTGATCATCAAGATTATCTAGTCCATGACCGACGAGCCATCGAAGACCTCTAGGTAGTGAAGTAGTACACTCATATTACACTCCTACCTTGAGTTTTGAAGATTTTAAAGTTGTTTCTCGAGCTTTGAAGATCTCATCTCTAGC
>ML779771.1:819023-837114 GCA_009831015.1 Picea engelmannii | reverse complement strand
CTAGAATGGTGGTAGCTTATCTCTGAGAAGAGATGTGACGAATACTCATATTCAAAAGAAGATGATTTTACAATGAGGCTCCAAAGGAGTTTTTATCATAAATAAAATCCAAAACCCTAACCCCGGAAGATGAAAATCCAACAGTTTTGTGGACCCCGTTTTGGGTAGTTTGGTGTATCAACTTCCTAGGGGCGTAACTTTGGCATATGATCTTCGTTTGGGACGCACAATAGACTTTTGGAAAGGTATTGTGGAGGAGATTCATTTTTTGGTCTCAATTAAATCCTTTGAATATCATTGAGGTGCTCAATCCTAAAAAACCTTCATTTAGGCCCTCAAAATGGCCCCGAAAGTTTAGGAACCGAAAAACTACCAAAAAATAGTAAGTTGCCAAAAAATTGTTTTGAGCTAGTTGGAATAGGTGGGTGGCCACCAATATCCACCTTGACCAATAAGATACATATTTTCTACCCAAAATTCCCTAGTCGTTCATGCATACAGTGCACATTTAGCTCGTTCGATCTCATTCTCATCTCTTACTCCAACAACCCCTCCTTTCTCCCATTTACTGACTCACTCACTCTAATCCTCGCTCCCCTCTACCCAAAACCCATACATATTTATACATTGATATTAGGGCTTATCCCGTTAAAAAATGGACCAAAATGTCTAACTACTTATAAATAATTTTCATCTTTCGCGCATTGGCTCCTGAATATGCGCTAACTATCTTCCATGCATGATACTCCTTTGTTGACTTGTTGTGTGGTTTTCTCCTGCATGTTTCCAAAAACTTACCCAAACTTTCCTACTCCAACATGCCCCCAACACTCACATGTGGCTCATCCTAATCCACATGTGGCTCATCCTAATCCACATGAACTTTTGAAATGTCTCCCTTGTAGTTGTGATCTTTTCCCTGGCTTTTTTTAATGCATTGATATCTCTTCTGCAGTAATGATAACTTAAGATGATATTGCTAGGAAGTAACTGAGTCGAATAAGTGTGGAACTCCTTCTTAAATTTCTCTTGCTATCTGGCTTGATGGTTTTCTTGTTTCTCAAGTATCATAAATGTTGCAATACCCAAGTTCTTACTGCATAACAAGTTCTCTTCCTTTGTTCTTTGTGTTCCTATTCTTCTTCTTCATCCTTTTTTTATTCTTGTGTCTCTTTCTATGTCATGTATGACCTTGATACCTTCATGTTTTGGGGAAGTTTTCCAACCTTGGATCTACTTGTTCTCTCGGGACTTCTTGCTACAACAATGTTTTTTCCTGCTTATCGCGTTGCTTCTTTACTATTGTTGTGGAATCTCCTTCTTTTGGTGATTCCATTACCCTTTGAATCACACCCGACGTTCTCTGCAATACCCTCAACTTTCTTTGTACCACTGGATCTCTATTCTCTTAAATGGGATTTCCTTATCACCCATTTTTCTACTATTATATCATGTCACAAGTTGTTATCTTCCTTTGTGTGTCCATCATTTATAGTCCCATATGATTGTACTCTCACACAATGATTTCCATATTTTACAATAATTTTTTATCACGTCAAAGATCAGTGTATACATCTTTCTAATCTGTCACAGTCTTGTCGTCGCTCTTCATTTATGAATATGCATCTCCACTACTTCGTCGTTATGATTTCTCTTTAATTCATGTCCCATCATGTATTATTTGTAATGTGTTTATCTCCCTCTGCAAAAATCTATGTCACACTTCAATCCCTTTTCCTACACACCATTCCTTCCTCTTTCTACATAACTGCGACATTTTCTAACTTTATCTCCTTACTTGTTTAACCTTATGCATCACTTCAACCTTAAAATTATTTTATTTCCTTTCTTCTTTTATTTTTCTTTCTATAATACACTATAATAAAAGTACTATGGTACACATACTATGCACTCTGACTAGTGCATGGAAGTGCACTTTTCCCTATATAGTTTTAGTCGAATACCATTAACTAGTCCTTCCACAACTTCTCCATTTAGTTTCTTCAATTGAAAAACACCTGCATCTATCACAAACTTGATGATATATGGACCTAACCAATGCATATGAAACTTTCTCGGGTGTTGCAAAAACTTCTTGTCATAAAGAAAAACTAAGTCTCCTGTCTAAAATGCCTTTTGTTTAATGTTTGTGTCATGCCATGATTTTTCATGCAATTTCCAAACTTGCTAATGGAAACCTGTGACAAACCCATACTCTTCCAATCTACTAGCTCTAATAGTCTCTTCTCCACCATGCCAAATCTGTAAGCTCTTCCAAAGAAGAAATGTGCAGACTCGGTACTATGAATTCCTTAGGCATAACAGATTCTTGGCCATACACTAGTCTGAATGGGGTCTGTCCTGTCAACTTCTTACTTATAGTATTTTATTCCCATAACATTGTTGGAATCCTCAAGTCCCAGTCATCTTGGCTTACATTTCACACCTTCGTTAGTGCATGTTCTAGTATCTTATTGAACTCTTCTACTGTCCCATTTTCCTGAGGATGATATGGTGTGCTCTTATAATGATGAATCTGAAACTCCTCTATCAAGGATGCAATTGTCCTATTAAGAAAATGAGTTCCCTAATTTCTCATAAGAATTATCGGGCATCCAAATCTCATCACCACATTTTTAAACAAAAATCGTGCAACTGTCTCCATGTTGCAATCTCTAATTGGTTTCGCTTTGTCCGATTTGGTCAAATAAATTGTTGCAGTAATGATGTATATAGATCCTAACTTCTTTGCTAGTGAATTGATTGTCCCAAAAAATCCCACTACCCATTCATCAAAATATTGTAATGTTACTTGTGGTACTATGGGCATCTCATCTCTCCTAGAAGGATTCCCAATTCTTTGGAAAACATCACAAGTCTTGCAAAATTCCTTTGCATCCTTATGAAGGGTATGCCACCATAATCCTATGCGCAAAATATTCTGAGTTGTTTATTTTCCTACTTTATGTCCTTTTTCAACCCCTTCATGCACCTCTGATAATATCATATGTATTTCATGTTCTAATACACATCGTCACAAAATACCATATGCAACTAGCTTATATGAATTTCTTGCTATAAGTTGATAGTATGTTGCCTTCACTACTAACTTCTTCTTTTCCGCAACTGTAAACTCAAGTGGGGCTACTCCTGTACTCAAGAACTCAACTATGTCTACAAAATAGTCATCAACCATTTGTATTGTAAATAAGTTGTGTCTAGTAAATTGTTATCTAATTTTCCTACATCTTATCCTGATAGTATGCATGATAAACCATCAAGTCCTAAATTAAATTTTCCTCATTTCACAATTACCTCTAAGTCATATTCCTGAAAAAATAATATCCATCTACATATTCTCCCCCCAACACTAGATTATTGACCAAATATATTAGTGCATAATGTTTTGTGTATGTCTTAAAGTGTGAGCCCATCAAGTAATGTCTAAACTTATGTAATGCATACACCAATTTTAATCCTTCATGTTATTTCATAGTACAGTTTTGTTCTATATTTGAAAAATTCTTCCTTGCAAATTCAATAGTATGATCTATATCTCCTTCTCCCAACTGAGATAATATTGTGCCTAAAGCTATAGATGACGCATCCATGTGAACATGAAACTCCTTCTTCCAAAATGGAAATATCAAAATCAACACGATAACCAATTTTTGCTTCAAAGTATCTAGACCTTCCTGACATTCCTCACTCCATTGAAACTTATTCTCCTTATTTAGAAATTTTTCCATAGAGGATGTAATTGGCGCATATTATTTAATGAACTTCCTATAGCATAATGCATGTCCCAATGTTGCTCGTATTTGTCACATTGAATCCAGTGGTGGAAAATAAAAAATCACATCAATATTCACAGTATCCACCAACAATCCTTTCTTACACACTACATGGCCCAGTAAGATACCAAACAAAGCACAAAAAATGCACTTCTTCAAATTCAAATATATTTGAAATTGTCTACACCTATCCAACATTAAGCGCAAAATATCAATATGATCTTTCAACAAGATAAATATCGTCCAGTCATCTAAGTATACTTCTAAGAGATTTCGTATGAACTCTTTAAATGTTGCTACAACTACTCTAGAGAATAATGTTGGTGCATTATTCAATCCAAAAGGCATCACTGTGTACTAGTAACATCCCCATTCTGTCTCAAATATAGTATTATATCGAAATCTGATTTGGTGATATCCTGAAAATCTATCTGTGAATGAATAGGATTCCCATACCCCTACGTTCTCCAACACTTCATTTTTAAATGGTGTAGGAAATGGATCATGTAAGTAGGAATCATTTAACTTCCTAGGATCTACACAAATTATGATTCCTCCTTTCTTCTTATCCTGAACCACCATTGGACTAATCCACTCTGATTCTGCGACATGTTCAATGATTCCAACTTCCAACATCCTATTTATCTCTTCTTTTACCTTCTGCATATACATTGGGTTCATTCTATATGGCCTATGCTTCCCTAGCTTATCATCTAGACTCAAGGGGATCTTCATCTCTCCTAAATCTCCAACAATACCTTTCATATTTAAAAAATTAGTCGGAAATAGGTCTTGATACTCATGCAGTAAGTCAACTATCTATTCAATAGTTTCATTGTTCCAATAGTCTCCTATGTTCACAAATTTGGGCTTATCTTCTATACCAATGTTCACTCTACGCATTCTCAATGGTTTTGCATATATGGTTGATTCAATCTATGGTCCTTCTACTGTGCGCTCTCCTTCATTTTCTTCTATTTTCATAATGTTGTCTTCTTCAACAACATTATAATAGCAAAAAATTTCTTCAATTGTGGCAAAATATCTATGTGCACTACATACAAGTACTAGTTCTATCCATTATTTTGCTAAAAAAATATTATTCTTGATGACATGCAAAGTTGAGCCAATTAAATGAGCATCATCTTAAAAACTAAAGGTTACCTTAAAATTGCAAGTTAATTCCTCCTAGTCTGCATTTTCTCTACGCACTTCCAATTCCAAGTACCAATTGTTCGAGATTGTTTCCAAGGTGTGTACAAATAGGTGTGTCCATTCTTTCCTAGGTACTTTATTTCATGTCGCAATACACTTTGTAAAATGATCCATCAGGAAAATCAATCTTGTATACTTTTTCATAGTATCTACATTCTTTGTCCCGAACATAACCTATAATAGCCTTATGCACTGTTGCTAATCTCTTATTCCATCCTTGTGCATGACCCACCATCTTGTTGGGGTCACTTTTAGAGTGACGTCTAATGCTAATAATCTATGTTGATATTATATTTTCAATTTAAATTCTCTTTTAAAAGAAGCTACATCTATTAGTCTTTCATACCTTGGAGGATCACATACCTCAGTTCCAATCCATCGCAACACACGGGTAATTCAATCACATTTCCTTGTAGACACTTTTTGCAATCTCTGCTGCCAGCTTTTCAAAGATTCTTCTGAATCTGACACACATGAAATAATACTTCTCCAACTAAGTACACCATTAGTTGTAGGATTCACATAATATTCCATTCGCGTGGTCATATTACATAGGTTGTCAAGATCTTTTCCCTTTGGTAGGTCTACATATCTTCTTCCTTCAATAGGATCTAACGACACAGTAACCTTCAAATATTATACTTCAAATATCATCTTTCTCTTCTTCAGATCAATGATAGTCTATTTTTCAAAGGACCAATTGAATCTAAGTAGTTTTGGGTAAGGGGTTCTTCCATATACTATCTCGATCACTTCGAAATCAGCAAAAATACACACTCCATCAATGTTAACACTTACCCATATCATCCTTCCAATTGGGAAAATCTTATTTTTGGTTTTCTAATCTCAATCGAATGGGAGACCAAATCAACTTCGGCTCACCCATCATTTCCCAGGTTTTCTTTGGGATGAAATTCACATCAAAACACAGATCCAAAATAATATTTTTCGTGTTGTAGTTTCCTATTTGTACATTGAGTCAAAACTCCCTATTCATTCTCTTCTTTCAGTGCACCTGGTTAACTTCTTTGTGTGCGACAGGTATCTCTTTCTCTTGGGAACAACGGTCAATCATTTTGTGCAGCATACTCAAAGCAGACTCATCCTTAATTAGATCTAAACAATGTTTTAGAAAACTATTCAAAGTGATTACCTTGTCAACTTTCCTTTCTGAATGGTTATATATCGGTGGCATATCATACACTAGTGGCCTGTCATCCAAAGGTGACATGGTCAAAGTCGATGTTATCCATTCTTCTACTATCACTTCCTTCCTTGATTACATATACGTCTCTTTATCCTTTCTAGGTTCAAACAATGATTGAGGCTCTATTGCTTTCCTTACCCACTGGTGGATCATATTTTCTTGATTCTTCACATCAG
Source organism: Picea engelmannii (assembly GCA_009831015.1). NCBI lineage: Eukaryota > Viridiplantae > Streptophyta > Pinopsida > Pinales > Pinaceae > Picea > Picea engelmannii. The sequence goes on along the minus strand of ML779771.1, from coordinate 830,722 downwards.
CTCTAGTTATGGTTCCTCCACATGTAATTGTTGTAATATTGGGTTGTTCGTTGCGCACCTCTACTACTATCACATGTACATTTGTGTTCCTCTTTTCTTGCCATTTTGTGATCAGTTCTTTGTAATATGTACATGTCGTGCATGGATTCATGCAGTCTCGTTCCAAATTTCCAAGCTAATTACTGTTATAACATATAATTGGTCCTATTCCTCTACTGAATCCTCCTCTTTTGTGGCCTATGAACCCTTCTCCTCCTCCTTGATTATAACCTCTTGGATTATTATACTACAGAGGTCTTCCTTCAAATTATTCTGTCTAGACTATGTATGCAGCTGATTTGCGCTCTCTCATCAAATCAAATGTGGGACAATCCTTCTCTTCATTTATGACAAACTTTCAAAAGTTTAAAAATAGGTTTCTAGCAGTACTTTAGCACTTCTTCATCAACGAGAAAGCAATAGGGTGATGACCCACCATTTTGAAAATATTGCACCATAATCCTAGTGGATTCAGAGCTCTTGTATTCAAATACTATTGAAAATATGGGTATTCATTCTTATAATGGCCTTATGTTATACATGTGATGAACTAGACCTCCTTGTGATTTTCTTTACCTTTTCCAAGTTCTTGCAACTGAATATTCAAATTTGCTAACTGTGACTGCAATTGAACCATCCCTACACCATTTTCTCCTACCAAGGATGCTTCTAACTTCATTGCAATTTATAAGGATTCTTTCTACGACACAATATTCTATTGCATCAAAGAGAAGCATATATGCAAAAACAATCCTACAATAAACCACTCTCTGTGTTGTTCATCTAGATTTTGGAATGTCAACCCATCCTTCAGTATCTTAAATATTTTATCATAGTACCACACTGATTCATTCACTATCTACTTGATCTCCTTCATCTCTATAATGCATTGTCACTCAGACTTAGGTTTCTGAAACTCTTTAAATAGAGCTTGTCTTACCTCTTCCAATGTTCTAGCCTTTCCCATAGGCGTAGTAGTCTGATATTTTGTGTACCATAATAATGTGTGGTCTCTTAATTTTGTTTCTAATTGTGCAATATGCACATCATCATATTGAACTTTCTTCACAATCCATATTGTCTCACAAATGAACAAATGATGTTTTGGATCCTCTCTCCCCACTCCATGGAAGACAAGAATTATTAAAGTAGGATCTACTCCTGCCATTGTGTTATGAGCGATATTATTTCCTGATAAAACTAATTAATTTTGACACGACATATTACTTCCACTACTTTGACTACTTCTACTAATATATTTACTTCCTTCACTAACTATAATTGGAAAATCTTATGATCTTACCTAAGTTCTTAGAGACACATACGAGGTCATGGGTTCAATGCAGACTCTGATCTGAGTGGGATATTCTTCTACTGGACTGAGATGGCATATATTTTCTTTTGTATGAAAAATCCTTTGATATGGAGTATCACACCAGTGTCTCTTTCATCATTATCATTGTGATTCCCCTCTCTCTCAGCCACAGTTCTCTTCTTATTTGGTATAAATATCTTACCACTGCACAATACTCCAATCTCTTCATTCTTAGCACACTCTTCTTCTTTCATCATCCTCATCCCACCCATTCCTCATTCCTTCTCTTCATCCCTCATTATGCTCAGACTATCCCCTAGTCAACGCCCAGTCCCCCTATGTGTGCAGAGGCGCTTAGCATTCATATTCCATTTTCATAACTCCCTTGTCACACATTAACATACTAATCCAAGTAGATAGTGACTTCAGGTATCTTCCGTGTGGTCCCTTAAATAATTCCCTTTCAGTGGCATTATACGACTGAGTACAATCTATGGAAAATTCAGTAATGTAACCTCCCAACACACTTTCCAGCCAGTAATATACTGCACATGATACCTAATTTCTTATAGAATTGAATGGTCTAATTAACTCAGGAGTCCAATTTCTCAGAACAACAGTACAAAATATTTTGATCTGTTCAGCTAATATTTGGATCCACTTTGCTAAAATGTTCAAAACGTTAGCAAAGAAAATTTCATGCATAGATGTAAATACATACCTTTATATCCATTTCTCTGTGTTTATCTATAGAAAACTTGATCTCCTTCATGTCCAACCATTGTCCAATTTCCTCCTTAGTAGGCCTCCACATCCCCCTCAGTCGTAGATCCTAGTCCCAACAACATGTAACATACCCATCCACCGGGTTGGGCCACACTACTCCAAGTACACTCTCAAAGACACATTTGAAACCACATAATAACAAGCCCAGCCACCCATAGGACAGATCTTGATAATAACAAGACTCATCTCAATTCTTAAAATCAATATCTGGTAATAAAATTAATTCAAGAACGGATGTAGGAGATATCATAAAAGAACATTCCTTTAACAAGAATCGATTTAAATTCTTAAAGAATATTTATCATGCCATGCACAACCATATCTAACAATCATGCATAATATAAACATGGATCTCAGAGATAATAATTAATACACATCAGAAATAAATATCCAAGTAATGGAAACCATGACAGAGGGCACTTATCTTTAATAAAATAAATCACCAACTGGCTACATACCAAGGACGTTCCACCCAACCATAGACATTTTTTTCCAAGTCTCAACAGCAATGCCACCACCAATTTGTGGTTATGAATCTACAAGGAAGGTGCCAAAGTGTCACTCAGCTTCCCAAATCAATCAACACTTAATATCTCATGGATTTCTCAACACACAACAATCCAAATTACACCATCTCTCTTCTCTCTATCCTGCACAACCTAGTGTTATAATAAAAATATGTTCATAGGGGCAGATCTGACCTATCCGGTTGTGAATTCGGTTACATCCCCTTTGGTAGCTCGGCATGCGGCAGAGTATACCTGCACCTCAGGTGGTCCTTCACCTAAGGCGGTAAATAAGGGGGAAGAAGAAAGGTGAAATAATTACAAGAAGTCATTCTCAAGACCACCCACCCTGGGTGTTATCCTTCTTTAGCTTCCTAGATGGTCGAAATGGCCTGGGGGTGAAAATTATAGACAATGGGATGAAAATGATCTTGCTGATTTTTAGGACAGAGAACTAAATAAAGTGGACAGTGAGTTGTTCACTTCCTTAAAGTGTTGGAAACTGTCCCAGAATGGGTCACCGGGGTAAACCTGTATCCTGGGTAAATAACCAATGAATGCTTTAAGTAAAAGGGTATGAAACAAGGGTGAAAAGGGGGTTTAAAAGCTATAGCCAAGTACTTTTAAATGGTTGTAAATATTTGACAGCAAGTTGTTCGAAGCTTTCAAAGCAGGGAAACAAGCCTAGAATGGCTTGATACCCCCCGGGGTGACCCGGGAAGTGATCCCGAAAAATTGTTAAATCAAAAAAGGGTTGTAAAAGTGGATGAACATATTTACAACAAGTTGTTATAGCTATGATATAAGGGAAAGTATACACAACTTCAGTTTTGGTTCATGAGTGAAAAGGTGGACTGACAAAAAGCTGACTTTAAAAGTATTTTATTGGTCAATTTTTGTTTTTATCACATGCCTTGGCCACCACACTATTTTAAAGGTTATCCTGATCAAGCAAACACATCTTGGAACTGTGCCAACCAGTATAAGAAGAGTAGTCCTAGTAGTCCACAGTGGTTAGGTTGAAGAGTGCCCCATGCAGTTTAGAGAAGTAGGGGTTAGCCACTTCTCGTCACTAGTGCTTTCAGGCTCTTAAAGCCGCTTGGATGGAAGAAGGATACCTGTGAAAAGGAAGAGGCTTAGGACCCCCCTAAAGAGGGTTTTTTCTGAGCTTACCCAAGAAGAGTAGTATTCCAACCGAGCTAATTTAATCAACTCCTTGACCGTGTGGTATTGAGGAAAGACCACTCGAATTATACTAACTAGACAACTTTCGAGGGGCTCCTGATGAAGACTCCCTGGCTTTGACTCTTAATATTCTATGAAATTGAAATTGCATAAAATGAAATACCAAACCATCCACGTGGCGAGGTCACACCTTGCTTTCACAAGTTTGCCTCCTGGTTACTAAAATTGAAATCTATTTTGAAACTATATACATGAAATAAGTAAATAGATAAGTGACATGTATGTCACGGCTAGATAATATGTGCATCTAAATATCTAAATAATATGAGTTTTTTGTTTTCTGTGTATGGGGCGGACCCCTGAATTGGACGCATGAAAGCCCCAACTAACTCCTTGTATGGGGATTGGAAATTTAGTGTTTGAAATACAAAAGATGTGATTTTTATCTACACAAGTATTAACCGGATTTTTAGCATGAATTCACAAGTGGATCATTCAAACTACTTACACAAATCCAACATATAAACATTGATATGTATATCAGAAATTTTTGGAGTGAGTGCAAGTGATAATTAAATTGTGTATGAGAGTGATTTGATAAGATTTACGTATTGAAATGTGTGTTTTTCTTCACTACCCTACTGGCCCCTTTGCCTCAAACAAGTCTCTAAGTGGTCCCCAACTACTTAAGAGAAGCAGAATGAGTGATCGGATGTATTCTTGTAGGAAAACAACGAAATTTTAGTATTTATGTATGGAAAAAACTGAAATAAACATAACAAAAATTTACATGTAAGAAGTATATAACAACCAACTAAGATGGTTGTCCCGTGGGGGGAAATTGACCAAAATGATCAATTTTCCTATTTGGGACAGCAAGGCTAATGGTAAGAAAACATAACAGAAACATACATGAATGAAAATATGAAGCAAACAAGTATGGACAGCCATCTATGAGGTCTATTTAAGGGTTCTCATAAGGGGCCCTAGGACTCCCACCCACTAGCCAAGGCTGAAAACAATTGAATACTTCAGAAAATATGCACTAAAACACATTAAACGAATTAAACCAAGTTGTTAGAAAATGAAAGTGAGAAAATTAAACCCAAGGAAGAAAGAACAAACACCTAGCTAACCAATCCCTCCTAAAGATAGCTAACATATCAAGCATTTACCCCTACCCCTCAACCCTTAACCAACAAATGACACATCCAACGACTAAAATTCAACAAGTACACACACAAAGAGTCTTATAAATTTTAGCAGAGCTTTGATACTATATTCCTCCTTTTTTACAATGCCAACTCTCTTATTTATAAAGGAGAGGGGAAGGCCTAGGGTTAGGTCACAAAACACTTGTCACTTTTGGAAAAGTGACAAGTGGACCAACCCTAAAATATTTTTGTCCTTTTTTACAAAAAGTAACCTTATCCAAAAAGGGAACTTTATCCAAAAGGGAATCTTATCCAAAAGGGAATCTTATCAGAAAAAAGGGGATCAAATCAGATTTGACTTGACCCTTCAATTACATAATAATTACATGCCAAAAGTAAATCATACAAGAGTTTATATCACAAAAATTCATTTTTCATAAAATGACAAATCTTGATATGCCACATCATCATTTGCCTTGGGATTTGTGCCATCCCAAATGCTCTTTGACTTTTTCCATGTTTTGCAGCTATAGGTGATGTGTTTTAGGATAGTATCTGACCATCCATGGTTGTCGGATTCACTGGAATGAAGGCCCAAGGTGTGGGGAATTGTTGAGTTGCTTTGGAGGGAAAGGGGACTCTGGGCTTTGGTCGTTGTAAGTAAGGAAATTCCCACTATTTAGGTACTTTTCAGACCTAATTATGTCCCCCCCTTTGCTCCCTATAAGTTTCCCTGTGAGTTGGCTAAAACATGGCTTTGATTTGAGCTTGTTTCAGTAAGAAGACCCCTTGGAACTAAATTTTGATGGGATCTTCCTCTATACCAAACAACCATAAATATATATTTTAATATACCCATGATATATCTCTATCTGCTACCTTTCCGCTGCCTTTCGTTTGGCACAAATCCGACTCCAGATGAGTGAGATATGGCCCCGAGAAGGTATGCAGATGGAGTGGGCCAATAGACAGATCAGGGAAAGGATTTGAAATTGGGGTGAAATTTTGGGTTGGACACCATAATTGATAGGCTGCTACAGGCCTGTATACCTGTAGCTGAAATGGGTTTCCCTCACCAGGCCCAATTTGACCTCGGAGGCCCCCAATTAGGCCTCTTTCTGGTGCATGCTTGTAGGGCCAAACTGAGTACCTGTCACTCTGGGACATGTCACTAAAAATCTAGGCCGAATTTGTTGAGGTGAATGGCATGGGAGTATTCTAGACTTTGCCCTGGTCGTTTCGACTATTTATGGGTGAAATTCCGCCCTTGTATGGAGAAATTATAGAATTAAAAAGACCAATAACTCTTAGGGGGGGGGGGAATCAAATTATATTATATAGTTAAATTATATAAAATGAAATTTGTTTAAATTTTATAACTTTATTTATTTTATGATAATAATTTTATTCTATATATATATAAAACATATATTAATAATATAATAATAATAATAATAATCTATCTTTAAGGTCACGGCCAAGCCAGCACACCAAATTGGTGTATGAGACCCCTTGTTTATGGGACAAGGGACCCCCCTCCACCCAGCGATTTGAATGGTAAAGTCTAAGAAGGTATACATACCCTACCCCCCTCTGGATTTGAACATGTGACCTCTTAAGAGGAAACACATGTTCTTAACCATTAGGCCCACTCAGGCTGAAAACAAAATTTAAATTAAATAAAATTTAAAAATTTAAATCACAAATTTAAATTATAAATTCTAAACAATACAATAATTTTTTTAAAAAAATTTAAAAACTGATCTTGAAACCCCAACCTGTCAGCCCCTAGTCACCATACGACCAAGCCAAGAGCTAAAATAGCCAGTTGGGAATGGGCAGGAGGGTGGTGGAGGTCGTGGCAGTAGAGGATGGAGCTGTAGTTGGGGAAGGAAATGGAGGAGAGGTGGAGGGGCGGTGGATTTGGGAAAAAGGAGAAGGAGAAGGGGGCTGCATGGAGGAGAAGGGAGGTGAGGGGGTGTGGGCTGGGTGGATGAGGCTGTGGGTGTATGGATGGTGGAGGACTGGTGTGGAGAAATGGGAGAGGAGGCTGCATGGAGGTGAAGGGACAGTGCGTAGAGATGGGAAGAGGTGTCGCGCGCAGGAGGGTAGAGGAGTGGTGGAGCTGCGGGAGGGAATGGAAAATGGAGGAGGAGCACGTACAGGGGGAGTAGTGGTGGTGGTGGAATGGTGGAGCTATGGGTTGTGGGCAGCACACGCGTGGGAGATGGAGGTTTGGGAGTGTGGGAGGTTGCATGTGGAGGAGAAACTCATGGAAGGAGAAATGAGGGCTATGCACAATGGAGTGGAGGAGGCCAAGGGTGTAGGAGGAAGGTGCCAAGTTGTAGAGGTGGTGGTGGTGGTGCCCAGGTGGTGGACGGGCGACCAGCCACCCAAAATTAAAATTTAAAAACTATAGGCCTAGTGGGTTTTTTCACCAGCAAAATGGAGGGGAGGTTTTGGGTTCAAAACCCCTGTCCTCCACTTGAATTTCTGGGTAATTTCTTGAGTTTCTTGGGCAAAGGAAAATGGGAGGGTTGGGGTTCAAAGCCTAGGGATTCCCAGTGACATGCCCAGGCCTACAACCTCCAATAGATATATTTACAATTCGAAATTTAAAGGAGCCATGGAGGCTTGGGCAAGATGCCCAAGAGGGGTTCGAGTCCCCTCTCCTTTGCATCTTTCAGCACACAGACACCCTTAATAAACTCAGCCATTAATCCATCAGACTGAACCAGCAAACAATCTCATCTTTGAAACAGGCAAACAAAAACTAATTTCTTCTTGCAAAACCTCAAAACTAATTACCTGGCCAACTGTTGGAGATGGTAGTATGGAAGTTGTCTATCCACTGCTAAGTTATTTCTGCTATCCAAAACCTCCCTATGCTGCTATGAAATACTGTTGCAGATCTCTCCCCTTTCTGGCCCAACTGTCCAAATGGCTTGGGAGAGGGGAGAAGGGGCTTTTGTTTTTTTTTTGTTTTTTCAAAAAAAACAATTTTCCCCCATTTTGCATGAGGCTATTTGCCCATTCCCCAAATTTCCTGAAAATATTTAATCAAATATTTTATTAATTTTTTAATAATTTTGGAAAAATGTGCAAGTGAAAGTTTGACTTTGACTTTGACTTTGACCCTACTGCAGTTGACTCGGCCCAAAGAATGTTGACTGGAAAGACGGAGTCAAAATCGGATGCAAGTCACATCGTTGGAAAGGTATTAACGAGTACATCAGGAATATATCATCACCAACTTGAGATAATGCAACCGCAGCCCTCAAATTTGGCCCAGAACAATGGCCACTTAAAACCCTTGACTTGCTAGTGGGCCCACATGACACCTAATCTTGCGAAAGGTGCTAAATCGCCATACGATATCTAATCAAGGAAAATGAGATACCATCAGAAAGGTATCGACGAGTAATTCAATGAGGTGATAATACAATTTTGTGCTAGGGTCACTTATGACTGTATTAGCTGTTATGAAACCCTGTCATGCGAGTCGGTAGACCCCTTTTTGCCTAAAATTATTGGCCAACTTGTCACAACCCTAACCAGGCCATATGAAGTCAGAATGAGGAAAATGAGACATCGTTGGAAATGTGTATTAGTCTATTACAGCATGGCATATCTGAATATCTGATTTATAACTCTTCACCCACCAATTTTAAATCATGAATCACTGCAACCAATTTGGTGTCCAAAAGTGGTCATAAACTTGCGAAGGCTCGTTCTTACCAACCGGGGGTCGAAACCAAGCACGGGATACATCGTTGGAAAGGTCTCACACTGACCTACAACATGTATGGGTTTGATTTCCCCTTTTATACCATAATCTAAATAGAATCAGACCAGGAAGTCACAGCTATTGGTTTTGGTCGTTCGGGTGACGTTGACTTCGCGTGCCTCGTATGGGGTCATACGAACTCGGAATCAAGTTCATGATATCTCATTGAAAATATTGTCCCGATCCCTACCACTTGGAAGTGTTGTATTCATTGAATCAAACATCCTTGACATGATGAAGAAATTTCATGGGAAGGCCCACAAATCCTTGAAATCAACCAACTGATACTCTTTCAAGGGCAGAGGCCATAGTAACTATGACCCCCGCCACTGTCTTTGACTGGAACCATAGCATAAAGGGGTGTTTATGGAGAATTAACTATGTAAAACACCATGTTGAGCCCAGAGAAGATTTTTGGGTCAACATTCTTGGCGTTGGAGGGGAAATTCTTTGCAAAGCATGTCGAACAATGGGATCATCCGCGTGACAGGTGGGAATACTTGGTGGAAATTCATTTGTTCAAAGTGACCAATTTGGGTGAGGGGGGGATTCAACTATAGTATAAGGACCAATTTTCACATTAGGGATAATTGAAGAATGAAAGTGGTGCAATAAAGATATACAACAGAATTTATACTGAGATTCACATAAGATGGAAGAATGGGAATAATGACCCAGGTTTTGTTGAGCAATGTGGCCCAAGTGACACAGGTCCCTCACCCAGATTATGGCTTAACTATGAGAATCAAGGCTTAAGGTGAACCTTGTCCCAACACAAAGTCTCATGCATACCTTTGATTCTCGACACACAGACAAGAAAACAGAAATCTTTTGAAATTAGCGACTCACCGAAGGAAAACTAGCAAGCAAACCAGTCAAACAAGGGAATAAAGAAATATAAAAAACCTGTGGCAGTAGATGCTGAAATATCAAGTGCTCATAAGTGATGGAACTTTGTAGGAAAACGATCATTGCTTGGAGAGATCAGATTGTAAGTGGTCAGGTAAAGTGCAGTTGCAATCACATAGCTATGTAAGCCATCATGGCATCATGGTTTTCAGCTTCACCAAAGAATGATATGCTACCTCCTTAGACTTTCCCTGCTGACTTTGATGAACTAACAACCAGACTTACACCCATTTAAGATGACTTTAAGACAGAGTTTCCAAAAATTTCAAGTATGGAAAAAGAGATTCTAGGAATCCAGTATTTCCACGCAACAACCCAATAATAAAGACAATATCCTTCGTATTGAACACTAGAAAAACCCAAAAGAAGGCAACCTACAACTTAAAATGGAAAAGACCAACCCATGGAAAAACAAATAAGGGATTATAGTCCAAAACTGGAACTAAGGGGAAAAAGGATTAAGACTGAAACCATGGGGAAATGTACAAACATGAAAACGTAATAGTAAATACATACAAGAAAAAGAATCAATAACATTGAATAGATACAAACCAAAAAAGAACGAATGGTGACTTATGTACAAGATGACGAGGCCTCTCAGGAATAAAAGAACTTTAGGTGACGACCATTCATGGGGAATTGAAGTGGTTCACCATACAAGGTTTTTAATCTGAAAGAATTTGTCCCTAAGACCTTGTAGATTGTGTAAGGACCCAACCATAATGAATCAAACTTGTGATGTTTGGATGGGGTCTCATGTGCTTTGTCCCATAATAAAACGTCATCTCCTACTTTGTAATTTACCATTGTGACTCTTTTATCGAAGGAACGTTTAACAATGTCTTGCTTCTTTTGGAGGTGTTGGAATGCGTCCTTTCTTACCTCATTTAATTCAAGGAGTGTGTCTAAATGATGTTGTAAGGGTTGGAAATCATCTTCTGCCTCAGCAATAGCCAACCTCAAGGATGGAATTTGTAAGTGAACAGGCAGGACGACAGGAGCGCCATACACTAGAGTGTAAGGACTTTGACCCGTGGTTGTCTTTGGAGTTATATGATCAACCCACAAAGAAAAGTTTAACTTTGTGTGCCAATCACGCTTGTTATCCTTGAATGTCCTCTTAAGGATCCGAATCAGATTTTTATTCGTTGATTCATCCAAACCATTACCTTGGGGGTAATAGGTGGAAGATCAAAAAATTTGGATGCCATATGTAACACCAAGGTGTAACATGACATCAAACATGAAAGCTGATCCATTATCAGTTAATATCTCAGCAGGGATCCCAAAACAGGATAAAATGTTACATTCAACGAATTCTACCACCTGTTGACTCGTATCATTCCTAAGAGCGATTGCTTCAGTCCACTTTGTAAAGTATTCTATCGCTGTTAAGATGAATACATGACCATCACTAGACGATGGTGAAATCGGTCCAATAAAGTCCATGCCCCATCTTGCGAAAGGGACTTCGACTTCAATAGGACTAAGAGGTAAGTCAGCCAACTTTTGCTTCCCAGTGAAGCATTGGCAAGCTTCAAATTTCTGAACAAGTAAATGGGCATATTTATGGAGTGAAGGCCAAAAGTAACCTGCATGTAGAACTTTTGCTCCAGTGGTTTTGGCTTAAAAGTGACCTCCACAAACCCCGGAATGGCATTGTTCGAGTGCCATTTGGGCTTGATCAGGAGTTAAGCATCGTGACAAGACCCCATCAAGGTTTCTTTGGTAAAGGATTTGAACTTGTAAAACATATCGGACAATTTGTAAATGAAGTGTTCATTTGGCTTTATATCCATGTCTAGTGGGCACACACCATTGATCAGGAAATATATGATAGGTCCATACCATGGTTGTGAGGCTAACTCAATTTCATTAACCAATTCTTCGAAAGCAATCAAGTCATCTACTTGAGGTGGTTCAACTATGACCAAGGGATGGGATCGGGTTAGCAATCCAGCCAACCCTGTTCCCCTAATGGTTTTCGTTGGCTTAATTTCCAAGTCATACTCTTGCAT
>ML779771.1:798645-810150 GCA_009831015.1 Picea engelmannii | reverse complement strand
CGGTGGCTTTGGGCAGAAGGAGAAGGAGAAGGGGTCTGCGTGGAGGAGAAGGGAGGTGAGGGGGTGTGGGCTGGGTGGATGAGGTTGCGGGCATATGGATGGTGGAGGACTTGTGTGGAGAAATGGGAGAGGAGACTGCATGGAGGTGAAGGGACCGCGCACAGAGTGGGGAAGAGGTGCAGCGCGCAGGAGGGTAGAGGAGTGGTGGAGCTGTGGGAGGGAATGGAAAATGGAGGAGGAGCACATGCAGGGGAAGCAGTGGTGGTGGTGGAATGGTGGAGCTGTGGGTTGTGGGCAGCGTGCGCATGGGAGATGGAGGTTTGGGAGTGTGGGAGGTTGCATGCGGAGGAGAAACTCACAGAAGGAGAAACAAGGGCTGTGCACAGTGGAGTGGAGGAGGCTGAGGTAGTAGGAGGAAGGGGATGATTTGCAAAGGTGGTTGTGGTGGCGCCCAGGTGGTGGATAGGCGGCCAGCTACCCAAAATTAAAATTTGAAAACTATAGGCCTAGTGAGTTTTTTCACCAGCAAAATGGAGGGGATCTTTTGGGTTCAAACCCCCTTCCCTCCACTTGAATTTCTGGGTAATTTCTTGAGGCTCTTGGGCAAAGGAAAAGGCGAGGGCTGGGGTTCAAATCCCAAGGCTTCCTAGTGACATGCCCAGGCCTGCAACCTCCAATAGATAACTTTACAATTCAAAATTTAAAGGAGCCATGGAGGCTTGGGCAAGATTCCCAAGAGGGTTTCGGGTCCCCTCTCCTTCGCATCTTTCAGCACACAGACACCCTTAATAAACTCAGCCATTAATCCATCATAATGAACCAACAAGCAATCTCATCTTTGAAATAGGCAAACAAAAACTAATTTCTTCTTGCAGAACCTCAAAACAACCAACAACATATCTTATTGGTTTTTTGGAAATGGCATTAATGGATTACCTGGCCAACTATTGGAGATGGCAGAATGGAAGTTGGTTGTCCACTGCTGAGTTATTGCTGCTGTCCAAAACCTCCCTCTTCTGCCATGAACTGTTGTTGTATAGCTCTCCCCTTTCTGGCCCAATTGTCCAAATGGCTTGGGAGAGGGGAGAAGGGGCTTTTGTTTTTTTCAAAAAAAACAATTTTCCCCCATTTTTCATGAGGCTACGTGCCCATTCCCCAAATTTCCTAAAAATATTTAATCAAATATTTTATTAATTTTTTAATAATTTTGGAAAAATGTGCAAGTCAAAGTTTGACTTTGACTTTGACCTTGTTGCAGTTGACTCAGCCCAAAGAATGTTGACTGGCGAGACGAAGTCGAAATCGGATGAAAGTCACATCGTTGGAAAGGTCTTGATGAGTACATCATGAATATGTCATCATCAACTTGAGATAATTCAACCTCGGCCCTCAAATTCGGCCTGTAATAGTGGCCACCTAAAACCCTTGACTTGCTAGTGGGCCCACATGACACCTAATCTTGCGAAAGGTGCCAAATCTCCATACGATATCCAATCGAGGCAAATGAGATACCGTTGAAAAGGTATCAACACGTACTTCGATGAGGTGAGAATACAATTTTGTGCCAAGGTCATTTATGACTGTCTTAGCTGTTATGAAACCCTATCATGCGAGCTGGTAGACCCCTTTTTGCCTAAAAATTTTGGCCAACTTGTGACAGCTCTAACCAGGCCATATGAAGTCAGAATGAGGAAAATGAGATGTCTTTGGAAAGGTGTATGAGTCTATTACAGCATGGCATAGCTGAATATCTTATTTATAAATCTTTACCCACCAATTTTAAATCATGAATCACTACAACCAATTTGGCGTCCAAAAGTGGTCATACACCTGTGAAGGCTCATTCTTACCAACCGGGGATCTAAACCAAGCACAGGATAAACCATTGGAAAGGTATCACACTTCCCTACAAGTTGTATGGGTTTGATTTCCCCTTTGATACCATAATCTGAATAGAATCAGACCAGGAATTCACAGCTATTGGTTTTGGCCGTTCGGGTGACGTTGACTCCGCGTGCCTCGTATGGGATCATACTGACTCGGAATCAAGTTCATGATATCTCATTGAAAATCTTGTCTCGATCCCTACCACTTGGAAGTGTTGTATTCCTTGAATCGAACAGCCTTGACATGATTAAGAAATGTCATGGGAAGGCCCACAAATCCTTGAAAGCAACCAACTGATACTCTTTCAAGGGCAGAGGCCATAGTAACTATGACCCCCGCCACTATCTTTGACTGGAACCATAGCATAAAGGGATGTTTATGGAGAAGCAATTGTGTAAAACACCATGTTGAGCCCAGAGAATATTTTTGGGTCAACACCTAGCACAACCACCCCCTCTCTCTTCACTTCCTCTTGAGGGGTTGCTCGACCTCCCGGTCTAGGCTCATTCAAGTCACTGAACCAAATGGTTTATCGGGCTCCAGATGGAACCAATTTAACTTGACACAAGCCCTTTACTTTCTCGGTGTAGGTTGTGTGGCACCCACGGACTCTGTCCTTATATATTTTCAATTCTCAATGCCAATGGACGCTAGCTCTACATGCTAGGCTCCCTCCCTGATGCGACCATGGACTATGACCATGGGCCATCTTCCTTCACGACTCCATGCTTTGGAACTTTCATGAACTGCTTACTCCCTTTTTACCGATTCCTGAATCGATGAATTCTCCAGGAACAAATATACAGTCTGTGCTCCTCTCACAATCAACACTTGAGATCAGATCATGAGTTAAGACTTTGTGATTCCTTCCTTCTCCCACTCTGCCTTTTTCGATCTTCGAACTAGCTCATCTAGTTGCTCCATCAGTTGGCTCTCCTTTTGACGACTAGATTGCTTCATTTCTTCCTTGTCCATGGGTAAATCATACCGACCTCCCATGTTATATTCTTCATCTCTTGTGGCCTTAACTTTCCAGTCTACTACAGCTTCCACTCCTGCATTCTCCTCATCATTGGGATTCTTCTCAGCTATTACTTCTGATAGATTGACTCCTCTGAGTTGTTCGGGTGGTTCCTTTCTAGATTCCTCTAGCTGCAACTTGTGTTGGTGTGTTTCATCTGGCATGGCTATCTGATGGTAGCCACTTTTTCATTCCAGACTATCTAACCAATCCTCCAGTGCCTTTAACTCCAATTCCCACTCAGTGAGTAACTCAAATGGGCGTTCTCCTTATGTTGGGACAAACTTTAGTATATGTTCCTTCTCCATGACAATCTCAGTTTGTTGTCTTTATGTCGCATCTACAACATCTGTGCTAGCCTCTCCTTGGCCTCTTGGTAGGAATATCTTGATTCCTCCAATGATTAGAATGGTCCTCTAATCCTTCTTCTCGATGGTGGAAGTTTTCAACTTCTCATCATCTTCATTCACATGGTTCACAGTTTTGTGTGAATCTTCATCTAAGTGAGGTCTTTCTTTTGCTTCCTCCTCATCTGTCAACACCCACTAATGTGAACTCTCAGTTGATCTCATTTCTCCTCCCTTGCCCACTTGAAAATTTGGGATGTCTCCTCTTCCCACCTGGAAGTGTACGAAATCCACTGATCCCTTCCCATTTCCCACCTGGCAACCTATAGGGCCTTTTCCAAATCTCTTTCCCTCATCACTAAGATTTTCATTATACCTCAACCACCTTTTTAACACCTGTTGTTTCCCTCTGGCCAACAACTTCCGAATAGGCCATTTATTTGTCCTCTTCAAAGGTCATTCATACCTTCAGTGCACCTTTTCTTCTTGTTGCATCTTGAATGCTAGTTTTTCCATCTATGCTTGGATTTCACTAAGCTCCTTATCCACCTCTACTTTGATCCTCTGCGAATGGAATTATCCTCGACTGTGTTCATAACTTCCAACTACCATATTTCTTCATCTATAGCCCACCTGACTGTTTATCTTCTGTGGCACACCTTGCAACAACTTTAATAAAGTATCATACCCTGCCTCCCTTGCCTACAGAAATCAATTATGCATTAGCTCGGATATCTCCCCTTGCCTACGATCTATAGAAAAAACAAGATCTGATACCACTTATGGCACAACCACCCCCTCTCTCTTTGCTTCCTCCTGAGGGGATGCTCAACTTCTTGGTGTAGGATTGTTCAAGTCACCGAACCAAATGGCTCGTCAAGCTCTGAATGGAATCGATTTAACTTGACACGGGCCCTTTACTTTCTTGGCGCAAGTTGTGTGGCACCCGCGGACCCTCTCCTTAGTACTTTTCAATTCTTAATGCCAACGGATGCTAGCTCTACATGATAGGCTCCAGCCTTGATGTGACCACAGAATATGACCGTGGGCTAGCTTCCTTCATAACTCTGTGCTTTAGAAATTTCGTGAACTACTTACTCCCTTTTCCCTGATTCCCAAATCGATGAATTATCTGGGACCAAATCTACAGTCCACGTTCCTCTCGTGATCAACGGTTGAGATTAGATCATGAGTTCAAACTTCACGAGTCCTTCCATCTCCCACTCTAATTTTACTGATCTTTGAACCAACGAAGTGTTGATTTCATTCCATGTGTCCTATCTCGATGGACAGTTAGGATTGCTTCAGCTCCCAACTCCTTGGGTATTATCTCCTCTTGACTTTTCTCCGAAGGGTTCCTCCTCTGAAATACATAGATATCTTCCATGTGCCTTATATGTTCAACAGTATGGATTCAAATAGCTCTTTGTGACTTTGCAAAGATCCTTTCTTTCTCTTGGCGAACCTCCCAAAGTTCTTTCTCCTGAACCTCTCGGTCTTCTGCCACTTGTCTCCTCCGATGATGGAAAATTTCACGGCCTTCAGGACTTTGGAAAGTCCTCGACCTCTTTGCACAGTGAAAATTTATCTTTCGAGACTTAGGCTATTCTTGAACTCCTTCTACACTCCTTACAGAGTTATGCATAGACTCTACTGCGACTTTTCTTAGCTTGAAAACCTTCAAGGTTTCCTCGTTCCTCTGTGAACTTTCTCTTTCCCTCCTAGCAGTTTATCACTCTTCCTCCTGAGCTTGTAATATGGGCTTATAGTCTCCTGGGTGCACTCCTTGTACTCAGATAATATTTTCAATGCCTTCTCCCTCGGCCTATCTGAGCATCTTAAGGCATCTCCTTTCCTTTGTTGATGTGCTCCTGCAAATCCTTCCTTCCTTAGAATGTTCAGTAATTCTGGGGTTTCCTTAAGGATAACAACACTTCCAACCGTCTTGTCCTTGTGCATGCTCACACTAACTCGATTCCCTCCTGGCAGAGTGTTTCAGAGTGTTTAGTAACTCTGAATTGTGCTTCCTCCCACACAGTCATTCTTTCTAAGGTACTTAACCACCTTGAAATTTCCTCCCGAGTCTCTGAATTAATCTGGTGTTCCCTCCTGGAAAATTCTCTTATGAATCCACTAAGTTCAGACATGCACTCCTTGCACTGGCTCACAGAGTTTCCTCTATCTATCACGTACTCCTTGCACTTATCCTAGAGAACCATAACTAATTCAAAAAACTCATGGATAGAAAACTATATCTCTATCCCTGCAGATGATTTCTAACATTCATATACAACTCAAATGCATACAAATGACATTCATAACACAACATCCATCTCACAGAAATTGAAAACAGGAAAAAATGTCATTTTCTATTGATGGTGGAATTTCAAATTACAATAGTGGAATCCGAGCTACAACTAAGTCTCGGCTCTTTGTGGGTCTCTCCCTATCTCCTATGCATCTGCTTACAACAACCTCTACTTGGAAACAATACAAATATTTATACAAGAGGGGCTCGATGAGATTCCCTCGCAAGCTAAACTGGTGAGTCAAATCACCATTCAAAATGCATGTCTACTGGGAAAATTACAATGATGAAAATCTTCTCCAAATCGGATGCAGATCCTTCCTACCATCAACCACTTAATGGAAACCTTATCTCCAGCTTGTGTGAATGCACAACTTGGCTCTTCCATCTTGTCTTCATTAAATGTTTGGATCACTCTTTTGATTCTCAAGAAAAAATGAGAGGGTGGTGCCTCTCCCTTCCTTGAATGTGCACCATGTGTGCTAATTGGTTGGCATGTGCTAAGGTGGAGCGATGCTTCTGCATCAAAACCTAGGAGAATGGACCCCCTTCTCTTCCATGCAGTCCCTCAGGTTGTCCACCTCCTTCCATGGTTTGAGTGCATTTGGTCAAGAATATCCATGTTGGAAACTCTAAGGACTCACAACTGTGAACAAAACTTAACACATTCTAATACAACTCAAACATGCATGCATGGATTTCAGGGTTGGAAAACACCAATCATTACTACAGCAAAAAACGTTGACTTCTTCCTCAACAATTTACCCCCAAGTTCCAATCAAGAACAAGAATGAATGGAAGCAATAAATGAAAATTGAATAGAGAAGAACAATGAAGAAGAACCATGGAGAAGAACCCCCAAACATCCCACAAGATGGGTTTTAATATTTACTTGGATATCAAGAACCACGTGGCCTTCCCCCAAGAAGCTCATGTAAACACTTCTCTCAATTAAAGAAATTCTGGGTAAATAAAATATAATAAAATATGTATCCCCTAATCCCCCTCTCTCATGGAATCATATCCCCGTATAACTCTTTTCCTTGTCCATCTAGCATCCATTGGTGTATTTTATTATTAATAATGATCAAAAAATTACATTTCCTAGGCACACTGGCCTCTTTAATTGTTTGGGCACTCCAAAATTTCATCAAATAAAAAAATGCATTATTTAATATTGGGACTCAAAACTAAGGTATCGCATTCCCCTCCACCTTATTTTGGCATTTTCCTCAGTGCATATACAAAATAGAAATCAAAATTTCAAAATTTATTCAAAAATTTGTGGGTACCCTGCCTGCATGGCATATTCATGCTCCCAAGTATCTTCTTCAGGACCATAGTAGGTTCACTGAACTTTTACCAGCTCTATCACTCAATTCCAGAGCATTTTTACTTTTCTGTCCAATATGTGCGTTGGTTAGATCTGAAAGCCTCCCTCTAGATCCACCTGAATCAAATTCCAATCAATAACATGGTTAGGATCATGTACATATGTTTTCATCAAATAAACATGAAATAAATTATGCACATTCATGAAAGCATGTATGCAACTAGCCCTATTCTATCCAATATCTCAAATGGACCATAGAATCTGGCTGCTAGCTTTGTACATCTTCCTGGTTTCAATGAGCTCTTCTTGGGATTCACTTTCAAAAGCACATGCTCCACCACTTTAAATTATTTTGATGTCCTATTCTTATCTGCATAACTCTTATGTCTATCTTATGCTGCCTTCAAATTATGCTTAATTCTAACTATCTAGTCTTCCATATTCTTGAGCAATTATGGCCCAAGTGCCACTCTATAAACTGGGTTATCCCAACTCACTAAAGTATTGCATTTCCTACCATACAAAGATTCAAATTGGATCATCTTCAATGAATGTTGATACCCATTACTATAGGAAAATTAAATTAAGTGCAAGTAATCTTCCCAATTAGATGGATTATCTGTCACATACATTCTCAACATGTCTTCAATTACTTGGTTGACTCTCTCTATCTTCCCGTCTGAATGTGAGTGGTATGCTATGCTAAAGTTCATATTTGTATCAAATCCTTTAAACAATCCCCTCCAAAAATTCGAAGTGAACCTTTTATCTCTGTCTGAAACAATTGCCTTAGGTATCCCATGCAACCTAGAAATCTCCCTCATGTAAATTTATGCAATATTAGTTGTTTTATGGGTCATTTTTGTAGGAACAAAATGAGAAACGTTTGTCAATTTCCCAACCACTACCATGATTGAACATGTTGCCTTATTTTCCTAGGAAATTTAGTTATAAAATAAATGGTTACCACTTCCCATTTATTCTTTGGAATTGGAAATGGTTGTAGCAAACATGTTGGGTGTCTATGCTCAACATTCACTCTTTGATATTCCATACATATAGAAATGTAGTCAGAAACATGTTTCTTCATTCTTAGCCAAACGAATTGGCTTCTTACTGCTACAATTATTTTATGGTAATCGGGATGTCTAGCATACGAAACATTATGCATTTCTTTTAATACCAAATTCCTAATTTCTCTAGAACTAGGAACATAAATTCTATTTTTATGCATAAGTAATCCATTTTCCTTCATCTTGTATTCTTTAATTTTATGTTATACATTTTCATGTTGTAAGCTTTCTTTTACGTGTAGGTAATGTTGATCTATAACAACAACATCCAAAATTGTGTTCTTCAAATATGATTGATGCATACTAATGGTTGTAGCATGCATGAGATGTACTCTTCTATTGAGTGCATCAATGACTTTATTTTCTTTTACTTTGATATGCTTGATGTCAAAATCATATTCACTTAAAAATTCTAGCCATCTCATTTTCCTGGCATTCAAAGCTGGTTGTTCAAAAACATATTTCAGACCGCTATGGTATGTTCTTAATTCAAATCTCTTTCCCATGAGATAATCCCTCCACATATTCAATGCATGAACAATGGAAGTAAGCTCCAAGTCATGTGTGGCATATTTCCTCTCATGTTTTTTAAGACTTCAAGACTCATAACCAATGACATGTCCATTTTGAGTGAGGACTCCACCAAGTCCTTCCTTGCATGCATATGTACATACCACAAAACTTTCATTTGGGTCAGTAATCTTTAAAAGAGGTGCACTAGTAAGTAATTATTTCAACAAATTAAAGTTTCCTTCACACTCAACTGTCCATTCAAATTTAATTCCCTTCTTTTGCAAAGAAGTGATGGGATGACCAATCTTAGAGAACCCTATTGTAAATATTCTTTAGTAACCAACTAGTCCCATAAAAGATCTGACTTCTGAAACATTCATGGGTGTTGTTCATCCTCTAATGGCTTCAATCTTCTTTGGATCTACTGCTATACCTTTTTCTTAAATAATGTGTCCCAAGTAGTGGATATGTTCTTGTTAAAAAGAACACTTACTAAGCTTGGCATACAACTAATGTTCCCTCAATACTTGCAACACCAATCTCAGGTGATTTTCATTCTCTTCCTATGATTTAGAATATATAAGTATGTCATCCATGAGTACTATAACAAACATATCCAAATAATTTATGAATATTCCATTCATTAAGCACATAAAGACAGTTGGTGCATTGGTCAATCCAAATGGAACCACTACAAATTCATAATTTCCATACTTGGTTCTAAAGGTTGTCTTATTGATGTCTTATTCATTGACTCTTACCTGGTGGTATCCTAATCTAAAGTCTATTTTCGAAAATATCTTTTCCCCTCTTAGTTGATCAAAGAGGTCATCAATTCTTGGTAGAGGGTATTGTTTCTTCACAGTGGATTTATTTAGTTGTCTAAAGTCAATACACAGCCTCGATTCTCCATCCTTCTTTTTGACAAAGAGTATTGGTGCTCCCTAAGGTGAAACACTCAGGAGTATGTATCCTTTCTTCAACAATTCTTCCAGCTGCATTTGTAATTCTTTTAATTCTAGTGTACTCATTTTGTAATGTGTTTTTGATATTGGGACAACTACTGGTACTAAATTAATAGAAAATATGTCTCCCTTTTTGGTGGAAATACTGATATTTCTTGGAATACATCTTTAAACTCTTTTAGTATCGAAAAATATTCAAGGCTTATCCCTTTTGTATTTTTTGGTTCCACCACATCGGTTGCATACAATTGACATCCTTTCCTGAAACATCTCTTCAGTTGTAAGGTTGAAATCTCCCTTATAGAAATGAGTCTTGGAACTCCTTTCACAATGCTTTGTTTTCCTTCTATTGAACAGGATAAGTTAATTGAGAGGGCAGGGGGGGTGAATCAGTTGTATAAAATTTCTTTCATTTTATAATAAGATTACTTATTAATCAATAAATCATGCCTTTAAAATTTAACTTGCAGTAATACATTTAACAAATAAATATACAATCACATAAATGAAACAATGACACAGTGATTTTTCATGAGGAAACCCAAAAGGGAAAAACGTCTTCTTCTTATGAATAAAAGGAAAGCTCCAACTCCTCTTTACATTCTTATTTTATCTGAGATACAACCCAGATGAGGCTGCTACCTCTGTTTCTTTAGCACCTACTGAATGGAAGCTACAACTCCTAGATGTACAAGCACCAAGTTGTACAAGAGACTTTTACAGTCTCCCCTTGCTCCTCCCTACCACCCTGAAATCATTCTCTAACACTAAGAACCTGCAAACCAACTCTTTATCTTCTCTGTCAAAGATTAAGAATTCAAATCCTCTCTATTTTTATATTCATATCACAACTCATTCTTGACCAGACCACTTAGATTTATCAATCTGTGTATGTGTCTTCTCTCCTCTATTTTTTCTTCTTCTTCAAATTTTACAAAGCCATATATATCCCATAATCCTCTCTTTTCTTTTCTTGCAACATTCACTTTATATATATTCATGTATCATCAGCACATATAATCGAACCCTTAGGCTTCAAAGAATCATCTACAATAACTGAATAACTTCCTTACAATAATTCTTATTGGCTAAGGCATCAAGACAAACAATATCCACATGATCAGTTTAAACATTTAACCAACATCGATCGATGAACATACATTTGTTTTAATTTTTCAGCACGGAATAACCCTTGAACGCTTTGGCAAACCACTTGTGCTAACCCATATATCCATTGGCCGTGACCATAGGTTAATCGAAATGCATTTCGCATTTCATATTTTGGTAATTCGACAATCCTGTGTCGAAGAGTCTTGAATCTTCAAGTTACGAAACCCCAAAATAGAGCTTAGCTTCATGCTAGCTCCTCCCTCTCACATGACCATCGGTGGTAACCACTGCCTACACCAAAAATGTATTTCAGCGTTTCGACATTTCTTGTGATGAAGTGTTTCAATACTCCAAGTCACGAACCCCGAAATTTTCGGCGTTTCACATTTTGGCGTTTTGGCATTTCGCATTTCGGCGTTTCAGCATTTCTGTGATGAAGTCACGAACCCCGAAATGATCTAACGGCTTCACATTTGATCTGGGGGACATAGATTAGATGGTTCTCATTAACTTCTCTAGGACAGATCAACGGTCATATACAACTCTTATATTACTCCTCAAATGCTTAATCCAACAGATATGACTTAATCATTCATCGAGATGGATGGTTGTCATGGTTTCGGTATTTCATCATTTGGGACTTCGTGATGTTGAAGTTTTTTCTTACCATGCAAAAATACTGAAATAGAAACTCCCGGAATCCCAAAATAGAAACTCTCAGAATCCCGAAATAGAAACTCCCAGAGTAACGATCTCCGAAATTCAAGCTATGCTTATGCAAACTGATCCACGGTGCTTGTGCAAACTGACCAACAAACTCCCCCTTTGGCATTTTAAAGTTTGACATTAATGACAAAAACAATTCATGTGCAAAATGTGCAAGCTACAATTCTTTCCAACAAACTCCCCCTTTGGCATTGATGGAAAACTTTAAATCTCTTCTCCCCC
>ML779771.1:752089-771089 GCA_009831015.1 Picea engelmannii | reverse complement strand
GAGTCTGGTAAAGAACACAACAAACTGATACATTTATCTTCATCTGAAATTTTAATATCAATAGATACTAACTGAGTTACCACAGTGTTGAAGGCATTCAAATGCTCTACCACCGAGTCTCCATCTCTCATCCTCAATTTATACAGCTTCTTTCTCAGTAATAGTTTATTTACCAGGGACTTAGACTGATACAACTTCCCCAAATTTTCCCATAAATCTTTGGTTGTAGCTTCCTCTGACACATTCAGTAATACTGAATCGGAGAGACACAGTCGAATTGTGCTCTTTGCCTTCTAATTCGTCTTTTTCCAGTCATCTGCAGAAGTTCCTGTAGGTGTCGTACCTAGATCTACCGCGATCCACTGATCTATGTCCACCAAAAGATCTTCCATATTGAGCTTCCACAGCTCAAAGATTTTCCCATTAAACTTCTCGATCTCCATCTTCGAATTGCTTGCCATTTCTTTTCACCTAAAAAAACAATACCGCAGATCTCCCACTGTAACAAGGCTTATCACAGTCCTGAGCCAAACCCTTGACGACAAAGGCATCCCCCTGAAGCCAATAAAGCTCTGATACCAAATGTAAATTCTAACCTTGTACAATATCTACTGCAAACAGATATTCAGAAAAGAACAGAAAAGATACAATGGCAAATACAAACATTACATAGAGATTTTTCACCAGGAAACCCAAACCGGGAAAAACCAGCATATATTATATTCATACATTGTGTTACATTGTTTACAATACAATATACATATAGGATCCAGCGGCATCCAAAACCCTAACCCAATGACTTGGATTAGTCCAAAACCCTAATTCCTTAACTGGAAATAGAAAACCATCGGCAAAAAACCATGTGTCGAAAAACCACCTAATATCACGTGGTCTCGGAAATATGTTGTCCTGGTAATATATCATCCTGGAAATATGTCATCTCGAAAAAAAAAATCG
This sequence comes from Picea engelmannii, assembly GCA_009831015.1. Lineage (NCBI taxonomy): Eukaryota > Viridiplantae > Streptophyta > Pinopsida > Pinales > Pinaceae > Picea > Picea engelmannii. The sequence continues at coordinate 770,132 of ML779771.1, read as the reverse complement.
GGGGTGCTGCCCCCGAACCCCCGCACAGGGGACTCCGCCCCCCTCTAACCCCCTTGTGCGCTCGGCACAGACGCTCAAACACTACTTCTCGTGCAAAGAATATAACACATACTCAACACTTACTAAAGAGTAATTTTTTACCAAAGACCACCTTGATAAGTGCACATTGCCCTAGTGCATCTTTTGGAATCTTGAGAGAAATTTTTCAGTGGCTAAATTCTCCTAAAAGTCAAACCTTAGTTTTGAATGGTACCAGAAAAGAAGAAAACTAGGAAACCAGAACCACCAGAAGTACCAATCCATAATTCCGTAGGCCAAGTTTCAAGGGGTAAGACTTGGAATTTTTGAAACAATATGCTCCAAAAAATTCACCTCAGCCCAATGCATCTCCTGGTAAGCTCAGTTTCATTTTTTTAGCACTTTCATTTTCTGGTCATTTTCCAAGCTTGTTGACAAGTTAGAAGGTTGGAAAATTTTTGTTCCTAGAAGTACAGAATTGGACTCATTCTTGAAGAGAATGACCTTGCAAAATTCATAAAATAAAATGTACAAGAGCATAAAGAAAATGCAGGCAAAGAGAAGTACAAGAAGGATTTGATTAAGGCTAAAAGGATAATTGTAGATTCCATTACATACAACATGATCCCTCAAGTGTATTATAAGATTACTCCAAAATATATGTTTGATTCCATAACCAGAATGTATGAAGGAAGGAACATCAACCGGAATATGAACTTGATAACCCAACTCAAGAATACAAAGATGCAAAAAGGATAAACAATTCAAGCCTATTTCTCTAAGTTTTCTAAATTCAAGGAATAGTTAGAGGAAATTGGAGACAACTTAGATGAAGATGAATTCATGATGACAACTCTTAATTGTCTCACTAGACCTTGGGATTCCTTCATCCAAACTATTTATGCAAGAAAAGAGAAACTTTAATTTGATAGTTTATGGGAAGAATCCATTCAAGAAGAAGCAAGAGTGGCTAATCGAGAAGTCATTCTATTAAGAGATGAATATCAAGACCTAGTTTCTCATGCTAAGGGTGGAAATGGAAATTCTTTTTTCAAAAGGAGACTCACTTTCATAAAGAGACTCACTCTCCAAAGAGATTCCATATATATTATAAGGGTCAAAGAAAGGGAAAATATTTCTCCTTCTACCAATGTTATCATTGTGATAAGATGGGACACATCGGTAATAATTTTCCTACCATAAGGGAAGAATAAAAGAAGAGAAATAACAAAATACATCATGCCCATGTAGTTGAATATTATGAGCCATCCAAGAAGTTAGCTAAACAAGAGATTGAATAATATATATATTTTTTCTCTCTCTCATGATCTGTAACACCTGGAGATGATACGTGGCTCATAGATAGTGGTTCCTCTAAGAACATGACAAGTCAGAAGAACACTCTCTCTAGCCTTATAGAGAATAACTCCCCCAAGAAATTTTCACTTGGAGATAATTATCATTACCCAATCAAAGGATTAGGAGAAGCCACCTACAAACTTGATTCGAAAACTTCGATGAGAATGAAGGATGTACTCTATGTACCAGGTTTGAAAAAGAACTTACTTTCTATTTTTGATCTAGATAAGAAAGGTTCCAGGGTTTCATTCATAGATGGTGAAGTTCTTATGTGGTCTAAAGGAAAAACTATAGAATATGTAGTTGTTATTGGAAAAGAAGAAGGTAGTTTGTACAAGTTAAAAGGACACTCATATGTATCCTTGGCTCACTCTACTGAAATTCCTTGTGAACTTTGGCATAGAAGAAAAACTCACATCAAATACAAAGCCTTACCATATGTGAGAAAGGTAGTTATAGGTTTAACAAAAATAAATATTGATAATGAAGGTGTATGCAAGGAATGTGCTCAAGGAAAGAACATAAATAATCATTTTCCAAAGAGCGGTAATAAAGCAGAAGGAATTTTGGAACTTGTCCACTCAGATGTATGTATTCCAATGCCATCAACCTCTCTAAGAGGGTATGTATACTATGTATATGTTATTGATGATTACTCTTGTAAGACTTGGTTTTATTTCTTGAAGTCAAAAGATGAAGTACTTGGAAAGTTAAATGAATTCAAAGTCTTGGTATAAAATCTCTCTGAAGAAAAATCAACATACTCAGGTCATCCAATGGAGGAGATTACACTTCAAAAGAATTTGGAAACTTTTGTACATTTTTTGGGATTAAGAGGGATCTCACCACTTCCTATAATCCTCAACAAAATGGTGTAACAGAAAGAAAGAATAGAACTATTATGGTATTAGTAAAGACTACGATTCATGATAAATATATTCCAATGCACTTGTGGGATGAAGCACTTATGGGATGAAGCACTTGTGGGATGAATTATGCAGTTGAAATACTGAAGAGATTTGACATGTTGGAATGTAAATCTATGACCACACCCATGGAAAGGAATTTTAAGTTCTTGGTTGATACTTTATCAGAGTTGGTTGATTCTACTCTATACAGACATATTATTGGTTCATTGATGTATATGATGAATAAAAGGCCAAATATATTCTTTGTTGTGAACACCTGGAGTCGGTATATGTTGGATCCAAGATGTGTTCACTTTATAGATGAAAATAATGTGATTAGATACCTTAAGAGTACATTGGATTATGGTCTCTGTTATACTGGAGATCACGACTTCAGATTATATGGTTATACTGATTCAGATTGGGTTGGAAGTTCTTCATACAGAAAGAGCACTTCAGGATGTTGTTTCAGTTTGGGGTCAGCCATGACTTCATGGAAAAGTAGGAAGCAATCCAATATTTCTCTCAGCATGAAAGAAGTGGAGTATGTTACAACATGTTCCACCATTTCTGAATCCATATGGCTTCGGAAGTTCTTGACAGTTATGTTCAATCTAGAGATGGAAGCCCCATGATTCTATGTGATAACCAAAGTTTTATAAATTTGATGGAGAACCTAGTGTTCCATGATAAGTCAAAGCACATAGATATCTGGTACCACTACATTCATGATATGGTGTAGAGGGGAGTTGTGAATCTCCAATATGTTGGAATAGATTAGCAAGTTGCATATGTGTTGACCAAGCCTCTGTCTCATGTGAATTTTGAGTACTTTCGAGACAAGCTTGGTGTAATCCAAAAGGACCTCCCTCAAAAGGGGGGGTGATTTTGATGATACTATGGTATCCTAACCAATGGCAGGTATCTCCATTAGGATTTTATATCCTAGGGAATCTTATGATTCCTGGGCATATCCCTAAGTTCTGTTAAGGACGTTCTCTTAGAGTACCTATGCATATATATGCCAGTTGTGGTCAGTAGTGGTAGCTCAATTAGGATTTTATATCCTAGGGAATCCTCTCATTCTTGGGTAGATCCCAAAGGTCTGGTAAGGACGGTCTATAAGAGTACCACATGGTAACTTGTTATTATTTTATATCCTAGGGAATCTTATGATTCCTGGGTAGATTTTGAAGATCCAGTAAGGATGGTCTTTCAAAGTACCACAAATGTTGTTGATGCACCTATCTCATTATGTTGCTACATGTTGATGATGTTGTTCCAACAATGATGATATTGATGATGAGGAAAAAAAATTATGATTATTTATAGATGTTGCAGTGAGTGTTGCAGATGTTGATGATTGTATTAAGTCATGTCAATAGAATACCATTCTCATTAAGGGAGAGTGTTGAAATATTGTAACTTCAAAGAATATTCTAATTATATTTGATTTATTATTGTATAGATCAAATCCCCTTTTGCGGATTTATCAAAGTCAGGTCTTGTATAAGATCAAATCCCCTTTTTTGGATTGGTCAAATTGTATTTGTATGGTGATATTTGTAAATTCAGTCCCTAGTAATTATAAAGTGGTTTTAACCACTTATAGGAGAAGTCATCTCAACCAAGTGAAGAGACACAACCCTAGATCCATCTCACACTTGAATACACTCACTCACTCATATAATCCACATATCTTGAAGGCAGTTTTAGTTGTAGGAAGAAGTCTAATGAAGGAGAAGAGAGGAGCATGCTTCGTCTTGGTCTATATTTTGTGTTTTGGTCTTAGTCTTGGCATTGTATTGCCAACCTATTATTGAGGAAGTTTTTGTTGGGTTTTCTCCCCCATGAGGGTTTCCCATGATCAAATGTTTCATACCTTGTGATTTTTTTTATTTCAGTGATCCTCTTTATATTGTTGTTTTGTAAATGCATTGAACGCTCATGAAATTTGGAAATAACCTAATAACAATAGTAAAAACTTAACAGGGTTGACCCATCCCTGGATGAGGAAATAGGAGGATCTCCATATCTAAGAGGGTGGAGGGATGATAGGAAGGTATTTCACTCCCCAGTATTAACACGGGTAGGGGAAGATCCCCCAGATTATCTTGGAGTATTCATACGTCTCTATGGATTATCGACATGATTTGGACATGGTACTACCCCCAAGTGAGGTATGGGATTGACAAGGTGAGTAATTATTTGGTTTTGGACAGTGTTTTTTATTTGATTCTTTTAGATCATGGTTTTTATTATTTGAAGCATTACTAATTTTGGGTAGGTGTTATATTATTTCCATGTGTGTGAGGAGGGGTGTATCATATTTGACAACTGTGTCTGATGATCCCTCCCCCCTTTTTAGGTGTTTTTTTCAATTTTAGTGTTTTTTCTATTTTTAGAAGTTTTCTAAATTAATCTTGGATTCAGGGATTAGGGTTTTGGTAGTTGTGGAATACCTAAAATATTGTTTATATATTGTATTGTGAATGGTGAAATTAACACAATGAAGAATTGAGAGGTGTGGCACCAAGGAAGGTCAGTTTTCTCCCTGTTAAGGGTTTCTAGCCTAAATCTATGTCTACTATTTGTATGAACCATTGACTACTTTCTATTTTTCTTAAGAATATGTATGCATTTTGTTACTTCATAGGTTTAAAACTTACATGTGGTATCAGAGCACATTTTTGTCTTCAGGGGTACACCTTTGTTGTTGATGGTTTGGCTCGGTCTTGATAGATCAAGTTTATCTTGGGTCTATGATAAACATAGTTTCAGTGTGAGATTTGCAGTGGTGATTCATGCATTTAAAGATAATGGAAAGCAGTTCTATAATCGAGATTGAGAAGTTCAATAGTAAAATATTAGAGTTATGGAAGCTCAAGATGGAGGAACGTATTGTAGAAAAATAAAAATGGATAAATGTGGATCCTAGTACACAACCTACTGGTACACAACCTACTAGTTCACAAACTACTAGTACACAAACTATTGGTACACAAACTACTAGTACTCAATATACTAGTATGTCGAAAGAACATTGGAAGAATATGGATAGAAAACAAAGGAATATGATTTTAATATTCCTGGATAATTTGATGTTATTGAATGTGTCGAGATAATACAAAGCGAAGGAAATATGGGAAAAGTTGGGGAATTTGTATCAGTCAAAGTCCCTGGTAAACAAGTTGTTTCTTCAAAAAAAGTTGTATCATCTTAGGATGGAATATAGATATTCTATGACAGAGCATATAAATGCTTTCAATACTCTGGTAAGTCAACTTGGATATGTTAATATTACACTTGTAGAAGAAGATAAGTGTATTACTTTGTTATGTTCTTTACCAGACTCTTCCAATAATATGGTTGTAGCAATTGGTAGTACCACACAATTTGCATTGAAGTATGAGGATGTAGTTGCATCCTTGTTATCATAAGAGATGAGGTGGAAAAGCATGGATAGTCATAGCATAGATGATTTATTGGTAAGAGGTCATCCCAAAGATAGGAATACAAATAATTCTTTGGGGGGGAGATCTAAATCTAAAGGTAGATATAAATCCTCGAGAAAATATTGGAGGAAATGTTGGAACTGTGGTAAAGTTGGGCTTTATAAGAAATATTTCAGGTCTAATAAAGTTGATAAATCAAAGGGATTTGATGATGCCTCTTCCATAGAGGCGAAAACCTCCACAAAAGAATGAGGTGATGTTTACTTGGCATCTACAAGTACACATGTCGATCATGATGTATGGTTGATCTACTTAGGTGCATCATTTCATATGAATCCTCACAGGGAGTGGTTCAGTGAGTATGAAAAGTATGATGGTGGTGATGTCTTCCTAGGAGATAACTTGACAGCCAAAATCATGGGATGTGGGAGGGTTAAGTTGTTGTTGAAAGATGGAAATATTAGAACTCTCCCTAGAGTTTTGCACATTTTGTATCTATCCAAGAGCCTAATATATGTAACTAAGTTGGATGATGCAGGTGTGGATACTTTATTAGGAAAGGGAACTTGAAATATGGCTAGAGGATAAATGGTGTTGATGAGGGGAGTTCGATGTGTAACTTTGTACAAGTTGTTGGGAATAACTTTTATTGGTGGGTGCAAACGTTTTGTTGTCCCTAAGAAAATAAATAAAGAAGAAAATAACCATATTGTCCCTGGAAAGAATACAATGTTATGGCATAAAAAACTAGGACATATTGGAGAAAAGGGCCTTCAAACACTACATGGTAAAGGTATGGTTGAAGGTATGTCTAATTTCACCCTAGATTTTGATTTTTGTGAACATTGCATATACGGTAAACATAATCGAGTAAGATTCTCATCTGGTGCTACAAGAGTAAAGGGGATCTTAGAGTTGATACACAATGATGCGTTTGGACTTGTGCTTGTTCCAACACTAGGTAAATATGTGTATTATGCTTCATTTATAGATGATTTCTCAATAACGCATAGATTTCTTTTCTTAGGAAGAAATATAATTTATTTGATAAATTAAAAAAGTTTAAGGTTCTAGTAGAAAATAAGACAGAGGAGAAAATAAAGGTGTTGAGGATAGATAATGGTTGAGAGTTTTGTGGGAATGAATTCAAATAGTTTTGTAAGAAGTTCAGTATAGTAAGGTAGAATACTACTCCATACACACCACAACATAATGGGGTTGTAGAAAGGATGAAGAGGACATTGATGGAAAAAGAAAGGAGCATGTTCAATGGTTTCGAGTTAGGACAAGAATTATGGGCACGGGCAATGGGTACTACATGTTATCTGGTAAATAGATCACCCTCATCAGTGTTTGTGGAAAAAACTATGCATGAAGTATGGACTAGTAATAAACCCTCTCTTGAACATCTTATATTGTTTGGTTGTGATGCTTCAGTACATGTTCCAAAGTAAAATAGGAGTAAGCTGGATAATAAAGACAAAAAGTGTATCTTTATTAGTTATAAAGATGGTATGAAAGGTTATAATATTTGGAACCTAGAAACTAAAAAGATTGTTTGCAGTCGGAGTGTTGTTTTTAGAGAGGTTAAATATGTTCCCAAATAGGAATTCCTACCAAGGAAAGAAGAACATGAGAAAAAAAAAGTTTGAGTTGGATGATGCAAAATCTGAATCAACGGAAGAAGATGAATCTGAAGAAGAGTAACCCCATACTACGATATTGAAGAGATCAATGAGGGAAAGAAGCCAACCAAAAAGTTATATTCCGCTTGATTTTTGTGCTAAATTTTCTTTATATATTATTGATGATGATCCTATAACTGTCAGGGAAGCAGTGAATTCATAGGATAGTAAACTATGGAAGAAGGCCATGGTTGAAGAGATGGATGCCTTGGATAAGAATGAGGCATGGGATCTAGTTGAGTTTCCAACTAGAAGAAATTCCATTAGCAGCAAATGGGTGTTTAAGAAGAAGTTGAATGCAAAAGGTAGAGTGGAGAAATACAAATCTCAATTTGTAGAAAAAGGTTATTCCCAAGTAGAGGGAATTGTCTTTGGTGATTTTTTTTCTCCTGTTTCCAAGTTAACTTCTATTAGATTTATTTATCTATTTCTACTACTTTTTATTTTGAAGTAGACCAAATGGATGTGAAGATAATATTCCTACATGGGGATCTAGAATAATAAATCTACATGAAGCAACCAGAAGGATTTATAGTGAAGGGAAAGAAACAGCTAGGTTGTAAGTTAAAGAAGTCACTATATGGTCTGAAACAATCACCTAGGATGTGGTACCAAAAGTTTTATGCATACATCCTTAGACTGGAATTTGTGAGAAGAAGGGTTGATCAATATGTATATTCCAACTAGGTTGGTAATCACTTCATTTATGTAGTGTTGTATGTCGATGACATGTTTCTTGAAGGAAATAACATGGATGTTATGAAGGAGGTGAAATCATAGATATCCTCCAAATTTGACATGAAGAATCTCGGTGATACTACTAACTTCATTCTGGGAATGGAGATTAAAAGAGATCATGCAAAAAAGAAACTCTGGTTGAATCAGAGAAAATATGTTGAGATGATATTGAAGAGGTTTAATAAGAAGGAAAGTAAAATAGGTTGAGATGATCATGATACTAACTTCATTCTGGGAATGGATATTAAAAGAGATCGTGCAAACAAGAAACTATGGTTGAATCATAGAAAATATGTTGATATGATATTGCATAGGTTTAATATGAAGGAAATTGAACCAGTCAAGGTTCTTATTCTTATAGGTGTAAATTTATATGCAAATCAATGTCTTAAGAAATAGGAAGAGGAAGAGGACATGTCCCATGTTCCATCTGCTAATGCAGTTAGAATTTTGATGTATGCAATGGTTTTTATGTTGGTTGTGGAGCCTGATTATCTTCATGATTTAGATGTTTTTTCTAGTCGTGCTTGGACGCCATTCCCTAACGGGGGTGTGGGGGGTATTTCCCCCCAAAAATATCACTAGGGGGGTCCAGGGGGGGGGGGACAATTTTTGTATCGCCCGCCCCCTAGCAGGATATTTAGGGGAAGTGCCCCTAAAGAGAAATTTTGGGAAAATTTTCCTTGTAAAATATTGTAATTTCATAGTCAATCTAGACCGTTCATTATAAGGTTGCGGATCTGATGGTAGAATTTATTTTAGGGTTTTGGACCTAGAAGGAAAACCTCTTTTATGAGGTAATTATATTTTGGTTGTGTATTATCGCAAATATTGTATTATGAGAGAGGAGACTGTGAGAAAAAGAAGAGGAAGTTACAACGGGTGTGTTGTAGGTTGTATCCCTTCATTTTGTTGGATAATAATAAGGAAGGACCTGGAAATTTATTTGGTGGATGTAGCCCACACTAGGTGAACCACGTATATATGTATCTCTATTGTATTTTGTATCTTTTGTGTTTTATATCCACATTTGTTTTATTTATTGCTCCGCGATCTTGTTTTTATAACATTGTACTAGATTGTACATTGCACATGCAATGGGAGTTTTGAGCAGGCATGTGAGAAGGTATATGTCAAAACCAGGAAAGGAGCATTGGAAAACAGTAAAGAGTGTTTTCAGGTATTTGCGTGGCACTTCTAGCTATGAATTATTCTACCAAGGAAGACCAAGATTGGATAGAGTGCTGGAAATACATGGGTTTGTTGATGCAGACTAGGTTGGAGATCTAGATCATAGAAGATCTACAAGTGGGTATGTGTTTAACCTATTTGGAGGAGAAATCAGTTGGATGAGAAAAAGACAGGTTGTAGTGGCACTCTCAACTACATAAGTTGAATACATGGAAGCCACTCATGCATGCAAGGAATAAGTATGGTTATAGATATTGGGTTTAGGTATTGGGTTGGTACAACAAGCTGTAAGGTTAGATTGTGACAGTCAGAGTGCAATCTTCCTAGAAAAGAACCAATCTTATCATTAAAAGAAAAATCATATTGATGTTCAATATCACATTGTGAGAGACATGGTTGAATATAAGAAGGTGTTGTTGGAGATTGTTTACACTTTGAATAATGTTGCAGATTCATTGACAAAGTTTGTGAGCACAAACAAGTTCTCCTGGTGTAGAGAAAAAATGGGCATTATTGCCTTGGATTGTTAACTATGTAATTATGTGGCCCCTTATATGCAAAGAAAACAACAAGTGAGAGAATGTTGGGTATATTTTATATTCTTTGCATGTGTGTGGGGGGTGCACCATATTTGACGACTACGTCTGATGATCCTTCATTGCATACTCATTCCTAGATTAACGGATTAGGGTTTTGGTTGTTGAGGAGTACATAAAATATTGTGTATATATTGTATTACAAATGGTGAAATTAATAGAATGAATATTTGAGAGGTGCGACACCCAATGAAGGATGTTTTTCTCCCAATTAAGGGTTACTAGCATAAATCTATGTGTACTATGTGTATGAACCATTGATTACTTTTATTTTTCTTAAGAATCTATATGCATTGCCTTACTTCATAGGTTTAAAACTTACAACTAATGGGTAATTTGTTTTGTGATTGCATATGTGGGACCATGAGAGTAGGAGGCCCCTTTTGTGACAAACATCCCTACACTAGCAAAGGGGATGGTAGCGACAAGAAGAGGAGAGCCTGAGAGAGTGGGGAGGATATGGGTCTGCCATGAATCATAATGTGGAGGGAGGACCTGTCCATTAGAGGTGATGAGTGATTCTCAAGGTAGGGCTGATAGAGTAGGAGGAGGGAATATAGATGCAACTGGTGGACCTTCAACAACATTTTGATCGGGTACTCTTGCGAGTGATAGAGGCTAGCTGGAAACAGCTAGGTGAGGCGATTATGGAGGCTTGCATAGACTTGGATCTTAAGTGGCACATGCTAGTTAGATCGGTGGTGATGGAAAGTGTTGTTGCCACTAAGCATAGGAGGCCTCCAACTAGAGGATCCAGAGTAGAGGGAGGGGATAGGGGTGTATGTATGTATGGTTACAGGCATGTCCTACTTTTTTATACATGTGCATGTATATGAGAGAGGCCCACATTTTGTATATGAATTATGTATATGGTAAATGCCTCAATTTTTTGTATATGATATGATATGTTGGCATGGCCATAGTGAGGGTTGGCTCGATTGTAGATATATACCCCATTTTTTAAATTGTGTGTGTGTAGACACACACACAAACACACAAAATATTTTGGTGTTTCTTTATGGTGTATGTGATGGTGTATTTGATGATGTGTTTTATGTTGTTTTATTACTTTACCTTACATGATTTTTATGTGGATAAAAAACATGCATATGTTAAACAGATAAATAATGCTAGACAAAGTTTGTTAATGTGACAAATGCTAGTCTAAAATTTAACTTGCAATGTTGTCTAAAAATTAATTTTCACTTTTAGGAATATGTGTGAATGTGATGGATTCAAATTTCCTTGACAAAAGTTTGACTTGTAAGTGATTTATAAACAAGCAAGGGTCATGAACATGGTAAACAATATTCAATTGTGAGATGACAAGATGGGAATCCAATAATATGTAGAAGTGGCAAATGTGAAGTTTTGTAGCTATCAACCAATAGGATTAGTCAATCCATTTGGTTGTTTGAGTTGCCTAGGTGGCCAAAGACAACCGTTTGAGTGGCTAGGATGAAGCTACACTACAGAAACATTGTTAGAGTTAACCCATACATATAAAACACCATTTCAAAGTAGATAAACAAAAGGAAATAAATAGACAAACAGCATGGGAATGAGAATAACAATAGCAATGAAAACAAAGGTGAATATATACCAATGGTAAGACCATGTAATTACACCATTGAAGATTGGAAGATGTAGGTGGGCTCTCATCTCCTCCTTGGGAGGGTCCTTTGTTGTTCCTTGGGGCATTTTATCTCTCTTTTTGAACCAATAAGTGTGAAAGAGACATCAAAAGGGAAGAGATCATTGCACAATATTTGAGTTATAATTGCACCAAATTATAACTTGAGAAATATGGTTTTCAAGAATCATCCAAGAAACATAATATTTGTCAGATAGTTGGTTTAGATTGATGGATTGTTGTTTGTCATTGATGTCAACCTTTGGAGAGTGATATTTTAGATTGATGTCAACTCTTAAAGATTGATGTCAACCCTTGAGTATGTCTGATATCTCTAGAGGTATGGGTAAGGAACCCAATTTTGGTTGAGTAATAATGTAATGAAGATTAGTGTATATGTAGGTAATACTATTCTATATGGATAGTACATGTCATTCCATTTCTGATGATATGTGGAACGCCACATAAATCCTCGCGGTTAGAGAGTTATGTCCTTGTGAAGTTGAAGAACCCTCATGAGTTATCTAGAAGCCCCTAGAAGGTCAAAGAAGTCAAATTATTCTAGAAACTCCTAGAAGAAGTTGACTAGTCAAAGTTGGTGAAACTAGGAGTTAATCATGGGTATAGTTGTTGCCTTAAGAAAATAATTAAAAATAAATTAGTTGCAACAAGAAGTTGTGAGTTTCATAATTATGGTAAAGTAGTTGTTATGAGAAGATTAAATAGTCAAAGTGGTTGACCAAGAAATAAATTAAATAATAAAGTGGTTGCAACAAGAACTTAGTTAAGGGAAAAGAAGTTATGAATTGAATAATTATAGAAAATTTGGTTGCAACAAGAAGTTGTGAGTAAAGAGAAATTATTTAAATAATAAAGTAGTCAAAGTGGTTGCAAAGAGAAATTATTTAAATAATAAAGTGGTTGCAACAGGAAGTGGTGAGTTTACTATTTATGGATAAGTCAAAGTGGTTGCAAAAGAAATTACTTTAATAATAAAGTTAGTTGCAACTAAAAGTGGAGAACTTACTATTTGTGGTAAAGTGGTTAAGTTAAGTGTAGCAAAGTGAGCTAGAAGTGTACAAGTAGTTAGAAGTGGGTTAGCCCTAAAAGAAGGAAAGTGGGTTAAGTTGGTTAGAAGGTAACCCCTTGAGGAAGCTACATGGAAGTATAAATAAGAGAGAAAGGCTCTCCCATTAGCACCTATTCAATATTGTTGAATATCTATTTTGTGAAAGGTTATTTGGGCAGGTATTATTGATAATAAAAAAGTGCAGCAAAAAAATCGTGGTAGGAAATGTGCAGCAGAAAAAGTGTGGCAGGAAAAGTGTAGCAGAAAAAGGGTGGAAGAAAAAGTGCAGCAGGAAAAGTTCAGTAGAAAAAGTGTGGCAAGAAAAGTGAGGCGGAAAAATCGCGACAAAAAAACCATGGAAGAAAAAGTGCGGGAGAAAAATCGTAGCATCAAATTCGCGGCAGCAGAATCGTGATAGAAAAACCATGGCAGTGGAATGCTACAAGAAGAAAAAAGGTATGGTTTTCATATGTGTAGTGTTGAACTTATGAATCTGGTTGAGGTTTTTCCTTGCAAATATGTTGGATGCCCTCTTGGAAGTTTAGGGTTTGTTGTAGAATGGTTTTGAGACAGATCTATTGAAGTATATTGTTATTACACTTAGTTTGATTTATTGGCATATCTTGTGGTGCATTGTGAGAGACACTTGTTAGTGGTCTTGGTATATGATTGGCTTATGAATGATATATCCTTGAGGCTACATAAAATTGAGGTTATGGCACATGGTTTAATGTAAGGGTTCATGGTATTTGGTTATGGATAGTGTGATGTACTGCTATATAACTTTTGATGGTTATATTGGTATATCTATTTGGTATATGGTTGAGGTACATGTTGGGTACATGGTTGAGACAAGTAGTTGATGAGTTGGCACATACATGAGGTGTATAGTTGATGATGTTGGTACATCTTGAGGAGTCATAGCTGATGTGTAGTTGATGCATGATTGATACATACTTGGTACATGGTTGGAGGAAGTTGTTAGTAGTATTGTTGACACATGGTTTATGGATGATGTAGCATACTTGTCTTGATATATTATTAGAAGAACATATTGATCTTGGTGATGATTATGAGTTGTTGTGATATGCTTGGTTGATGCACATCTTAGTGATATTGTGCATATGGTTGAGATTTGTCTTAGTGATTGATCTTGGTGAGTATATCTAATTTGGTTGATAATATTGATGAGACAAGTTGTTTTGATAGGTTGTTTGGACAGGTTGTATGATAGGTTATTTGCACAGGTTTGGTGCATGGTTGATGCACTTGTTTATGGTACAGGTTGAGGTACAGGTTGATGCATGGTACATGTTGGCATAGGTTATTGTTACAGATAGAAGTTGTATAATAGTGAGGTTTTAGCACATGGTTTGAGGTATAGACTTGTGGTATAGTGTTTGAGGTATATGTGATCAAATCATATTGATTGATGAGTATACATTGACAGATTTGACAGAATGGGTTGTGATAGTGATATATTCAGTTTCTACATTTGAAACTTATATTTCAGGGCGGTTGGATGGGGCAATGATAGGTGGTTGTAGCCACCTTTTGGTTGTATCCACAGAACATAGGGGGTTGTAGCTTCCTTGTGGTTGTATCCAAAGAATTGGGGAGTTGGAGCTTCCCTCAGGTTGTAGCATAAGAAACTAGGGGGTCGAAGCCTCCTTCTAGTTGTAGCTAGAGAATTGGAAGTTGTTGTTACTTTGAATGTAATTCTTGACATATAAGAAAAACATTTTGTGGTTTTCTCCCGCATTGGGTTTCCACATTGTTGGACCTTGACCAAGTTTTAAGGAAACCTTGGTTGGGTTAGGACCACTTTTGGACTTCGACATGCTGGTCGAAGATGGAGCACCCAGGTGGAGCTAAGATCGTGGATCTCACTCATTTTGTGGGCTTTGTAAGGGGTTTTGTAATAGGTTATCGGATGTCAGCCCATGGGTTTTACCCATGTTTAGGCCTTTTTGTAAGGAATTGTAAAAGTATAAATAGATAAGAATGTATGGTAGAAGTAGCAAAGGGGATGTAAGAGTCAATAGAAGTAGCTAAGTTCAAGTACCTTAAGTTTCTTTGTACAACAGAATGTGTATGTAAGGCTCTTTTCTTGATAGAGAAGTTGGCTTTGTGCCTAGACCCAGTTTTGGAAGGAGGATCTGGTGCTCAGTGCCCAGATCTCATGTTTAATGCAAAGCTTGGCTCTGTGGCTTAGTGCACAGGAGCGGATGAATATAAGATTCAGAAGAATAATAGAGAAGACGAAGTAGTTGGTGGACGTAGTCCCACACTGGGGTGAACCATGTATATCTTGCATCTTTGGTGTGCTTTGTGCTATGTTGTGTTTGTCATTTATCTTCTTAGTTATTTTTTTATTATGTATAATGGATAGATTTGATGTTGCTTAGTGATTTACTTGTGCTTTATGAATGAATTATAAGTCTAACTTATTGTTGTGAGCTAAGTGGTTGAAGTACTTAATATTTATTGTTACTGCACCGATCTATCTTAGGGTTTTGTTCTGGAATGTTAATGAAGCTAATGAGTTAATGAATATCATATTGTAGTGTTAATAGTGTTGGAAAATGTTTAACAGGAAGCATATGCTTGTCATTGATGGAAAGTACAACAGTGATGATGGCTTGAGTACAGCACCGATGATCAACAGGAAAATAGAAGATAAGTCCAGGAAGATCAAATGATCGAAGGCAACACTGGAAAGTACAACAGTGATGATGGCTTGAGTACAGCAGCGATGATCAACAGGCAAATAGAAGATAATTCCAGGAAGATCGAATGATCGAAGGCAACGAAACATTGATAAAATGATCGAAGGCCTGAGAAGCATTTCTGATCATTGGATATCATTCAAAATTCCCGTAAGAATGAGGGTCGTCATATCAGAATATAGACATGAAGAGCATTGAACAGGAGGATAGATCTCAGATGTTAGATCCAAGCGCAGGACCCGACCATCATTGGATCAAGGAGAACCTGCACACCTTTTAAAGTATAACAAGGAGAAGTGGGTGTAATCATGATATGTGAAATCGTGACTTAATCTGAGCCATCAAATCGAGGTTGAATCTGGATCGTTGATTCCAGTCCATGTCGTAGTTTCGAGGATCGCGAGTTGAACATGTCAAAGATTATTAACATCAGGAATCCCGATATCACGACATGCAAAATCGCGATGTAATCTGAGCCGTCAGATCAAGCTTTGATCTAGACTGTTGATTCCAGTCCATGTCGGAGTTTCAGGGATCACAACATGGAGTGGCAAGTAAACAATGCAACAAGAATGTTGATTTCACGATATGCAAAATTGTGATTCAATCGCAGTCGTTGAATGAAGCTCTAATTAGGACCGTTGATCCCACACCATTTTGGGGTATCAGGGATCACGACTTAGAGAGTCAATATGTCTCATCTCCAGACTCACAAAATGACAAATCACGAAAGTGTTTTTTGCATAGGCGCTTGGTTATGACCATAGTCATATTGGGGAGGGAGCTAGTGCAGAAAAGTTATATATCGGAACTTCAGAGATCAAGAAATGAAGTGTCGAGACACTCAGCACAGAAATATCGAATACCAAAATGTCGAAATGAATGCAATATCCAATGGATTCAATCCAATGGTGCAGGTGAATTTGAACAAGGTCGAAGGGCTACTGTTGCACGACACAGTGAAACTGCTAGAAACCATTGATGGTTTCTACCAGAGGATGCGAAGAGACTTTGGTGTGATTTCCAGAGGAGCTAAAGAGTCACATGGAATATGCCAATGGAATGAAGATGATTCATGGAGGAAATTGATAGCTGGATGGGGGTTTGAGCTCGTAACTAAAACAGAAAGGATGAGCTCGACTGTAATAGAGAAGACAAAGAGTCTCAACTGCCAGAGAGAAAAAGGAATCTCAGCTTAACACCTAGTGATGATAGACACAGGGGTTGAACTTCCAGAGAAGTTGAAGAGTATCGATGATGATCATGCAGAGCACTTGAGTTGTGGAGGAGATTGGTGTGGTATGAGCATGAAAAAGAATGGTGAATATTGCATGCACAAGCTGCACAGAAGCTATATATACACAGTACAGAGAAGAGAAGGGTGCGGTTGCTATTGGAGTTTCTGTGGTTACTGTTATTGAAGGTGATTCATGTGTGAAGAAGGAGGAGAGGGCAGCAGCTGAATTGAACAGAAGAGGAACTATTCAGTGAATGGACATGGTGCACAGAGCATAAAAAGAAGAAGAATAGACAGCGCAAGTCATGTGTGCAGAAAGGCAATGAGGCAGACAGAGCAACGAAATGCAACAGAACAGTGATGAGTCTGGTAATCCATTGTTGAACATCATATCACTGTAATAAGTTTCAGTAGCAAATATTTTTATTTCAGGGTGGAAGGGAGGTTCTAGGGAGGATTGTTGTCCTCATAGGTTCAAGTGGGTGCTTGAACACAGGGAGTTTTAGCTTCCATCTGGTTGCAGCCAGAGAAACCAAGGTGGTAGGGTGGTGCAAGGGAGAACTATTGTTCTCTTTTATACATGTTGGTGCATGTGTGCTTCCATCCAGTTGGTGCTTCCTTCTAGTTGGTGCTAGAGAAACCAGGGAGTTGGTGCTTCCGTCTAGTGCATGCTAGAGAAAACAGAGAGTTTGTGCTCTCAGCAAGTAGCAGGTTGCAAAAATGAGGTTGTAGCCTCATTATGAGTTGGTGCTCATATGTATGATAATGTAAATAATGTAACTATTACTTATCATATAAAGAAAAAGAAGTTTTTACCCTGTATGGGTTTCCTCGGGAAATATTTGTCTCTATGTTTCTCATATATGTGACTGATGTTGAATGTGCCATTGTTTATTTCCCTGCATTAATGTGATCATCATTCAGTGTTTCTGCAAAGAGTTTAAAAGAAGCAAAAATGTTTAAGCACGGTGACAACTGATTCACCCTCCCCTCTCAGTTGTCTAACAATTGGTATCAGAGCCAGCCCCTTTTATCTAAGGGTATATCCTAAAGCTTAAACATGTCAAGCCATGAAGGAAATTCAACCAATAAGGCCCCTTTGTTCAATGGAACAAACTTTGCCTTCTGGAAAGTTAGAATGAGAACCTACATAATGGCTTTAGGTGCAGATGTCTGGGATGTGGTAGATACTGGTTATGTAAAGCCAGTTGTGCTAGCTAATAAGGATGACAAACTAGAATTTATCTTCAATGCTAAGGCTATGAATGCTATCTTGAGTGGGCTTGCAAAAGCAGAATTCATAAAAGTTATGCACCTAGAAACTACCAAACAAATGTGGGACAAACTCATTAACAGTTATGAGGGTAATGAGAAGGTAAAGGATGCAAAGATTCAAACCTACAGAATACAGTTTGAACAGTTGAA
>ML779771.1:715990-742035 GCA_009831015.1 Picea engelmannii | reverse complement strand
AGGTGGATAGCTCAATGAAATGGTGCCAATGTGTTATTGCCAAGGAGTGAGTCCTTAAAACAATCTAGGCAGCATAACATTACATGAAATTCCTTGAGAAAATGAGGTTTCTTCATGGCTTTTTATAGCATTGCATTGGGTGACTATGTAACTCCTTTGTAGTGTGAAAAGAGGCTCTTTAGGGCTTTATTAGGTCTTTGACCAGCCTACCATGCGGATTCAGCTCAGATTTGAGGGTCAAATCGGCTTGGGAGCTGATCAATAAGTGGTTGGGAGGCCGACCAATTCAATAAATGCGTCGTTTAGCAGGTGTGCGTAACAGATGCGCATCATGCGCGTATGTGCGCATGGTACGTTCTTGTTCCACGCATATGCACGTGCACCCAACTTCTGTAAAGCGCTCTTCAATTTTTGGTTACTTTGTATAGTTTTTTACCTTTTTGGAATGCTATGAAATTAATTCAATGCCATGAATGACTTCATTACTGTTTGACAATGCTGAGTTCTTAGTGCCATGTGCGGACAAAATTTCAGTGATAAAAAACAGCACCCCTTTCCCACTCTTGTTAGGAAATACTTGGATTGAGAAGGATCATATCAGAAGGAAATCAGAGGAAGAAGTTGTAGAAAAGAAAAAGAAAGAACTAAGGGATTTCATAACTAGAAAAATAGACCGACTAATAGAAGAATGAGAAGATAAGTCGAAGCAACAAAGGGCAAGAGAATTAGTTGTTGAATTTGAAAGAATGCAAGAAGTTTTGAAGGACCTATCCATGCAAGAAAGAAGAATACCCACCCTAGAATTAATAAGAGAAGGGATACTAACTTTGAACCCTTTGAGAGCACATCAACAGTGCGAAGTCACTATGCTAAGAGAAGATAAGAATAAGAATGGAAAGAGGATTCCATAAATAATTAGAGGAACTTAGATCATAGTAAAGAAGGCAAAGAAGCTCAGTAAAAAGAAATCCAATTTAGAAAATCTACGGGAAGCTACAGAGAATATATGGAAGACTTTGTAGGAGGCAGGTTTGCAGGACTTGAACCTTGCTGGAACAGTAGAACCATGTAGAATCGGAATTCTCCATAGCAAATATATATGACCATTGGAGGTGCCCCTCCCATTAGAACGACACTCCATAATAGATAGAAAATGCATTTATGAGATTTTGGATGTTGAGACCACACCATAATGGACAGATTCACATTGATGGAAGCATTCCTGCCCGTTGGAAGAATTTGTTATGACGCTCACTTATTTAACCTATCTTACGCTGCGCCGAGACCACATTTTTCCACCCATGATTAACTAAGCCAAGAAGAGAATTGATTGTGCATCGAACTGTGTTATTAGAAGCTATACATCACCATTTGTTTGTCTACCCCACCTGTCTATTCGCCTACCCTGATCCATCTGTTTAAAAGTGAGAATGTCGGGTGAACGCACCGAGTTAGAGAATTTCATCGAGGAGGCTATTAACAAGTTTATGGATGATAGATTTATGTTTGAAGGTGTCCATACATCTTCAACTAGGGGACTGCAGGCTTCCCCTTTGACTGGATGACGTTTGGGCCATGCGAACCCTGCGACCGAGTAGAGAAGTAAGCATCACAGTGATCTAGCTAACGCGAAGCAGATCTCGTCGATCTTACCATAATATATTCCACCATTGGCTAGAGTGGTTAACCATGACAACATTCCATGAGACTACGAGTACACCCTAAGCACCGCGTACATTCTGAAGGAAATACATGCAGTTCGGAGCCAGTTGGGATAGATCTCGTTACTAAAGAACAACGAATTCAACCTTGGAGATAGAAAGAAATATGCTATGCTTGCACCCCACAGATACCTGAAAAATTCAATTGGGAAGAAGCCTCACATTATCTCCCAGCCATGGATTAAGGAGCTGGCACAGTCCACGATGCTCAATGTGATGAAGATTCCCCATTTTGGCCACCACCAGGAGGTTAACGCTTGTGTTAAACTCCTCTTTTCATGCTACCATGGCGGATACTTGTGGCTCAACCAGTGGATTATTGTGGATCTAACACTGATCCACTTGATTATAGGATTAAGCATGAAGGGACCTGACATAGACATAGACAATATCACTATTGTCACCCAACCATAGGCCAAAGCCACACTCCGAGCACCTTAACCTTGACATAGAATCATTTCAAAAGCAAACCCTAGGCTAGGTAGCCAAACAAAGGGCGGAGTACCTTTCTCGAAGGATAGTGCACAAAGCAAGAGATTATTAGAGAGTCCAAACCATAACCAAGAGATATTCCAAGCCAAAATCAAAATCTGCTAGTTGCAACAGCTGTAATGGAATCTCTCCTCCAAACTTGTGCACAAACTAGTCAACTGCAGTGTGCACAAGTGTTGCTTATGCAGTTCTGAGAATTCCTGTCAGAATGAAGACTAGCCTCCTGTATTTATACTAAATATGGAAAACTGCCTGGGCTGACTTCTTATTCTGGGTACTAATTCTTTAGTATATATTATTTCCTTTAGCCTACTTCTTCTCTTTGAGGCTAATAAGCTAATACAAATAATTCCCTTGAGTCGACTTGTCTTCTAGGGTTGTTAACTAATCAATTAGGGTTTCTTCTTTCTTCCTGGAATATTCTATTCTCGTAAGGTTTACATGACGAGGTAAATACCTCCCGCAGCTACCATAATATCAACAAGTTCCACTTCAGCTGGTTTCTTGTGTTGATCGCATTTGTCACTTGGAAAATACATGAAGCAACCACCTTCCCGGAGATCAAACCATTAGAGTCGTTGGTCGCTAGGTTCTCTACCTTGTGGTACACCAATGACATGTCAAAGCAATGGCAGTTGAACGTTGTCTTCCATGCGTATTATCAGCAACTGAAGGTTTCCATTGAATCATTTTCTTGCATGACACCGCGCAACCTGCACTAGTACATACCACTAGCTAAGTTATGCGCATATCATAATTTTATCTACATCATTGCACACAGAGATGAGATCAAGGAAGAGTTATAGTCATATTACAAATTGTCAGATGAGGACATGGAGAAGATCACCAAGGTATGGTCGGAGGAGTTCCTTGTACTGGTCGATCATGCAGAACTCTCTGACATTGACATCATAGGAAGCCCCTTGGTCACCCGGGTCAAGCATGTTGGACAATCCAGCAAGACAAAGAAGAAGAAGAAGCAGGAAGACGTCTAGAACATAGAGACCGATGAGGAGGACATCGCCTCTGAAGAAAATGGATTTGGCTTGCCCACAGGAGGAGGAAGAGGAGAAGACCAAGCATATGGATAGAGAGGAGGGGATGAAGGAGAAAAGAAAGAAGAAGGTTAAGCTTCACCACTAAAATATCCCCCTACTGAAACACCGCAGAAGAGGAATATTTCACTACAGAAACCTTCAGCAAGAAAGAAGACACATGCTAGCAAGCCCCATTTAGAGGCCATGCTCATGGAGGACAACATCATCTTGGTCCATGGAGCCATGGAGGATGATTCTGAGGACATATTGCAGGGATATGGAGCGAAGCAGGAGGAGTTGTATGGAAGGGTCAAGAAGGAACTGAAGGAAATACAACAAGTTATTCAATTGATTTGCGCAGTACCTACTGCACCCTCCTCGCCACAGAATATAGAATTTGGGGATGAATCAGCCCAATTAATAATACTAACAGATGCAACAGAGGCTCGACTTCAGAAGGTCGAAGAAGAGAAGGAGAAGGCTATTGAAGCCTTGAAACAAGAGAAAGAGGAACTCTTAGAGAAATGAAACATAGCGCGATACTGTGTAACCGCCTATGAAAATGAAAAAGATGAGTTTTAGGCGATGGTCCAGGGGGAAAAGTATAGCTACAGAAAGAAAAGGAGAATTTGCTCGTGGAACGGGCCACGGTTAAGGAAGATGTGAGTAAAGCATGCCACTCTGTGTCGGGTTTGGCATAGGAGGAACAAGAGTCAGTCGAGGCTCAAGTGGTGAAGCTCGTTGAGACCGTCTAGCAGCTTCAAGTGAGGATAACAGAGTTGGAGGTCCAAGCAGTACCAAGCACCCTGCAAGAAGTGTGTGACCATAGAGAGGAAGTCACAAAGAATGTAGTAATAAGGATAAGGGCCCTTGCCTCATAGTGAAAAAAGTTGAGCGATAGAAGTGCGCAGAATTATGAACGCCTTGCAGAAGATCCAGAGCTAAGGAAGTTGGAAGCACAGTTATGGGAGGCACAATAGCAAGCATTCACCGTGCAGGTGTAGATGAAGCTCCTCACCACAGTTGATAGAATGAAGAGATATCAAGAATAGTGCACAATCCAAAAATAGATTACTTTCATCCATGGTAGAGTAATGGAAATCACGTAGAAGCTATAACCTATGCAGGATGAATCCTACAAGGTGTTCTAAGAAATTGAAGGACATGGCTCACAACTGAAGCAAGTGGTTGCAACAGTGAAACAATGCCTGGAAGGGCCTATTACAGCACAGACGATCTAGGAGCTCGCTAAAAGGAGGCTCAGGCGAAGCAGCAAGTCGAGGCAGCTCGAGTGAATATTGAGGCCTTCGAAGCAGCGTTTCCCAGACCTGAATGACTCGGAACGAGTCACATGTGAGTGTTGGGGCCATGTTTTCACTCGACCAAGTTTTGAGGAAACCTTGGTCGGGTTAGGACCACTTTAGGACTTCGAAAGGCTGGTCAAAGATCGTGGATCTCACTCATTTTGTGGGCTTTGTAAGGGGTTTTTGTAATAGGTTATGGGATGTCGGCCCATGGGTTTTACCCATGTTTAGGCCTTTTTGTAAGGAATTGTAAAAGTATAAATAGATAAGAATGTATGGTAGAAGTAGCGAAGGGGATGTAAGAGTCAATAGAAGTAGCTAACTGCAAGTAGCTTGAGTTTCTTTGTGCAATAGAATGTGTATGAAAGGCTCTGTGTTTGATAGAGAAGTTGGCTTTGTGCCTAGACCCAGTTTTGGAAGGAGGATCTCGTGCTCAGTGCGCAGATCTCATGTCCTATGTGAAGCTTGGCTCTGTGGATTAGTGCACGGGAGAAGATGAATGTAAGGTTCAGAAGAATAATAACGAAGACGAAGCAGTTGGTGGACATAGCCCCACACTGGGGTGAACCACATATATCTTGTGTCTTTGGTGTGCTTTGGGCTATGTTGTCTTTGTCATTTATCTGCTTAGTGATTTTGTTATTATGTATAATGGATAGATCTGATGTTTCTTAGTGCTTTACTTGTGCTTTATGAATGAATTCTAGATCTAACTCATTGTTATGAGCTAAGTGGTTGAAGTACTTAATCTTTATTGTTACTGAGCCGATTTATCTTAGGGTTTTGTTCTATGATGTTAATGAAGCTAATGAGTTAATGAATATCATGTTGTAGTGTTGATAGAATACTCTATGAAGTGTTGCTATCACAGATCTGTGTCCCAGCTTGGTTACAGACACTTGAGTCCTGTAACCCTCTCTGCCTCTACCTTGGGTGAGACTTCGCCTAGTTCGGAGATGTTGCCAAAAGGGTCTGTAGTTAGGGTTTTGTTGGTGAATTGTTGAAGAGTTGAACCCTGGGTATGCCCCTATGCCAACACACGTAAATATTGGTGTATTTTGCATTGTGTGGATGTGTTTGTTATTGTTTATTATGCATTGATAAATGCCAATGCTTATGATACAATAAGATATTGATGATGAACGTATGAACATGGTTAAATAAGTAAAATAATATACTTTTTTGTTTAAAGGATTAATAATTGGTATAATTTCTCATCACTGATTCACACCGCCCCCACCCCCCCTCTCAGTAATCCAATGAGATTGCATGAAATTCTATCTTTGAAATGCATGTCCATGGATTCTATATATATACAATCTTTAAGCTTCATAGTAACTAGCTCAAAGTGTGAAATGGTCCACTTAGACATGGTTCCCCATGTCTTGAGTGAACATGGAACCACTAAGGTACCATATTTGAATTGGCATGGAGCTCAAGAATGCTCAGTACCTTATCTCATGAGTACTTTTGATGTGATATTTTTCATTAAATGATTCAAATGTGGTTGAAACTTCACTTCAGATTTATCTATACTAATTTTGAAGGAACAATCACACAAGCCTATGCAAATTGCACACAATAAACACTGATAATTCACACATATGTATAATTATCTAGGTGGATATTGGTGGCCACCCAACTATTCCAACTGGCTCATTTTGGAAGTTTTGTTTCTAGTTTTCAAGCCCCGGACATTTGGGGCCATTTTGAGGCCCTAAACAACATTTTTAGGGCTCGCCACAATCAAAATGTAGATTGAGTCATATCATGACGACAACATGTGCATTCCTCAAATAGACCTTTCCAACGAGCTATCATGTACCCCAAACGGAGATCGTATTCCAGAGTTACGCCCCCAGGAAGTTGATACACCAAACTACCCAAAACGAGGTCCACAAAATTGTTGGCTTTTCATCTTTCGGCGTTAGGGTTTTGGATTTTCTTTATGTTAAAATTTCCTTTAGAGCCTCATTGTGAATCATTGGATTGCGAATGTGAGTATCCGTCACATATATTCTCATAGATAAGTTGCCATCATTCTAGCGAGTCTTTCACTCTGTATTTTTAGAGTCTTTGTACATTTTCACTCATTAATAGAAATTGTGTTTCACTATATCTCTGTGTTTATGGTTGAATCTCTGGTATATTTATCTTATATTGTTGGATATCCAATACATATCTGTACATTTCTTTATTATATCTCCGCTCTCATTTCGTGGCGAAGATAATCCAGATCAGTGGTATCAGAGCAGGTTGCTCTTGATCGTTTTTCAGTGCATGTCCTCGACGAGGTCCGAGTATAGAAAGTTGGGTCTCAAGCTTGTCTATATTGAGGAAAATCTATCTCGCATTCCCAAGAAACCCTCCATGGAAAAAGAAAAGAAAAATGACAAAGCAGACGATTATATTAATCTGTTGCTTGAGCAAGATCTCACGTGACAACAAATGACAGAAAAATTTTCCCACATCCTTCAATGCATACTGATAACAATAGGCATGTCTTCATCAAGTGGCCACTTTGGAGGAACCTCGCCTTTCAAGGTACAAATTAATTTTGATATTCCCATATTTGAAGGACAGATAGATGCGAATGCCCTAGAAAAATGGTTAAATATGCTAGAAAATCATTTATCTGTTTATAAATTATCCGACAAGGAAATGATCACCTTTGCACTCCTTAAGGGTCTCCCCCATGTCAAATATTGGTGGGAAACTTACTGGGAGAAAATTTCCATGGAGGATTCCGGAATATATGGTTTGAGCCCACTTGATATTTTTTTGTGGATGCGGTAAAGAAACAATATTACTTTGTTGGCAACTATGAGGACCGGTACATGAGATGGACCATACTACGGCAAGAGAGGGGCCAAGTAGTGTCAGAGTTCACCAATACCTTCCATAAATTATGCACCAAGTTGGGTATCAAAGACTCTGAGAGACATTTGGTTCTAAAATACCATGGGGCTCTACATAGATACATCCAAATTGAAATGGATTTTCTGGACATCTCATCATTTGGTGCTGCTTATCAATATGTTTTTAAAATCAAGCAAAAAATTAAGCACCAGAACAAGTAGGATTTTGGGTCTGGAAACCCGCAACAAAAAAAGTAATATAAAGACGGCCCTAACAAACATCCTCCCAAAAACCAATCCAAGCCATAGGAAAAGAAGGGTCATGGAAAGACGAAAAAGGACACTGGAAAATGGTTTGATTTCCACAAAATCCCCTGGCACAATAACGATGAATGTCGCTTAAAATGGTCATTGGTGGTCAAGATCAAAGACAAGGATCCAAACCCTGATTTTGAATCTGATTCAGAAAATACTGATAGAAGACAAATCATCGATGCAGATCCCACTACTACTGTCACAGCCGCAACAATTCAACCAAAAGAACCAACAGATATTGAAGAGGGGGAGCACATTTTTAATTCACAGATGTGGATGAAGGGGACCCCACTACATTTTATTGTTGATAGTGGAAGCCAGAAGAACCTCATCTCAGCAAAGGTCTTCAAACAGTTGGGATTGTCGACAACACCATACCCACATCCATACAACATTGGGTGGCTTTTCTAGGGACGAGATATTCGTGTCATCCAATAGTTTTGATTGTCATATGACATCCATCCCTTCAAGGATGAGGAATTATGTGATTTTTCCCCATTGTATGTCTTTTATGTTCTCTTGGGCCAGCCATTTATGTGGAAGCACCATGCTATGTATGATTCTCGACCCCGTAGTGTCATTGTTACTCTGAGGGATCATCTCTACATAATACCAGAGGTAATTCCAACTACTTTCCCACCTAAATAGTGTCGCAAGGTAGTATCTCATACTAAAAAATTCAGATTCTTCACAATCTGTGCAAAAGGTGAACAAAATGATACTACAACCACTACAACCTCAGCCCAAGAACCTTCTATCCAACAGAAGCGGGTTGAAAAGACTACAACAAAGCGCAAAGATTCCTTCTACACACAGACATCTCATGTAGCCCAACTGGTTGAACATATTCAACCTCGCCAGCAATAGGTTTGTGACATCCTTCCACAATCCAAGCAGCACGATGTCTCCAGCAAGGAAAGCAGTGCACCAAGATTCAGTTACAACAATCGTTTTTCCCTCTCCCTCGGGAACTCAACTCAATGTATACCATTGCTTCCTAAGGAGGGAGGATTGATCCAAGTGGATATCGGTGGCCACCCACCTATTCCAAATCACTCATTTTGGCAGTTTTGTTTCTAGTTTTTGAGTCCTAAACTTCTGGGGTTGTTTTGAGGCCCTAAACAATGTTTTTAGGGCTATTCATAGTCAAACCACACATTAACTCTTAGCCTGATGGAAACATATGTAGTCCTCGGATAAACCTTTCCAACCAACTATTGTGAGCCTCAAACAGAGATTGTATGCTAGAGTTACACCCCCGGGAAGTTGATACACCAAACTACCCAAAACGGGGTCCAAAAAACTATTGGATTTTCATCTTCCAGGGTGAGGGTTTTGGATTTTCTTTATGTTAAAAAATCCTTTATAGCCTCATTTTAAATTATTGGATTGTGAATGCGAGTAGTCGTCACATCTCTTCTCAGAGATAAGATGCCACCACTAGCGAGTCTTTCACTCTGTATTTTTACAGTCTTTGCACATTTTCACTCATTAATAGAAATTGTGTATTACTGTATCTCTATGTTTATGGTTGAATATTTGATATATTTATGTTATATTGTTTGATATTTGATACATCTCTGTACATTTATTTATTATATCTCCACTCTCATTTCGTGCCGAAAATAATCCGAATCATATAAAGAATCCACTTCTCATAGTTTGGTGCTCTACTAAGGATGGTGTGTTATTACAATGAATTATCAATTTGTTGTATTGTATCAATGACCCTTCTAGTAATCACCTGTATAGCTCTATGAGCGATTTTTAGGTGATAACAAACAATTTTTCTAAAGGAGATCATTTGTGCAAGTCAATATTGTGGACTATTCTTCTATCTGATTGATATGGATTATTTTGAGAATGACATGAGGATAGAAATATAGTAGAGATACAAAAAGGAAATACACAGAGATATTGCAAGAAACAAAGAAAGATAGTGAAACCCAACTTCTATAAGAGATAAAAACATTGTAGAACACAAACTGGCAGAATGGGGTAGCTTATCTCTTAAAAGAAAGAGATGTTGGCTATGCTTCATTCGCAACAAGCTTTACATCACACTCCATTTCCTTCTTAAAGGGCATCCTTCACCTCAATTATATATGAGAGAGTGAGAGGAGAACAATTCCCATGATACATGTGGGATAAATTGGAATAAGTTTATAAAATTCCATAGGCATGTAAAACACTAGGAATTCCCAGGCGGTCACCCATCCTAGTACTACTCTAGCCTGAGCATGCTTAATTGCAGAGTTCTAATGGAATTTGATGCATTAACGCTATGATGTAGGAATGTACATAAGACCACTAGGAAATCATTAAATGATTCCTGTAATTAACAAATGAAGATGACATTACATTCCATCTCCCATCAAAAGGGTGAATATCATGGTTTATCAAAAGCACGGGCTCAAAATGGTGATTTAGTGGAAGAGGTGGATGGCCACTGAGATCCATCTAGATCATTCCTCCCCCCTTAGGAAGCAATGGTCCCCATTGTGTCAAGTTCCCTTGTGAGATGGGGAGACTTCTTATAAATCTGAAGCTTGGTGTGTTGCTTGCCTTGCTGAAGAAGTTGTCCTTCTTCATTTGTTGAACGATGACATGAACCTATTGTTGGAGGGGTTGGATCCATTCAACCAATCTAGCTGCATGATCTACCTAAGTGTGGGAGGGATCTGTTGGTGAAGATGCAACATGAAGAGTATGAAGGGTTCTATTATAATCTTGCTTGAATGGGCAGTGTGGGGGCACCCTCGTAGGTGCAACAAGAATATATTGGTACTCTTCTACAATCTTATCGATCTGCTTCTGTTGGATAGAAAGGTATTGGGATGAGGCTATAGTGGTTGCAATGTCCTTTTTTTCACCTTCTGATCGGATTGTGAAGTGGCTAAACTTTGCAATATGAGAGATTACTTTTTGGCATTGTTTTGGTGAGAAAATAGTCAAAACTACCTCTGGTATCCGATATAGCTGACCCCCCAGAGTGACAATGACACTACAGGGTCAAGACTCATAAACAACATGATGCCTCCACATATATGGCTGGCCTAATATAACATCACAGACTTCCAGTGAGGAAACATCACACAATACCTCATCCTTGAAGGGATTGAAGTCATAGGACAGGTGACACTATTGGCTAAAACAAAGATCTTGACCCTAGCGAAACCACTTGATGTTGTATGGTTGCGGGTGTGGTGTTGTTGGAAAATCCAACTGCTTGACAACCTTTGCTGAGATGATTCTCTTTTAGCTTCTGCTATCAACAATAAAATGCAGTGGGGTCTCCTTCACCCACATCTGTGAATGGAAGAATCACTCCCCCTCCTCGGGATCCTCTTCTGGTTGGATTATTGTCATTGTGATAGTAGCAATGGGTTCTGCATCAATCATTTGTCTCTTTTTATTATTTTCTAAATCAGGGCCCAAGTTGGGGTTCGACTCTTTGTCTTTGAGCTCGACCACCAATGACTGTATTGAGCGACATTCATCAGTGTTGTGCCAAGGGCTGTTGTGGAACTCACACCACTTTCCGATGTCTTTCTTAGACTTCTCATTACCTGCATCTGGGACTAGCTCTCTTGAGGTTGGCCTTCCTTGCTCTGTCCATGCTTCTCCCACTTACTATGTTGCTTGAATTTCTACTCAATTTTGAATTCATATCGATAAGAAACTCCCAGTGAGGAGATGTCCAATAAATCCATCTATGTTTGGATGTACATGTGTAGACCACTACGGTACTTCAAAACCAGGTGTCGGTCGAAGTCTTTCATACCCATATTTGAGCGCAAGGTATGAAAGATGTTGGTGTACTCTAGCACCCTCTGGTCTCTTTTCTGACTTAGATTTGTCCATATCATGCATTGGTCATCATAGTTTCTGACAGGGTAGAACTCCTCCTTTAGGGCATCTACAAAGGCTACCCAAGTGGGTTCTCTCCCAAATAGTGTAGATTCATCCGGGGTGTACATATCCCGGTAACCTTCCCACCAAGCTCTGACATGGGGAATGGATTTAAGGAGTGCGAAGGTGATCTTTTCACTGTTGGAAATTTTTTGGATAGAGTAATAACCTTCTAGCAGATTCAACCATTTTTCTAGAGCATTTGCATCTATCTGGCCTTCAAATAAGGAGATATCAAAATTGACTTGTACCTTGAAGGGTATCACACTTGTGAATTGGTTGCTTGTTGAAGATGCCTTGGTTGCTTCCATCAGTACTCTTCGAAGGATCTGAGCAAAGTTGTCCATCATCTCGTTCCTTTGTAGCATGAGGGCTTCCTCAAGCAACATTTTGAAAGGATCTCCTATCCCATCGTATTTCTTTTCTTTCGCCATGAGAGGTCTCTTGGGCGTGCAAGAGATTTTTTCCTCAAGATAAACAAGCTCGAGACCTAATTCTTTGTACCATGACCTCGTTGGGGACATGCATTAATAACGACAAGGATAAGACCACTCTGATACCATTGATACGTATTATTTTGAGAACAACATGAAGAACAAAATATAGTAGAGATACAAAAAGGAAATACACATAGATATTGCAAGAAACACAAAAATATAGTGAAACCCAACTTCTATAAGAGATAAAATCATTGTAGAACACAAACTGGCAGTATGGGGTAGCTTATCTTTGAAAAGAAAGAGATGTTGGCTATGCTTCATTTGCAACAAGCTTTACATCACACTACATTGTCTACTTAAAGGGCCTCCTTCACCTCAATTATATATGAGAGAGTGAGATGAGAACAATTCCCATGATGCATGTGGGATAAATTGGACTAAGTGTATAAACTGTCATAGGCATGTAAAACACTAGGACTTCCCAGGCGGTCACTCATCCCAGTACTACTCTAGCCCGAGCACGCTTAACTATGGAGTTATAATGGGATTTGGTGCATTAATGCTATGATGTAGGATTGTACATAAGACTACTAGGAAATCATCAAATGATGCCTATAATTAACAAATGAATATGACATTACATTCCATTCCCCATCAAAAGGGTGAATATCATGGTTTATCAAAACCACAGGCACAAAATTGTGATTTAGTGGAAGAGGTGGATGGCCACTGAGATCCATCTGGATCATTGATTATTTATGCAGATGTCTAATAAGGTATTTCTATTGTCTTCTCAAGTTATCTTGATGCAATATTAAAGTTCTTGCAAGTTATTTATTTCAACAAATCTTTAATGTAGTTTTATTTGTATATTTAATTCTCCTTTTCTGTTTATTTTTGTTTTGGAAAGTTAAACAGTGGAATTTAAAATATTTCTATAGAATTAATTCTAAGGAATCAATGAATTAAATATTTCTCTTTCCATTTTTCTTATAGTGAAATCTTATTTTTTTTGTTTAGTTAGATTTGTTCTTTCTCGGAAAGTATCACCATTAAAACATTTTTTTTCTTGTAGAATTTTGTCTAGGAAATTAGATGAGTGTAGTTACCTTTCCATTGATATTATGAGAGTTAACTCTTAGATTAGTTTTCCACTTCACTTTCACTAAATAGTAGTTTCATTTTTTTCAGGTTATTCACTTTCATAAAAAAACTAAAAAACAAATATTAAATAAAATTCAACTTTGCATTAAAGATTATTGAAAGGTTGTTGATCCATTAATCCGGAAGATTTTTCCATACCAAATAAGGAAGAGTTCAATTGGGCCTCTTTCTTGGATTTAATCCCTATTGTTGAGTACTAAAAATCTAGTCCCATCAACATGTTGTTGTGGCTATCCTTGATTCACATACAAATCTCATTAGATAAATACAAATATAAATAATGATAATAAGTAATGTATACTAAAATATCGTTTATTGTATTCATTAAATATTGAACTTATTTTTTTTTTTTTCATAAAACATGTGTAAAACTAACTGTGCTCATTTTAAATAAACACACTATTATTAGTGCACACACCAACAACCGTAGTGAACCAAATCTACATTAACACATAGGTAACAGTGATTTTACTAAATACTTCACACCTCAACTAGTCCAATACATTTTAGAAGTAACAATGCACCCTATTTATGTACATTCATAGTAATCAACACACTAGAAAAAAATTTAATGCAATAAAGATCATGGAGTACTACAAATAAATAGAGAGCATTGGGTCAATGTTGTGATTTCTTAATGTGGACATTTCCATCCTTTGGCGTTGCTACCAAGTATACGAAGTGCACCTCTTCTAACCAGGAGCATTATTAATGATGCATATGTACATTCATTAGTGCACCTGAGAGCATGGTAAATTCATGCACGCAACATTTATATATGTCTAGGATGATTAGAAGAACCATGCATCAATGTTTCGTATACGGGCACCAAAATTTTGTGTGGGATATATTGACATGTGTACTACAATTTCTTGGTGTTCTTACCAAGGATA
Organism: Picea engelmannii; assembly: GCA_009831015.1. Lineage (NCBI taxonomy): Eukaryota > Viridiplantae > Streptophyta > Pinopsida > Pinales > Pinaceae > Picea > Picea engelmannii. The sequence continues at coordinate 727,899 of ML779771.1, read as the reverse complement.
CGTAGTTCACCTAATCTTATGGGGAGCATTTCTCCCGATGCATGCATCCATACATTCATTAGTACACTAGAGAGCAAGAGAAATTCATGTGCATTTCATATTTATCTATCTATTTAAATGTATGAAATTCATGTGCATTTCATATGTATCTATCTAGTGTGTTTAAATGCATGGTAGCAGCCAACTAGTTTGGTCTATACATGCACCTATAGTGGGTGTAGGTTAGTGTGTAGGTCCGAACCCAAGGTTGCATCGATGGAAATTGTTTGAAAAATCTTGAGAAAACAAAAAAATAAAAGGATAATTTTAAATCTTAAATGAGTTAAAATGTAAATTAAGGGAATATAATCAATTTACTTAGTCTTTTCTCTACTTAGGATGCATGGTTTTTATAGATAAAAACATGAAAATTTGGTTATGGTTTGAAAATTTCTAAAATAAAGAAGAAAAATCCATTGTGGAAGAGAAGGAATGGAAAAATATAGAAATTTAATAACACTAAACAACATGGAGCTTGTAATGGGATAGGGAAGACCAATTATTGTATGTGTGAAGTGGTGAATGAAAGTTGAAATAAAAATATGGTTTTGTCATTTAAAAAAAAAATTACTCTAATATCCCAACACAACACAATGGTGTGTGTATAGGGATAAGGTGCATCAGATGTTGTTTATAAAATATTTAAACCTATCTTAGTGCATGTTGTAGGGTTAGGAATTGGTGGGGTTAAGATATATTGGGGGCACCCATAAAAAAAAATTTGAAGGGTCTCTCTCTCTCTCTCTCTCTCTCTCTCTCTCTCTCTCTATATATATATATATATATATGGTAGGGTTATGCATTGACAAGAACTTTCTTAAAAAGTAATCACGATCATTTTTGTAAAATGTTTTAACTTACCTTGATGTGCATGGAAGGGTTATGCATCGGTGTGATTAATTCTATTTAACACACACACAAGAATTGTTTTTGAAAAAATGGTTGACATTTTAAAAAATATTTTAACCAATCTTTGACATTGGTGCATGTAGTAGGGTTACGAACTAGTCCGGTAAATTTAATTGGAATGTAAATAAGAGTTTTCTTTATAAAAAATTATATCTCTAGTGTAGTGTACATGATAGGGTTACACCTTGGAGTGATTACATCTATTTGGCACACTAACAAGGATTTTTATGAAAAAATTGTCGACATTTTTTTATAAAATATTATAACCTACCTCCATGTGCATGGTAGAGTTATGCAATGGTGTAGTTGAATTTATTTGGTGCATTGATAAGAATTTTTCTGAAAAAAGGATAGCCCTACCATGGTGCACATGGTATTGCATGCGCCAGATGTGTATATTGGTTATAACTATAAACATTGCCATCTATTTTTTAAATTTTTTTTTTACAATATTCATGTTTTTATTTGAAACTAAAACCTGTATAGTTGGTATTTACTTTGTAATGAATTTTGCAAATGAAATTTTCAACCCTTTAACGTTTATATAAATGTTGAGAGATTTCCAAAGGCAAAATATCACCTTAATGAAATCCTTTATGAAGAAGTTGTGTCTCTCGCAAGTTGACCTGTGCTTTCGACCACCATGGTATTGAGTGGATGCCACATCAACCCAATATTCACACTTGTGGACTTTCAAAACAATTCTATGGGTTCCAAAAACTGAACTCTAATTGGTATTTGAGGCATGCAAAAACCCTAATCCTAACCTCAAATGGCTATTAACACATGATAAATAGTGGTCCACTAGGAAATGAAGAGGTTCCATTCTTATTGTATTTGATTTATTGTTCCATAGTTGAGTAGAGAAAATGAGTGGGATGAACATGTGAAGTAGAAGACCTTGTAGAAACCATACAGACCATAATACTTATGGAAACTCCATAGTGAATTCATATTTCATTGTATTTTCATTCCATACTTGAGAAAAAAATAACAAGGCACACTCCTCATCTTGTAGCTAGGTTTTCACATATTGGGTTTCTTAGGGTATATCTTGCTTTTATTGTGTGGTTTTTATAATTTTATCTCTTTTTATTGTATACTCAATTTATTTTAGTAATTTGAGATTTATGCTTGTAATATTAAGTTATAGTAATAAATAAAAATTAGATAGTAGAGATATTTTGCAGAAAACTTGAAAGATTTGTTATGATGAATTATTCTAGTGGAATATCCACAAAAGTTTATAGATTGTGAACAATATTTCTTATCTCTTTTGGTGCAACTGTATGTTTGTCTTCTTTAACAATATTCATATTTACAAAAAATATGGAAGGCTCACGTGGCACATGTGGATCAAGCATTACAATTACTCAGGGATAACCACTTGTACATCAGATATTTCAAATGCTCTTTGGGTGCTTTTTAAGTGGACTGTTTGGGTCACATTGTTGGTCAAGACAAGGTGAGGGTTGGCCCCATGAAAATTGAAGCAATGAAATAATGGTCGCATCTAAATGCATTGAAAAGCTTACATGGTTTTCTTCACCTCAATGGAATTTGTGTTGAACTATGGTAGAATTTATTCCCCATTAAGTTCCTTTCTAAAAAAACATGCTTTTGTATATAATGATGCAGTTGAGTAGGATTTTTAGGCTTAAAGGAATCTGTGTGTACTACTCTAGTCTTAGTGGCATCAAACTTTATGATCCATGTGGATATTGGTGGCCACCCACCTGTTCCAACTGGCTCCTCTTTTCAGTTTTTAGTGCAACATGTTCTTTTGTACTTCTTTGTAATTGTGGGTTCTACACTTTCGAGGATGTCTGAAGCCCTACACATCTTCCAGGTGTATACTGGTGGCCTCGCACCTAATCCAACTGTCTTATTTTGTATGTTTTCATGTCACCATATCTTGTTGTACTTCTAGGGTCGTTTTGGGGCCCTAAACAATGTTTTTTTGGCTCGCCACATTCAAATTGTAGATGAAGTCACAGTTTGACGGCTTAATGCATATTTCTCGAAAAGACCTTTCCAACAGGCTATCACGTGCCTAAAACGAAGATCATATGAAAAATTTACGACCCCGGGAAGTTAATGTACTAGCTTACCCAAACGGGGCCCACATGAATTTTGGTGTTTCATCTCCTAGGGTTAGGTTTTTGGATGTTTATGGTTTTGGCATTCATGTGTATCATAAAAATGCCTTCAAAGCCTCATTGCAATCATCTTCTTACGAATTAGCGTAGCTGTCACATCTCTTCTTAGAGATAAATATGCCAACATTCTAGCGAGTCTTGCACTCTATCCTTTTACAGTCTCTTTACAATTCTTTCATTAATAGAAATCAAGTATTGTTGTACTTCTCTGTTTCTGGCAATTTTCAGGAGTATTTCATTGTAATATCTCTTCCTTCATTTTGTTCCAAAAATGATCTGGATCAGTGGTATCAGAGCAGGCTGCTCTTGATCGTTTTTTAGCGCATGTCCCCGACAAGGTCCAAGTATAGCCAGTTGGGTCTCGAGTTTGTCTCTCTTGAGCACAATCACTCTCACATGCCCAAGAAACCCTCGATGGCGGAAGAAAAGAAAAACAATGGAGCAAAAGATTCTATTAACTTGTGATTGAGCAAGCTCTCGTGCGATAGAGGGAGGAAATGATGGATAGTTTTGCACACATCCTTCAACTCCTGCTGATAGAAATAGGCGCATCTTCATCAAGAAACCATTTTGGAGGAACCTCTCCCTTCAAGATACAAGTTAATTTTGATATTCCCATATTTTAAGGTCATATAGATGCAGATGCCCTAGAAAAATGGTTAAATCTATTAGAAGGTTATTTCTTTGTTCAAAAAAAATTCGACAGGAAAAATATCACCTTCGCACTCCTCGAGGATCTCCCCCATGTAAAACATTGGTGGGAAACTTACTGGGAGAAAAGTTCCACGGAGGAATCTAGAATATATGGGGTCGAGCCCACTTGGGATTTTTTGTGGATGTGGTCAAAGAATAGTACTATCCTGTTGATAACTATGAAGAACAGTACATGAGATTGACCACACTGCATCAAGAGAAGAGCCAAACAATGTCGGAGTTCACAAATACTTTCCATACCTTGCGCACCAAGCTAGGTATCAAAGACTCCGAGTGACATATGGTTCTGAAATATTGTGGGGCTCTGCATAGGTACATCCAAACTGAAATGGATTTCACAAACACCTCATCATTGGGAGCTGCCTATCGATATGCTATCAAAATTGAGAAGAAATTTAGGCACCAGAAAAAATGGGAATTTGGGTCTGCAAATCTGTAACAACCAAAGCATAGTAAAGACAACCCTAACCAACAACCTCTAGAAAACCAATCCAAGACACGATACAAAAAGGGAAAAGTAAATATGAAGAATGACACTGGGAATTGGTGTGACTTCCACAAAATCCCCTAGCACAACACCAATGAATGTTGCTCAAAAAAGTCATTGGTGTTTGAGGTCAAAGACACGGAGTTGAACCCTGATTCAGAATCCTATCCAGAAAATATTGAAAACAGACAAATCATCGACGCAGACCCCACTGCTACTATTGGGACCACAACAATTCAGCTAAAAGAACCAGTAGATCCTGAAGAGGTGGAACACCTCTTCCATTCATAGATGTGGGTGGAGGGGACCCCATTTCATTTCATTGTTGATAACGATGGCCAGAAGAACCTCATCTCAGCTAAGTTCATCAAACAATTGGGGTTGTCGACAACACCACACCTCCCCGCAGCCACAAAACATTGGGTGGCTTCACTAGGGACGAGATCTTCGCATCATCCAGCAGTGTCACTTGTCCTATGGCATCCAGCCCTTCAAGGATGAGGTAGTGTGTGATATTTCCCCTCTTGATGTCTGTGATGTTGTTTTGGGCCAACCATATATGTGGAAACGTCATGTTGTCTATGAGTCTAGACCCCGTAGTGTCATTATTACTCTGGGAGGTCAGCTCTACAATATACCAGAGATAGTTCTAACTACTGCTCCACCAAAACAACACTGCAAGGTAATCTCTCATACTGCAAAATTCATCATCTTCACAGTTTGTTCAAAGGATGCACATAAGACCACTACAACCACTACAGCCTCAACACCTTCTATCCAGCAAAAATAGATTATTGAAGAGACAAAAGATATTGTTTCTTCACCTACAATGGTGCCTACACAATGCCACATCCAACTCAGAGACAACAGGTTGGTGGAACAGATTCAACCCCTCCAACAATAGGGTTGTGACAATCTTCCACAAGCCAAGAAGCACAACTTCTCCAACAAGGCACACAACTCACCAAGCATCAGATTCAACAAATGCTTTCCCCTCTTCCATGGAAACTCAACGCAATTGAGACCATTGCTTCATAAGGGGGGAGGAATGACCTAGGTGGATGTTGGTGGCCACCCACCTATTCCAACTAGCTACTCTTTTTAGTTTTTAGTGCAACATGTTCTTCTGTACTTCTTTGTAATTATTAGTTCTACACTTTAGGGGTTGTCTGAAGCCCTACACATCTTCCAGGTGGATACTAGTGGCCTCCCACCTAATCCAACTGGCTTATTTTGTATTTTTTCATGTCAACACATGTTGTTGTACTTCTACGGTTGTTTTGGGGCCCTAAACAATGTTTTTTCGGCTCACCACAGTCAAATTGTAGACGAAGTCAGAGTTTGATGGTGTAGTGCATAGTTCTTGAAAAGACCTTACCAATGGACTATCATCCACCTAAAACGAAGATCGTATGCAAAAGTTATGACCACGAGAAATTAATGTACTAACTTACCCAAATGAGGCCCACATGACTTTTGGCGTTTCATCTCCTAGGGTTAGGTTTTTGGATGTCTAGGGTTTTGGCATTCCTGTTTATCATAAAAACGCCTTCAGAGCCTCATTGTAATCATCTTCTTATGAATGAGAGTAGTCGTCACATCTCTTCTCAGAAATAAAGCTGCCACCATTCTAGCGAGTCTTTCACTTTGCATTTTTATAGTCTCTTTACAATTCTTTCATTAATAGAAATCAAGTATTGTTGTATTTCTCTATTTTTGACAATTTTCAGGAGTATTTCATTGTAATATCTTTGCTTTCATTTCGTTCCAAAAATAATCCGGATCACTTTACCAAAACTTTCATCTTGGAATGTGATGCATCAGGAACATGTATTAGGGTAGTGTTATTTCACTTGAGGGGTGCCCATTGACATTCACCAGTAAACAATTCTATAACATAAATTTACGCGAGACTACATATGAGAAATAAATAAAGTCCATCCTTCACATAGTAGATACATGGCATTGTTACCTCATTGGGAGGCATTTTCAGATCAAGACAGATAATAGGAGCTTGAAGCATTTTTTGGAACAATATGTGTCTTCACCTAAGTAGCACAAGTGGGTCAATAATATGTTAGGTTATGATTATGATATCATATACAATAATGGCAAGGAGAATGTTGTGGTTAACTCCTTGATGTGGAAATACGAAGAGGATGGGTCCCTGTTTTTTCTATACTTACTAGTACTGGATTAGATTTCTTAGATATGCTAGGAATGGCTAACTAATGACAAAGTGATTCAACTCATTTAAATGTAACTATAGGAGGCCCCGAACCACAATATAATTTATACTTGGAAGTACGATACCTTAATGTTTAAAGGGAATGTTTTTTGGTGCAACACTCTACTTTAACATCACACGTGTTTGTGGAATTACATCTCTCATCCACCAGAGGTCACTCTGGATTTCAAAAAACATATGAATGGGTTAAGTGTTCTTTATTTTTGGATTCCATGAAGAGGGAGATAAATGCATTTATCATTGAATATGACACATGCCAAAGAAACAAAGGTGAAACAGTGAAGACGCCTAGGGCATTGCATCCTCTTTTAACCCCTCCCACCATCTCGACTGACAGTTCCATGGAATTTATAATGGGGCTCCCTAAAGTTGGAAATACAATTCTAATCATTGTGGTTGTTGACAATCTTTTAGAATATTCCCACTTTTGTGCCTTATAATGCTTGTTCTATTCATCCACCATTTCACAAGTCTTCATGGAAAATATTTTTAATTTACATAACATACCTAATTCCGTTGTAATGGATCATGATACTACCTCCAAAAGAAAAGTATGGAAGAACTTGTTTAAATTATAGAACACCCAACTAAAAATTAGCACAACTTATCTCTCCCAAGCATATAGTCAAACAAATGTCATCAACAAGTTCCCGAAGACTTATTTGAGATGTTTTTCATTAAACTGATAAGGCTAGTGTGTTTAATGGCTCCCCATTAAAGAATGGTGGTATAATACCACCTATTATGTTGCAACCAAAATGTTACTTTATGAAGTTGTTTATGGAAAAAAAAAAACAGTTGTAGTCTCATACTTCTAGGCACATCCAAGGTTTAAGAAGTAGATGTTAATCTTACAACCAAAGATGACATTTTCAATACACTTAAGGACAATTTGATCATGGCTCAAAACATAATGAAACAATAGAAAAACCAACAACACTCAAAGCACTACTTTGAAGAAGGCATTGAGGTGTTTCTGTGTCTCCAACCCTATAAAAAGACATCTCTCAAGGAAAAAGACTTCCAAAAATTAGTGCCCAAGTTCTATGGCCCTTATCAAATCTTTGAATGCATTAGACATATTCCTACTAATTAGCTCTCCCAACACATACCAAGATTTACCCAAAATTTCATGTGTCTTATTTAAAGAAAGTGATAAGATTGAATTAATACATTAAAGCCATCTTTCTGAACTTGATGCAAAGGGTTCCATTTTATTATAGCCATCCTCATGAACTTGATGTAATTGAATTTCCATCGTTTTAAAAAAAGTCAAACTTTTTAAGAAAAAAGTCAAACTTTTTAGACATAAAATTCAATATGCAATAGAATTTAGATATTCTTATGTTTGAGTTGGTTGATAAACGATACTCCCCTTTATTCATCCCTGAGAATGATTCACCGTCTTTGTATTAATATATTGATAAAAAAAATTATGTTTAGTTATTTGATTTATATATTAATTAAAAATAATAAATTAGTTAATGGTATAGCTTAAGTGGTTTAATAACTAAGAATGTACACTTTCTCTATATAGGTTATTGATTGAATTTGAAGAGATAGGGAAATCCTTACAGAAATAAAAGAATACCATTCTTCATACGATGTCTGACTAAAATAGATTAAAGTCTTAATTTATGTGTTAATGTTCAGTGGTAGAATTTCAAAATAATAATTTTAAGATGTTCCAGTAATGTTTTCAAACATTTATGGCGTTTCACGATAATATCCAATGACACGAATAATCAAATTTCCAGAAATACTTTTTGCCCAAAAATAACATGTTCAAACCAACCCACACCGGCCAATTCAGCATTTATGCTTCCGGGTCCGAAGGAGATCGGGCACCGTGGAGAGCGACCTATATCTATAATACCGGGACCTGCATGCGCTCGACCGTTAAATTATAATAAATTTTATAACGTTTTGAAAAAATAAATTATAACTATATTATCTTCAATAATTTTAAAAATATTACTTCTTTCAAAATTTGAATTGTAGTGATAAAAAAGTGCATTATCCAAGTTAGTATCGTATATTTGAGCGATAATATCTGCATGAAAAAATATTATATTTATTAATATGGATTTGTATTAATATTAAAACTCATATTTTATAATTATATAATATCATTGTGCAAGATTGTATCATCTTTGTATTTGTGATATTATTTGCATGAAAATGTATTATATTTATCAATATGGATTTGTGTTAATATTAAAATTTTTATTTTATAATGATAATTTGTAGTGAAAAATTATTATATAGTTTTTTAATATGATAAAAAGGATATTGTACTCTATGTTGTAAAGATCAATTTGTTTATGAGATTTAAATTAAAAAAATAAAAAGTCCCAAATTATTTATGTAAATAGTTGCTTGGAATGTAAAAATAAAATCACAATAAAGTTTTTAAATTTAATTTGTTTATTTTGATTTAAATTTGTATAAATCAAATTTAATTTGATTATTTTGATTTAAAATTTTACAAACCAAATTGTAATTGTAAAAAGCACATTTAAAATTATGATGTCCATTTATTTTTTTGGTAAGTTTAGTTACTTATATATTAATTAGTATATATATATATATATATATATATATATATATATATATATATATATATATATATATTTTTNTATATATATATATATATATATATATATATATATATATATATATATATATATATATATATATATATATATATATATATATATATATATATTTGCTAGGCTATCTTTTAACTTTTGATAATTTTACTTGTTTTGATCTTTAATAATAGCAATTTTGTTCATAATGGAAATATAGTTTTTCCATGGGAAACATTCTCTTTATATTTAGAAGGATATAAGAATTTACATTTCAGCGATCCTGTCAAAGCAGAGACATAATAGTTATCTAGCCTAGAAGATCGAGGCATAATAGTATGCAAATAACAAAAGTTGTTCTTAAGACAAACAATTGTCATCCTATAGTCTATTTCATGCAAAATATGGAATTTAGAGGTTCTCATGCTATCCACTTTCTCCACATTCCCCCACCTTTCTGCATTGTTTCCCCCCGCATCTTGAATTTCAAAATTTTCAATGTGGAATGTCGAGATTCTCATGTTGTCCCCTGTTTTTGCATTCTCATACCTTTCCTCATTGCCACCCTTTGCATCTAGCATTCCAAAAAGTTTTGTACATATTCATATGGAGGTTCTCATGTTGTCCCCTTTCTTCGCATTCCCCCACTTTTTCGCATTGTTTCTCTCCTCTTTTCACATTCTAAAGAGTTCTATGAAAAATGTAGAGGCTCTTATATCGCTCCCTTTCCTCCACATCCTACACATTTCTACATTGTCGTCCTCCATAAACCACATTCCAAAAAGGTTCTATGTAGAATGCAGAGGTTTTCACGCCACTTCATTTCCTTTCCTACCTTCACATTATGGACTCCTACATCCTGCATTCTCCTTCCACTTTTACATCATGCACTCTCACATACTACACTCCCACTCCCACACTCCCACATATTGCTTCTACAGTTTTATTTTGCTTTTCATATCAAATCTATGGATGTTGAGACAATCATCATTTAGGAGGTTGTATTCATATGATCCCAAGTTACATCCAACTCTTGAGTGGCCAACAACACTTCTTCACTCGCTAGTATGTTCGCTAGAAAACAAAATTGTGATTTACATGGAGGGGACTGATTGCTAAGATGAGCAAAGTGATATTGGTTATTGCTTCCAATACCAAGGACACTCTCCAATTATGCATGAGCTTGTCAACTTGGATGTCATTCAACATTTGTTTGAGTGTATTCACCAATATGACGGAGTCCCCTTCCACTATCAACTTGTCATACCCATGAACGGAGGCAATGAGAAGGCCCCTTTCTAGAGCGACTAGTTTGGCTGCATTATTAGTTTCTAACCCTGGGAACTATGCAAACACCTCAAGGATATGACCAAGGAGTCCCTAAAAACTACTCCTAATCCTGATGGGCCTGGATTTCCTTTTGAGGCACCATCAAAATTGACTTTTATAAATCCCAAAGGTTAGGAAAACCATGCTTCAAGGAATTTGTCTTGAGGCACAAAAGTGGGTGCCTTCTCCAAAAGTTCCATAGGGTCAATGTCTAAGAGATGAAGAATTCATTGTTCCTCATCAAAACATTTTTATTATATTTTAGTCGACCGGGAGAAAGAATGGATAATTTATTTTATGTTTTGAAACATTTATGTCAATAATATATCCCCTCCCCTTTTCTCATATTCGAATGTACATTGATTATGTTCTTTACGAAACCCCCATGGAAGAAATATTGGAAGAAGCTACCAAGCTTTGTTTAGGGTCTAGTTGTCAAAGGGAGAGGAGTGCCACTCTTCTATGGTTTCCTGAATGTCATTCTTTCTTCTATATGTTTTCCTAAAGGTAGTAAGTAGCATGATGATCCCTCAAAAACTCTACCTATGTGCATTGGTTAAATAAGTGTTACACTGACTCAACCTATTTATTGCACATAAAGAAAATGGATGGTCCTTTGAATCCTCTCCTTTGAAGCTTATCCTATGTTTGGAATTTATTTTTGACTCACAACCAGAGGAAGGTGGAGACTTTTGGCCATGTCCCAGGAGTCCAGAATTGTTGCTAGAGAATTTCTCTTTGAAGTGCATTGTGCCCTAACTCCAAATTATAAGATTCTTTAACTAAGAAGGTTCCTCCACCAATCTAACCCCAACGGAGAGTGTCTTATCCCTCCTCAACTATGATTCTTCTTCTCTTTAATTATTTTCCTAAGAGGTATATTCCCTCTTGTGAGATTCGTGGAGGCCAAACTTTTCTTGATTTCTAGGTTCTCCATCCATTGTAGTATGTTCCCTAGCTCTCCTCCCAATACTGATTGACATGATACTAGTTCTAAGAGTGGAAGAGGTTTCTAGTTTTTGTAATTTTTTCTTGCATGTTTAGTAGTCCTGCTCATACCAAGAGTCATCCCAAAAGAGAGAAAATTTCCCTAATCTAATTTCTCGGAAGAAATGGTTTTGCACAAAATATTTTCTCATTTGTGTGTTATTCTATATCAATGAATTAGGTATGTGTCCCTCCATTCATATTAGATCTCACTCCTTGATATATTTTACATATTCCCGCACACCCCCTTCCAAAAAAAATAAAAGAAAAAAAATATTGACCACATAACTTCCCTTTGTTGTCTATCCATATCTACTGAATTTTCCTTGCCAAAACCTTATTGAGGGTCTTAAGGTCTCTAACTCTAAGGTCACCATGGTATTTTGGAAGGAAAATTTTATTCCATGTAACAAATACCCATTTTCTTTCCTTTTTAGGGCCTCCCC
>ML779771.1:692937-706894 GCA_009831015.1 Picea engelmannii | reverse complement strand
TAATCACTGCTCCCTTCTACCCAAAAACCATACATATTTATACATTGATATTAGGGCGTATCGTGTTACAAAATGGACCAAAAGGTCTAACTACTTCTAACTAATTTTTGTCTTTCGCATGTTGGCTCCTACATATGCGCTAACTATCTTCCACACACAATTATCCTTTGTTGACTTGTCGTGTGGTTTTCTCCTACGTGTTTCCCAAAAATTACCCAAAATTTCCTACTCCAACAACTCCTATGCTCACAAATCTATTTAGAGTTGATTGGGTTGACCCAACCCTGGATGAGGAAATAGGGGTATCTCCTTATCTGAGAGGGTGGAGGGATGATAGGTGTTATAGATTTATTTTCCACCTAATTAGTAGGTCATTGTTACCTAAATATCACCTAATCACTAGGTCATTATACCCTAGAAACCCCTCATTTTAACCCTTAAAACCTACTACTTATTCCTTGAGTTTCCAGCCAAATTCCAACTCAGACACATTTTTCCTTCATTAAGGGAGTGACCAAAATGGATGGTCACTCCTTTTGTCCTGCCAAGGAGCGATCGGTCACTCTATCTATGTGTCTAGAGAGCGACCAAGTCTAGAAGATCCTATTTTTGGATTTGGTTTCGATGGATGAGACTTACCACTAATTTCTCAAGGTTTACTCTCGATAAATATTCCACTATAATCTCAAGAATCTTATCCTAATAACTATATGGCCTTATCCCTAAATCCCTATAAGAACCGAGTCATTTCCCATGAGAAGGAAGGAGGAAAGATTTAGCAAAGTTACTCTGGTGATTTGGTTGCAAGACTTTGGCAAGGAGCTTGGAAGGAGGCCATCTCTTCAATCTACATATGTAAGTTGTAATATTGATTCTTTTATTAATAGAAGACATACTGGATGTTTCCCTCTATCTAATTGTTCATATAATATTATGTATTCATTTGTATAGAGTTAGTATAATTATGTGTTATCATATATTGTTAGATCTTTTGTCAATCCATGCATGATTGCTTTGATCTTCAGGAGGTTTTCGTCTTCTTTGGTTGTTTTAATTTATGAATCAGATCTAGGAACATCCTTATTTTATGTCTCTATTCATTTCTTAGGCACTGGTATAACCTAAGGGAGATCAACTATTGCATGATAGAAAATCCCTACAACAGATTGATGACCATACTGGGGATTTCTTCTTCGTGTATTAATCCTCTTAGATTGTTGAATTTTTTAATATTCTTTCTAGATATCTCTTCCCTTTTAAGTTCTCTTGTTCCATCCCAATCATTTATCCACTCTCGTTTTAGTCTAGTTGAGGAAACCCATATCCCAGATCTGTCAGATCTCCTCCAGATCCACCATTGTTTCACTTCCCAGGTTTGGTCACCCTTCCCCTGTGTAAACAAAGCGACCAACCTACTTTGTTTGCACCTTTTTCTATATAATGGAGTGACCAACCCTCTACGGTCGCCCTTTTTTCTCTATAAGGGAGAGACCAGTCATCATCCTAGGTTTACCAAGTGTGACCATACTTTATGGTCTTTCTTTCTCCCTTCATAGGGACAGACCAATCGCTCTGTCTCCATTTTCAGGGAGTGACCATTATCTTGAGGCCCCTTTTTGAAGATTTATCCTTCAAAAAACCCACTCAGATCTATTTTTTGTGGCCCTCTTCAACACTCCAGAATCACCTTCGATCTTCCTTAGATTTATTGCTTTGAATTTTACAATTTTTTGTGATTTGTTTTGCATTTTCTTCTTGAAAATTTTCCCTCTCTTTCTGTATGTCACTCATATGTCATATTATTGAACTTATTGTTCCATTGGTATGACCAGAACCACCTGCCTTGACCTCCTCAAGTAGTCTACAGATCCTTGGAATCTCCTTGAGAAATTGTTTGGAGAAATTTCTCTTTGTTTGTTTTCCCACTCTTGCTCTCATTGCTTTGAGTGTTGATTGCTTTTCCATCATTTGGAAGACTTTCTTCGTTTTTGAAGCCTTGAGTTTTGCGTGTTTCAATTTGGAATCTTTTTGTTCTTCCTTATTATCTACTTTTCAGTGCATTACACATTGTAGATTGAAAGAAAAGAAACAAACGGAATTCCTATGAAATTGCATTTACTTGAAAAAAAAAAAGAGAAAGAATAAAACTTTGTTGGAGTGTTTTCAAAAGTAGCTTAGGAATTTTTTTTGCTTTCAAATTACAAAATCTTCATTTTGTCATTTAACATTGTTTTCCATTTCATTGAAAAGAAAATTAAGATTGCATATTTTTGAGTGCGTAGTTATCATTATAAACGAATAAAGAACTCCCCTCCCTGCTTTAGCTAGTTTTCAACGAAAATGAATTATTGCATTACATTGTTCTCTGCACCTTTTTGTAGTCGATTACTTTAAACATCATCAGTTTCACTACCACACCCTTGAGTAAACCAACAACCATAAAATCAAGCACTTAATAAAAATGATCTAGCAACCTTTCTTTTTAGGGTATGTACATCAATAAAAGATCAGGATAGATCTTTGGAATAAATTGTGAGGTGAACTCTCCAAAGAAACTAAAATAAACTTAGAATCTTGTGATAGGGAGAGAAAATCCAATTTTCATATAAGCATAGCCGGGACCCCCCTCTCACACGGGGGTTAAAAACGAGGTCGCATGAAGGAGAGAAGTGGAGATTACCCATCCAAGGCTAAACCAAACGTAATGGAATGTTAGTATATTAGGGTTTCTTCTTGATAATAATTTTTTTTCATTTGGTCTCGGAACTTCGTGAATCCCGAATCCATTCGGGGTCCTATGGAGATTTTCCCGGTCCTCTTATTCTTAGTCCTCTTGAAGGATTTCAGACTTGATATCCTACCCATCCTTTCGGACCCAACTGTTGATTGTACCCACCTGGAGGCTGACTGCGAGTTGGTGACCTTAATTTCCATAATATTTCGGGTCTTTACATAAGGTGACGGTGAAGGGGAGTCTTCACTATACCTAGGTCAGACGTTGGTCAAACTCACTCAAGCTCCTTGGAGGGTCACCTGCGGCTCTCTTTGTAAGGGGACTTGCACCAGGGCTTAAGTCCATTAAGAAGATCTCCAACGTAACCGATCCACCCACTCATCCCAGACCCTTCGCATGTGTTCCTGTCATGTTGGATTTGTTTATTATTTGGGTTGTTTGTCATTGATGTCAACCCTTGAAGAAAGTCCGATAGCGAATTCTAGTAGCACAACAGTTTGGGTAATGGACCCAAGTTTGTTTGATGGATAATGGTATGAGTTTTGATATATTTGTAGGTAATACTATTCTATATGGATAGTACATGTCATGTTATTTCCGATGGTATGTGGAACGTCACATAACTCCTCATGGTTAGAAAGTTATGGCCATGTGAAGTTGGAGAACCCTCATGAGTCATCTAGAAGCACCCAAAAGTCAAAGTAGTCAAAGTGGTTGAAAAGAAGAAAATATTTAAATAATAAAGTGAAGTGATGAGTGTACTATAAGTCAAAGTGGATACAAAAGAAATTATTTAAATAATAAAGTTAATGGAGAAATTACTAAGTGGACAAGTGGGTTAGCCCTAAAATAAGGAAAGTGGTTTAAGAGATTTTAGAAGGTAAATAATAAAGTGAAGTGATGAGTGTACTATAAGTCAAAGTGGATACAAAATAAATTATTTAAATAATAAAGTTAATGGAGAAATTACTAAGTGGACAAGTGTTTAAAAGTAGGTTGACCMTAAAATAAGGAAAGTGGGTTAAGATGGTTAAAAAGTAACCCCTTGAGGAAGCTACATGAAAATATAAATAAGAGGCAAGACTCTCTCATTTTAATCACACTTGAGAATATTGAATATCTACAAGTGACTGAGGTAACGAAAGGATATCTAAGCTTAATTTTAGAGGGAAGGTGAAGTAAAGAAGGCTGAAATTCAAGGGAGGATAAATTCTTTTGATGATGTTTTCTAAGGTATGTTATTTATAGATCATCTCACCATTTTCAGAATAATTTTTTTTCTAGAATGATTCAGAACATGAAATTGGGAGTTCATTGAGGAAACATATCAAAGTAGTTGTGATACAAATTTTATCTTGTGGGCCGTTGTATTTTTGGAGTTACACGCCGTGGAAAATAGGGTTTGTGGCTAGTCCTGAAACTAGTCTAAAACAGGTGTTTTGGGTAAAAACGTCATAACTTCATCATAACAGATCCAAATTCAGTAAGACCAAATGTATTGGTTAGAGTATAATCTTCAATATTCTGGTTACAATTTTCACATCCATTCAACAAAAATTATGCGCGGGGCATGCTCTACAAGTTTGCTCTTTAGAATAAGCCAGAATTCAACAAGGTATGCCAATTTTTCTATAACTCACTTTCTGAGAGGTACCAAGTAGTGAAATATGGAGGAATTGCATAAAAGACACTGAAGAAAATTTTGTACCATTTTCATATCTTAATTCATTACAGGTACATAGTTATGATTATTGCAAGTTAGGGCTATTGACTAATCCGAAATTAGTCACGTGAGACTAAAGTAAAGTTTGATAAAATGATAGTCTCTTGTTGTTAAAGTTAAGGAAGGTTTTCAGGTATGTGATCATATACACCCGTTCTATTACAGAGTTAAAAATCATATTTGGATGATGAAATTGATGAGGGATTTTGGTTGAGGTGTGTTACAGATAGAGGTTGTATAACAATGAGGTTGTGGCACATGGTTTGATGTAATGATTTATGGTATTTGTTTATGGATAGTGTGATGTATTGTTAGATAAATTTGATGGTTATATTGGTATAGGATGATTACAGGTTGAGGTACAGGTTGGTGCATGGTTGATGCACTTGTTTATGGTACAGGTTGATTACAAGTTGTTTGGTACAGGTTGGTGCATGGTTGATGCTCTTGTTTATGGTATAGGTTGGTGCATGGTTGATGCACTTGTTTATGGTACATGTTGATTATAGGTTGATTGGTATAGGTTTACAACAATATATCTCACAGTGATAGTGTGATAGTGGTTCCATCATTCTACTTATATTTCAAGGTGGTTGGATGGGGCAAGGACAGGTGGTTGTAGCCACCTTCCGGTTGTAGCCGGAGAACATAGGGGGTTGTAGCCTCCTTCTGGTTGTAGCCAGAGAAGTGAGGAGTTGGAGCTTCCCTCAGGTTGTAGCCTAAGAAAGTAGGGGGTTGGAGCCTCCTTCCAGTTGCAGCTGGAAAAAACATTCTGTGGTTTTCTTTCGCTTTAGGTTTCCACGTAAAACACTGGTGTAATGTGTATGTGTATGATTGCTCATGTGTTCATTGTTTATTTACTCTACAACTATTGGATGATAATGCTACATTGATATAACACTTTCATTTTATGGTGAAAATGGATTAAATTTCTCTATTACTGATCCACCCCCCCTCTCAGTAATCCAACAATTGGTATCAGAGCAGGTTCCTTCAAAAATCAGTTTAACCACTGAAAGGTAGATCATGGAGAGAAACAACATATATAAAAATGGAATACCACAATTTGATGGACAAAAGTATGCATTTTGGAGCAAAAGGATGAAAACATATATACATGAACAAGGATTTGAAATTTGGCAATCAGTTGTAGATGGATACAAAGAACCGACAGTTCCGTCGACAAATGAAAGAGTAATAAAACTCTGACAAAATAATTCCAAATCCACAAATGCACTTCTGAATGGTCTTTGTGAATCAGTTTACACCAAAGTTATACATGGTAAATCCGCTAAAGATATTTGGGACAAGCTTCAAAATATTTATGAAGGAGATTCAAAATTTAATGCAACAAAGCTTCAAACTTATAGAGGTCAGTTTGAACAATTAAAGATGAAGGAAGATGAGAATATTGCATATTACTTCTTACGATTTGATGAAACAGTAAATGCAATCATAGGATTGGGAGAAGAAATTAAAGAATCTGTAATTGTTCAAAAGGTACTAAGATCTCTCCCTATGATATTTGATCCTAAGATATCAACACTAGAAGAAAGAGCAGATCTAGACTCAATAAGAATGGACGAACTACATGGAATATTCACAGAGTATGAAATGAGAATTGAACATGAAAATACAAATATAAAAGAAGCAATTGTCAAAGCATCCAAAAGGTCAAAGAAAAAGGGAAAGGAAAAGGAAAAAGAACATAGAAGTAGCAGTGACATCTCGAAAGATGATGAAGAAATGGCCAACTTTGTCAGAAGATTGAACAAGGGAACCAATGCCAAATATAAAGGTAAGTTTCTGTTGATTTGTTTTAATTGTGATGGTATTGGTCATTTTTCTAACAAATGTCCTCATAAGAAAAATAAGATGAATGATGAAGATTACTCAAATAACAAACAAACATGTAAAGGCAAAAGAACGACAAAGAAAGTTTTCAAGAAAAGTTTATGCACCAAAGAATACATCTCATCATCAGATGAAGATGAAGTCAGTGACAATGAGACATAAAGAGTTCTATTCATGGTAGTAGAAGACTCTGACAAAGAAGACATCGAAGAAGAATATGAAGAGGCCGAAAAAGAATATGAGGCCGAAAAAGAATATGAAGAGGCAGAAGTTGACTACCCAGAAGAATTGTTGTGTTCCATAGAAGTTATAAGAAAAGAAAAGAAGAAAAACAAGAAGCTACAAGCGGAACTAGACAAGAAAGAAGACACTCAAGAACTAGAACAAATGATCACATATTTGAAGGTTAAAAAAAAAGAAGATAAAAGAATTGAAGAAGCACTCAAAGAATAGCTAGAAGAAAGAGACATGATCATTGGAAATTTGGAAGCAAAGATTGTCACATTAAGAAAGGATCTTCAAAAGAAAAATATTCAGAACAACTCAAAAGTTTTGGATGAAATTATTAGCAATAAAAAACCTCATTGTGACAAGTCCGGACTTGGATACAATCAGACAGAAAATGGATCAAGCTCCAAAACAACATAGCAAGAAACATATCCAAAAATCTATGCAGAAACAATCAAAGGGGATAGGAAGATCTACAAGGAAGATTATAGGGACACTCCTCCACCGAGAATATTCAGATTTCATAATCAACAACCGACAGATAGGCCTCAGGAAGAAGAAGGATTCAGAAGAGAAACTCCTTTCAAAAGATCTTCAATTCCCAAGTATCAAACTATGTTTTTTTGGTTTATATTATGCATGTAATAATTTTGAACATAAAGTTATGAATTGCAGAGCTAACAACATGAACATAAACAACTTTGAAAGTCATACACAAAAGGGTAGTTTCATTTTTTTCGGGTTATTCACTTTCATAAAAAAGCTAAAAAACAAATATTAAATAAAATTCAACTTTGCATTAAAGATCATTGAAAGGTTGTTGATCCATTAATCTGAAGGATTTTTCCATACCAAACAAGGAAGAGTTCAATTGGGCCTCTTTCTTGGATTTAATCCCTATTGTTGAGTATTAGAAATCTAATCCCATCAACATGTTGTTGTGGCTATCCTTGATTCACATACAAATCTCATTAGATAAATATAGATATAAATAATGATAATAAGCAATTTATACTAAAATATCATTTGTTGTATTCATTAAATATTGAACTTATTTTGTTTTTTTTTTTTGCATAAAGCATGTGTAAAACTAACAAGTGTGCTCATTTTAAAAAAACACACTATTATTAGTGCACTACAATTTCATAAGCACACCAACAACCGTAGTGCACCAAATCTACATTAACACATAGGTAACAGTGCTTTTACTAAATACTTCACACCTCAACTAGTCCAATACATTTTAGAAGTAACAATGCACCCTATTTATATACATTCATAGTAATCAACACACTAGAAAATTTTTTAATGCAATAAAGATCATGAAGTATTTGGGTCAATTTACTAAATACTTCACACCTCAACTAGTCCAATACATTTTAGAAGTAACAATGCACCCTATTTATGTACATTCATAGTAATCAACACACTAGAAAAAWTTTTAATGCAATAAAGATMATGAAGTATTTGGGTCAATGTTGTGATTTCTTAATGTGGACATTTCCATCCTTTGGCGTTGCTACCAAGTATATGAAGTGCACCTCTTCTAACCAAGAGCATCATTGATTATGCATATGTACATTCATTAGTGCACATAAGAGCATGGTAAATTCATGCACGCAACATTTATATATGTCTAGTATGATTAGAATGCTTGGAAGAACCATGCATCAATGTTTCGTATACGGGAACCAAAATTTGGTGTGGGATATATTGGTCTTCTTATTTATTGATATGTGCACTACCATTTCTTGGTGTTCTTACCAAGGATACATGGTTCACCTAATCTTACGGGGATCATTTCTCCCAATGCATCCATACATTCATTAGTACACTAAAGAGCAAGAGAAATTCACGTGCATTTCATATTTATCTACATAGTGTGTTTAAATGCATGTTACCACTGCCAGCTAGTTTGGTGTATATAGGCACGTATAGTGGGCGTAGGTCAAAACCCAAGGTTGCATCGATGGAAACTGTTTCAAAAATGTTCAAAATACAAAGAAATAAAAGGCTAATTTTGAATCTTAAATGAGTAAAAATGTAAATTAAGGGAATACAATCAATTTTCATAGTCTCTTCTCTACCTAGGAAGCATGGTTTCCATAGATAAAAACATAAAAAATTGGTTATGGTTTGGAAAATTCCAAAATGAAGAAAAATCCATCGTGGAAGAGAAGGAATGGAAAATTATGGAAATTTGGTAGCACTAGACAACATGGATCTTGTAATGGGATAGGGAGGACCAATTATTGTCTATGTGTGAAGTAGTGAATGAAAGTTGAAATAAAAATATGGTTTTGTAATTTAAAAAATACCATATCACAGTGCACCCTATATCAACACAATGGTGCGTGTAGGGATAACGTACATATGAGATTTTTTTATAAAATATTTAAACCTATCTTAGTTCATGTTGTAAGGTTAGGAACTGGTGGGGTTAAAATATATTGGGTGCATGTAGTAGGGTTATGAACTAGTCCGATAAAATTTAATTGGAATGTAAATAAGATTTTTCTTTAAAAACAATTAAGTCTCTAGTGTAGTGTGCATGGCATGGTTACACCTCGGTGTGATTACATCTATTTGGCACATTGACGAGGATTTTTATGAAAACATTGTCGATATTTTTAAAAAAATATTCTAACCTACCTCGATGTGCATGGTAGAGTTATGCAATGGTGTAGTTGAATTTATTTGGTGCATTGACAAGATTTTTTCTAAAAAAAGGATATCCCTAGCATGGTGCACATGGCATTGCATGCGCCATAAGTGTATATTGGTTATATAAACATCGCCATCTATTTTATTTTAATTGTTTTTTACAATATTCATGTTTTTTATTTGAAACTAAAACCTGTCTAATTGGTATTTACTTTGTAGTGAATTTTGCAAATGCAATTGTCAACCCTTTAACATTTTTATAAATAATGAGATATTTCCAAGGGAAAAATATCACCTTAATCAAATCCTTTATGAAGAAGTTATGTCTCTCACAAGTTGACATATGCTTTTGACCACCATGGTATTGAGTGGATGCCACATCAACCCAATATTCACACTTGTGGACTTTCAAAAATATTCTATGGGGTCCAAAAAATGAACTCTAATTAGTATTTGATGCATGCAAAAACATTGATCATAACCTCAGATGGCTATTAACACATGCTAAATATTGGGCCACAAGGAAATGAAGAGGTTCTATTCTTATTGTATTTGATTTATTGTTCCATAGTTGAGTAGAGAAAATGGGTGGGATGAACATGTGAAGTAGAATACCTTGTAGCAGTCATACATGCCACAATATTTATGGTAACTCCATAGTGAATTCATCTTTCATCGTATTGTCATTCCATACTTGAGAAAAAAATAGCAAGGCACACTCATCTTATAGCTAGATTTTCCGATATTGGGTTTCTTAGGGTATATCTTGTTTTCATTGTGTGGTTTTTAGAATTTTATCTCCTTTTATTGTATACTCAGTTTATTTTAGTAATTTGAGTTTTATGCTTGTAATGTTAAGTTATAATAATAAATAAACATTAGATAGTAGAGATATTTTGCAGAAAACTTAAAAGATTTGTTATGATGAACTATTCTAGTGGAATATCCACAGAAGTTTATAGATCGTGAACATATTTCTTAGCTCTTTGGTGCAACTGTATGCTTGTCTTCTTTAACAATATTCAGATTTACAAAAAAATATGGAAGGCTCCTATGGCACATGTGGATCAAGCATTACAACTACTCGGGAATAACCACTTGTACATCAGATATTTCAAATGTTCTTTAGTTTCTTTTTAAGTGGACTATTTGGATCACATTGTTGGTCAAGACAAGGTGAGGGTTGACCCCATGAAAAATGAAGCAATGAAATAATGGTCACATCTAAATGCATTGAAAAGCTTACATGGTTTTCTTCACCTCAATGGAATTTGTGTTGAACTATGGTAGAATTTATTCCCCATTAACTTCCTTTCTAAAAAAGGATTCTTTTGTATATAATGATGCAGTTGAGTAGGCCTTTTAGGCTTAAAGTAATCTATGTGTACTACTCTAGTCTTAGTGGCATCAAACTTTACCAAAACTTTCATCTTGAAATGTGATGCATCAGGAATATGTTTTAGGGTAGTGTTATTGCACTTGAGGGGTTCCCATTGGAATTCACCCGTAAACAATTCTATAACATAACTTTATGTGAGTCTACATATGAGAAATAAATAATGTACATCCTTCACATAGTGGATACATGGCGTTGTTACCTCATTGGGAGACATTTTCATATTAAGATATATAATAGGAGATTGAAGCATTTTTTGGAACAATGTGTGTCTTCACCTAAGTAGCACAAGTGGGTCAATAATATGTTAGGTTATGATTATGATATCATATACAATAATGGCAAGGAGAATGTTGTGGTTAACACCTTCATGTGAAATACAAAGAGGATGGGTTCCTATTTTCTTTATACTTACTAGTATTATATTAGATTTATTATATATGCTAGGAATGGCTATCTAATGCCAAAGCCATTCAACTCATCTAAATGTAAGTATAGGAGGCCCCAAACCACGGTATAATTTATACTTGGTAGAACAATACCTTAATGTTTAAAAGGAATGTTTTTTGGTGCAACACTCTACTTTAACATCACAAGTGTTTGTGGAATTACATCTCTCATCCACCAGAGGTCACTCTGGCTTTCAAAAAACATATGAATGGGTTTGAGGTCACTCTGGCTTTCAAAAAACATATGAATGAGTTAAGTTTTCGTTCTTTTGGGATTCCATGAAGAGGGCGATAAATGCATTTATCATTGAATATGACACATGCCAAAGAAATAAGGGTGAAACAGTGAAGACCCCTAGGGCATTGCATCCTCTTTCGATCCCTCCCACTATCTCAACTGACATTTCCATGGAATTTATAATGGGGCTCCATAAAGTTGGAAATACAATTGTAATCATTGTGGTTTTTGACCACCTTTATGAATATGCCCACTTTTGTGCCTTACAACACTTGTTCTAGTCATCCACCATTTTACAAGTCTTCGTGGAAAATATTTTTAATTTGCATAATATACCTAATTCCATTATAATGGATCATGATCCTACCTCCAAAACAAAATTATGGAAATACTTGTTTAAATTATAGAACACCCAACTAAAAATGAGCACAACTTATCTCTCCCAAGCATATAGTCAAACAAATGTCATCAATAAGTTCCCAAAGACTTATTTGAGATGTTTTTCATTAAAATGATAATGCTAGTGGGTTTAATGGCTCCCCATTGAAAAAGGCGTTGAGGTGTTTTTGTGTCTCCAACCCTATAACAAGACATCTCTCAAGGAAAAGGGCTTCCAAAAGTTAGTGCCCAAGTTCTATGGCGCTTATCAAATCCTCGAATGCATTAAACATATTCCTACTAATTAACTCTCCTAACACATGCCAAGATCTACCCAGTATTTCGTGTGTCTTATTTAAAGAAAGTGATAAGATTGAATTAATGCATTAAAACCATCATCCTACACTTGATGCAAAGGGTTCCATTTTATTATAGCCGAAGATAGTAATTGATTTCCCATTTTTTTTTAAAAAGTGCACCCACTTTTTTAGAAAAAAGTCAAACTTTTTAAACATAAAATTCAATGTGCAATAGAATTTAGATATTCTTATGTTTGAGTTGGTTGATAAACTATACTCCCCTTTATTCACCCCTGATAATGATTCACCATTTTTGCACAAATTTCGAAGGAACAATCACACATGCATGTGCAGATTGCACACAATCCACACTGCTAAGTGACAAAGATGTATAAAAAATACACTTTTCATAGTTTTGGTGCTTTATTGAGGATGGTGTATTATCACAATGAATTATCACTTTGTTTTGTTGTATCAATGACCCTTCTGGTGATCACCTGTATATCTCTAAGAGCACTTTTTAGGTGATAACAAATAATTTTTTTAAAGGAGTTCATTTGTGCAAATCAATATTGTGGACTATTCTTCTATCTAATTATTTATGCAGATGTCTAGTAAGATATTTCTACTGTCTTCTCAAGTTATCTTGATGCAATATTAAAGTTCTTGCAAGTTATTTCCTTCGACAAATCTTTAATGTAGTTTTATGTGTAGATTTAATTCTCATTTTCTCTTTATTTTTGTTCTGGAAAGTTAAATGTGGAATTTCAAAGATTTCTATAGAAATAATTATAAGGAATCTATGAATTAACTAGTTCTCTTTTCATTTTTCTTATAGTGAAATCTTATTTTTTTGGTTTAGTTAGATTTGTTCTTTTTTGGAAAGTATCACTGTTAAAACATTTTTTTTTTTGTAGAATTTTTTCTTGGAAATTAGATGTGTAATTACCTTTCCATTTCTATTATGAGATTTAACTCTTAGAGTAGTTTTCCACTTCACTTTCACTAAATAGTAGTTTCATTTTTTTCGGGTTATTCACACACACACACACACATATAATTCAAATTTGCATTAAAGAACATTGAAAGATTGTTCATCCATTAATTCGAAATTTTTTTCCATACCAAATAAGAAATAGTTCAATTAGGCCTCTTTCTTGGATTTAATCCCTATTATTGAGTACTGGAAATCTAGTCCCATCAACATGTTGTTGTGACTATCCTTAATTCACATACAAATCGCATTAGATAAATATAAATATAGATAAAAATAATAAGCAATATATACTAAAATACCATTTGTTGTATTCATTAAATATTGAACTTAATTTTTTTTCATAAAACATGTGTAAAACTAACATGTGTGCTCATTTTAAATAAACACACTATTATTGGTGCACTACAATTTCATAAGTGCACCAACACAATTATTTATGTATATTCATAATAATCAACACAATAGAAAAAAAATTAATGCACTAAAGATCATGGTGTACTACAAATAAATAGAGAGCATTGGGTCAATGTTGTGATTTAATGTGGACATTTCAATCCTTTGGCGTTGCTACCAAGTTAGTGTGTTTAAATGCATGGTGGCAGCTGTAATGACCCTTTTCTTATTACTGTGAATAATTTCATAACTAATCCTAAACACTAGCTAAATTATAATTAATTATTATATAACCTTAATAGATTACAAGTTATTAATTAATTATTTTGATTATACTTAGCTGAAGTATGATTAACTCCTTGATTAAGGGTTAAATGAATGAGTGATTATTAAATGAGACATTAAGTGATTAATTAATTATTAAATAAAGTAATTGATTAATTATGTGATAAACCAATGGAGGAAAATAAAATAAAAACATAAATAAGGTTAAAGGGGTTACGTATCCCATGAGGGATAACGTAACCCATACGTTAAAGGGAATATTTAATAGAGGATAAGACCATTAATAAAGAACTAAATGAAGAGATAAGGCTTTAATGTA
>ML779771.1:680780-691388 GCA_009831015.1 Picea engelmannii | reverse complement strand
GTGGGGGGGGGGTAGGGTTATGCATTGACAAGGACTTTCTTAAAAAGTAATCACGATAATTTTTGTAAACTGTTTTAACTTACCTTGATGTGCATGGAAGGGTTATGCATCAGTGTGATTAATTATATTTAACACACACACAAGAATTGTTTTTGAAAAAATGGTTGATATTTAAAAAAATATTTTAACCAATCTTTCACATTGGTGCATGTAGTAGGGTTATGAACTAGTCCGGTAAATTTTAATTGGAATGTAAATAAGATTTTTCTTTATAAAAAATTATATCTCTAGTGTAGTTTACATGATAGTGTTACACCTTGGAGTGATTACATCTATTTGGCAAACTAACAAGGATTTTTATGAAAAAATTGTCGACATTTTTTTATAAAATATTATAACCTACCTCCATGTGCATGGTAGAGTTATGCAATGGTGTAGTTGAATTTATTTGGTGCATTGATAAGAATGTTTCTGAAAAAAGGATAGCCCTGCCATGGTGAACATGGTATTGCATGTGCTAGATGTGTATATTGGTTATAACTATAAACATTGCCATCTATTTTTTTTAATTGTTTTTTACAATATTCATGTTTTTATTTGAAACTAAAACATGTCTAGTTGGTATTTACTTTGTAATGAATTTTGCAAATGAAATTTTCAACCCTTTAACGTTTTTATAAATGTTGAGATATTTCCAAAGGCAAAATATCACCTTAATGAAATCCTTTATGAAGAAGTTGTGTCTCTCGCAAGTTGACCTATGCTTTTGACCACCATGGTATTGAGTGGATGCCACATCAACCCAATATTCACACTTGTGGACTTTCAAAAAGATTCTATCGGGTCCAAAAACTGAACTCTAATTGGTATTTGAGGCATGCAAAAACCCTAATCCTAACCTCAAATGGCTATTAACACATGATAAATAGTGGTCCACTAGGAAATGAAGATGTTCCATTCTTATTGTATTTGATTTATTGTTCCATAGTTGAGTAGAGAAAATGAGTGGCATGAACATGTGAAGTAGAAGACTTTGTAGCAGCCATACAAGCCATAATATTTATGGAAACTTCATAGTGAATTCATCTTTCATTGTATTTTCATTCCATACTTGAGAAAAAAATAACAAGGCACACTCCTCATCTTGTAGCTAGGTTTTCCCATATTGGGTTTCTTAGGGTATATCTTGCTTTTATTGTGTGGTTTTTATAATTTTATCTCTTTTTATTGTATACTCAATTTATTTCAGTAATTTGAGATTTATGCTTGTAATATTAAGTTATAATAATAAATAAAAATTAGATAGTAGAGATATTTTGCAGAAAACTTGAAAGATTTGTTATGATGAATTATTCTAGTGGAATATCCACAAAAGTTTATAGATTGTGAACAATATTTCTTATCTCTTTTGGTGCAACTGTATGTTTGTCTTCTTTAACAATATTCATATTTACAAAAAATATGGAAGGCTCCCATGGCACATGTGGATCAAGCATTACAATTACTCAGGGATAACCACTTGTACATCAGATATTTCAAATGCTCTTTGGGTTCTTTTTAAGTGGACTATTTGGGTCACATTGTTGGTCAAGACAAGGTGAGGGTTGGCCCCATGAAAATTGAAGCAATGAAATAATGGTCACATCTAAATACATTGAAAAGCTTACATGGTTTTCTTCACCTCAATGGCATTTGTGTTGAACTATGGTAGAATTTATTCCCCAATAAGTTCCTTTCTAAAAAAACATGCTTTTGTATATAATGATGCAGTTGAGTAGGCCTTTTAGGCTTAAAGGAATCTATGTGTACTACTCTAGTCTTAGTGGCATCAAACTTTATGATCCAGGTGGATATTGGTGGCCACCCACCTGTTCCAACTGGCTCCTCTTTTCAGTTTTTAGTGCAACATGTTCTTTTGTACTTCTTTGTAATTGTGGGTTCTACACTTCCGGGGATGTTTGAAGCCCTACACATCTTCCAGGTGTATATTGGTGGCCTCCCACCTAATCCAACTGTCTTATTTTGTATGTTTTCATGTCAGCATATCTTGTTGTACTTCTAGGGCCGTTTTGGGGCCCTAAACAATGTTCTTTTGGCTCGCCACAATCAAATTGTAGACGAAGTCAGAGTTTGAAGGTGTAATGCGTAGTTATCGAAAAGACCTTTCCAACGGGCTATCACGTGCCTAAAACGAAGATCGTATGCAAAATTTATGACCCCAGGAAGTTAATGTACTAACTTACCCAAACGGGGCCCACATGACTTTTGGCGTTTCATCTCCTAGGGTTAGGTTTTTGGATGGTTATGGTTTTGGCATTCATGTTTATCATAAAAATGCCTTCAAAGCCTCATTGCAATCATCTTCTTACGAATTAGTGTAGCCGTCACATCTCTTCTTAGATATAAAGATGCCACCATTCTAGCGAGTCTTGCACTCTATGTTTTTACAATCTCTTTACAATTCTTTCATTAATAGAAATCAAGTATTGTTGTACTTCTCTGTTTCTGGCAATTTTCAGGAGTATTTCATTGTAATATCTCTGATTTCATTTTTTTCCAAAAATGATCTGGATCAGTGGTATCAGAGTAGGCTGTTATTGATCGTTTTTTAGCGCATGTCCCCGACGAGGTCCGAGAATAGCCAGTTGGGTCTCGAGTTTGTCTCTCTTGAGCACAATCACTCTCGCACGCCCAAGAAACCCTCGATGGCAGAAGAAAAGAAAAACAACGGAGCAAAAGATTCTATTAACTTGTTTCTTGAGCAAGCTCTCGCGCGACAGAGGGAGGAAATGATGGATAATTTTTCACACATCCTTCAATGTCTGCCGATAGCAATAGGCACATCTTCATCAAGCAACCATTTTGGAGGAACCTCTCCCTTCAAGGTACAAGTTAATTTGAATATTGCCATATTTTAAGGTCATATAGATGCGGATGCCCTAGAAAAATGGTTAAATCTATTAGAAGGTTATTTCTCTGTTCAAAAAAAAATCGACAGGAAAAATATCACCTTCGCACTACTTGAGGATCTCCCCCATGTAAAACATTGGTGGGAAACTTACTGGGAGAAAAGTTCCATGGAGGAATCTGGAATATATGGGCCTGAGCCCACTTGGGATTTTTTGTGGATGCAGTCAAAGAATAGTACTATCCTTTTGATAACTATGAAGAACAGTACATGAGATGGACCACACTGCGTCACGAGAAGAGCCAAACAGTGTCAGAGTTCACAAATACTTTCCATACCTTGTGCACCAAGCTGAGTATAAAAGACTACGAGTGACATATGGTTCTGAAATACTGTGGGGCTCTGCATAGGTACATCCAAACCGAAATGGATTTAACAAACATCTCATCATTGGGAGCTGCTTATCGATATGCTGTCAAAATTGAGCAGAAATTTAGGCAACAAAAAAAATGGGAATTTGGGTCTGCAAATCTGCAACAACCAAAGCACAGTAAAGACGACCCTAACCAATAGCCTCTAGACAACCAATCCAAGACACGATACAAAAAGGGAAAAGTAAAGATGAAGAATGACACTGGGAATTGGTGTGACTTCCACAAAATCCCCTGGCACAACACCAATGACTGTTGCTCGAAACAGTCATTGGTGTTCGAGGTCAAAGACACGGAGCTGAACCCTGATTCAGAATCTTATCCAGAAAATATTGAAAACAGACAGATCATCGACGTATACCCCACTGCTATTGTCGGTACCACAACAATTCAACTAAAAGAACCAGTAGATCCTGAAGAGGGGGAACACCTCTTCCATTCATAGATGTGGGTGGAGGGGGCCCCATTGCGTTTCATTGTTGATAACGACATCTTGAAGAACCTCATCTCAGCTAAGGTCGTCAAACAATTGGGGTTGTCGACAACACCACACCTCCCCACAGCCATAAAACATCAGGTGGCTTCACCAGGGTTTTGCGTCATCCAGCAGTGTCGCTTGTCCTATGGCATCCATCCCTTCAAGGATGAGGTAGTGTGTGATATTTCCCCTCTTGATGTCTGTGATGTTTTTTTGGGCCAACCATTTATGTGGAAATGTCATGTTGTCTATGAGTCTAGACCCTGTAGTGTCATTATTACTCTGGGAGGTCAAATCTACAGGATACCAAAGGTAGTTCTGACTACTGCTCCACCAAACCAGCACCGCAAGGTAATCTCTCATACTGCAAAATTCATCATCTTCACAGTTTGTTCAAAGGATGCACATAAGACCACTACAACCACTGCAGCCTCAACACCTTCTATCCAACAAAAATAGATTATTGAAGAGACAAAAGATATTTTTTCTTCACCTACAATGGTGCCTACACAATGCCCCATCCAACTCAGAGACAACATGTTGGTGGAATAGATTCAACCCCTCCAACAATAGGGTTGTGACAATCTTCTGCAAGCTAAGAAGCACAACTTCTCCAACAAGGCACACAACTCACCAAGCATCAGATTCAACAAATGCTTTCCCCTCTTCCATGGGAATTCAATGCAATTGAGGCCATTGCTTCATAAGGGGGGAGGAATGACCTAGGTGGATATTGGTGGCCACCCACCTATTCCAACTGGCTCCTCTTTTTAGTTTTTAGTGCAACACGTTCTTCTTTACTTCTTTGTAATTGTTGGTTCTACACTTTTGAGGTTGTCTAAAGCCCTACACATCTTCCAGGTGGATACTGGTGGCCTCCCACCTAATCCAAATGGCTTATTTTGTATGTTTTCATGTCAACACATCTTGTTGTACTTCTAGGGTTGTTTTGGGGCCCTAAACAGTGTTTTTTTGGCTCACCACAATCAAATTGTAGACGAAGTCAGAGTTTGATGGTGTAGTGCATAGTTCTTGAAAAGACCTTACCAATGGGCTATCATGCGCCTAAAACGAAGATCGTATGCAAAAGTTATGACCACAAGAAGTTAATGTACTAACTTACCCAAACGAGGCCCACATGACTTTTGGCGTTTCATCTCCTAGGGTTAGGTTTTTGGATGTCTAGGGTTTTGGCATTCATGTTTATCATAAAAAGGCCTTCAGAGCCTCATTATAATCATCTTCTTATGAATGAGAGTAGCCGTCACATCTCTTCTCAGAGATAAAGCTGCCACCATTCTAGCGAGTCTTGCACTTTGTATTTTTATAGTCTCTTTACAATTCTTTCATTAATAGAAATCAAGTATTGTTGTATTTCTTTATTTTTGACAATTTTCAGGAGTATTTCATTGTAATATCTTTGCTTTCATTTCGTTCCAAAAATAATCCGGATCACTTTACCAAAACTTTCATCCTGGAATGTGATGCATCAGGAACATGTATTAGGGTAGTGTTATTTCACTTGAGGGGTGCCCATTAACATTCACCAGTAAACAATTCTATAACAAAAATTTACGCGAGACTACATATGAGAAATAAATAAAGTCCATCCTTCACATAGTGGATACATGGCATTGTTACCTCATTGGGAGGCATTTTCAGATGAAGACAGATAATAGGAGCTTGAAGCATTTTTTGGGACAATATGTGTCTTCACCTAAGTAGCACAAGTGGGTCAATAATATGTTAGGTTATGATTATGATATCATATACAATAATGGCAAGGAGAATGTTGTGGTTAACACCTTGATGTGGAAATACGAAGAGGATGGGTCCCTATTTTTTTTATACTTTCTAGTACTAGATTAGATTTCTTAGATATGCTAGGAATGGCTAACTACTTCCAAAGTCATTCGACTCATCTAAATGTAACTATAGGAGGGCCCAAACCACAATATAATTTATACTTGGTAGTACGATACCTTAATGTTTAAAGGGAATTTTTTTTGGTGCAACACTCTACTTTAACATCACACGTGTTTGTGGAGTTACATCTCTCATCCACCAGAGGTCACTCTGGATTTCAAAAAACATATGAATGGGTTAAGTGTTCTTTCTTTTTGGATTCCATGAAGAGGGAGATAAATGCATTTATCATTGAATATGACACGTGCCAAAGAAACAAGGGTGAAACAGTGAAGACCCCTAGGGCATTGCATCCTCTTTTAACCCCTCCCACCATCTCGATTGACAGTTCCATGGAATTTATAATGGGGCTCCCTAAAATTGGAAATACAATTCTAATCACTGTGGTTGTTGACCATCTTTTAGAATATTCCCACTTTTGTGCCTTATAATGCTTGTTCTATTCATCCACCATTTCACAAGTCTTCATGGAAAATATTTTTAATTTGCATAACATACCTAATTCCGTTGTAATGGATCATGATACTACCTCCAAAAGAAAAGTATGGAAGGACTTGTTTAAATTATAGAACACCCAACTAAAAATGAGCACAACTTATCTCTCCCAATCATATAGTCAAACAAATATCATCAACAAGTTCCCAAAGACTTATTTGAGATGTTTTTCATTAAACTAATAAGGCTAGTGGTTTTAATGGCTCCCCATTGAAGAATGGTGATATAATACCACCTATTATGTTGCAACCAAAATGTTACTTTATGAAGTTGTTTATGGAAAAAAAAAATAGTTGTAGTCTCATACTTCTAGGCACATCCAAGGTTCAAGAAGTAGATGTTAATCTTACAACCAAAGATGACATTTTCAATACACTTAAGGACAATTTAGTCATGGCTCAAAACATAATGAAACAATAGAAAAATCAACAACACTCAAAGCACTACTTTGAAAAAGGCGCTGAGATGTTTCTGTGTCTCCAGCCCTATAAAAAGACATCTCTCAAGGAAAAGGGCTTCCAAAAATTAGTGTCCAAGTTCTATGACCCTTGTCAAATGCTTGAATGCATTAGACATATTCCTACTAATTAACTCTCCTAACACATGCCAAGATCTACCCAAAATTTCGTGTGTCTTATTTAAAGAAAGTGATAAGATTGAATTAATACATTAAAGCCATCCCCCTGAACTTGATGCAAAGGGTTCCATTTTATTATAGCGGGAAATAGTAATTGAATTTCCATCGTTTTACAAAAAGTCAAACTTTTTAAGAAAAAAGTCAAACTTTTTAAGAAAAAAGTCAAACTTTTTAGACATAAAATTCAATATGCAATAGAATTTAGATATTCTTATGTTTGAGTTGGTTGATAAATGATACTCCCCTTTATTCACCCCTTAGAATGATTCACCATTTTTTATTAATATATTGATAAAAAAATTATGTTTAGTTATTTGATTTATATATTAATTAAAAATAATAAATTAGCTTGAGTGATTTAATAACCAAGAATGTACACTTTCTCTATATAGGTTATTGATTGAATTTGAAGAGATAGGGAAATCCTTACAGAAATAAAAGAATACCATTCTTCATATGATGTCTATGATGTCTGACTAAAATAGATTAAAGTCTTAATTTATGTGTTAATGTTCGGTGGTAGAATTTCAAAATAATAATTTTAAAACGTTCCAGTAATGTTTTCAAACATTAATGGCGTTTCACAATAATATCTAATGACACGCATAATCAAATTTCCAGAAATATTTTCTGCCCGAAAATAACATGTTCAAACCAACCCACACCCGCCAATTCAGCTTTTATGCTTCCGGGTCCGAAGGAGATCGGGTCAAAACAATAATAATTTTAAGACGTTGTAGTAATGTTTTCAAACATTAATGGCGTTTTGCAATAATATCCAATGACACGAATAATCAAATTTCCAGAAATACTTTCTGCCCGAAAATAAAATGTTCTGAGCGATAATATCTGCATGAAAAATTATTATATTTATTAATATGGATTTGTATTAATATTAAAATTCACATTTTATAATTATATAATATATAATATCATTGTGCAAGATTGTATCATCTTTGTATTTGTGATATTATTTGCATGAAAATGTATTATATTTATCAATATGGATTTGTGTTAATATTAAAATTTATATTTTATAATGGATTTGTGTTAATATTAAAATTTATATTTTATAATGATAATTTGTAGTGAAAATTTATTATATAGTTTTTAAATATGATAAAGAGAATATTGTACTTTATGTTTTATATGTTTTATAGATCAATTTGTTTATGAGATTTAAATTAAAAAAAAAATTAATTGTAAAAAAAATAAAAAAATCCCAAATTATTTATGTAAATAGTTGCTTGGAATGTAAAAATAAAATCACAATAAAGTTTTTAAATTTCATTTGTTTATTTTGATTTAAATTTGTATAAATTAAATTTGATTATTTTGATTTAAAATTTTACAAATCAAATTATAATTGTAATTGTAAAAAGCACATTTAAAATTATGATGCCCATTTCTTTTTTTTTTTGGTAAATTTAGGTATTCATATATTAATTAGTATATAAAAATATACATATTCTTGTTAGGCTATCTCTTAACTTTTGATAATTTTACTTGTTTTGATCTTTAATACTAACAATTTTGTCCATAATGGAAATATAGTTATCTATATGCAAATAACAAAAGTTGTTCTTAAGACAAACAATTGTCATCCTATAGTCTATTTCATGTAAAATATGGAATCTAGAGGTTCTCATGCTATCCACTTTCTCCACATTCTCCCACCTTTCTGCAGTGTTTCTCCCCGCATCTTGAATTTCAAAAATTTCAATGTGGAATGTGGAGATTCTCATGTTGTCCCCTGTTTTTGCATTCTCATACCTTTCATCATTGCCACCCTCTGCATCTAGCATTCCAAAAAGTTTTGTACATATTCATGTGGAGGTTCTCATGTTGTCCCCTTTCTTCGCATTCCCCCACTTTTTCGCATTGTTTCTCTCCTCTTTTCACATTCTAAAGAGTTCTATGCAAAATGTAGAGGCTCTTAAATCGCTCCCTTTCCTCCACATCCTACACATTTCTGCATTGTCGTTCTCCATAAACCACATTCCAAAAAGGTTCTATGTAGAATGCAGAGGTTTTCATGCCACTTCATTTCCTTTCCTACCTTCACATTATGGACTCCTACACCTTGCATTCTCCTTCCACTTTTACATCACACACTCTCACATACTACACTCCCACATATTGCTTCTACATTTTTCTTTTGCTTTTCATATCAGATCTATGGATGTTGAGACAATCATCGTTTAGGAAGTTGTATTCATATGATCCCAAGTTACATCCAACTCTTGAGTGGCCAACAACACTTCTTCACTCGCTAGTATGTTCGCTAGAAAAAAAATTGTGATTTACATGGAGGGGAATGATTGCTAAGATGAGCGAAGTGATATTGGTTATTGCTTCCAATCCCAAGGACACTGTCCAATTATGCATGATCTTGTCAACTTGGATGTCATTCAACATTTGTTTGAGTGTATTCACCAATATGAGGGAGTCCCCTTCCACTATCAACTTGTCATACCCATGAACTGAGGCAATGAGAAGGCCCATTTCTAGAGCGACTAGTTTGGCTGCATTATTAGTTTCTAACCCTAGGAACTATGCAAACACCTCAAGGATATGACCAAGGAGTCCCTAAAAACTACTCCTAATCTTGATGGTCCTGGATTTCCTTTTGAGGCACCATCAAAATTGAGTTTTATAAATCCCAAAGGTTGGGAAAACCATGCTTCAAGGAATTTGTCTTGAGGCACAAAAGTGGGTGCCTTCTCCAAAATTTCCATAGGATCAATGTCTAAGAGATGAAGAATTCATTGTTCATCATCAAAACATTTTTATTTTATTTTAGTCGACTAGGAGAAAGAATGGATAATTTATTTTATGTTTTGAAACATTTATGTCAATAATATATCCCCTCCCCTTTTCTTATATTCGAATGTACATTGATTATGTTCTTTACGAAACCCCCATGGAAGAAATATTGGAAGAAGCTACCAAGCTTTGTTTAGGGTCTAGTTGTCAAAGGGAGAGGAGTGCCACTCTTCTATGGTTTCCTGTATGCCATTCTTTCTTATATATGTTTTCCTAAAGGTAGTAAGTAGCATGATGATCCCTAAAAAACTCTACCTATGTGCATTGGTTAAATAAGTGTTATGCTGACTCAACCTAATTATTGCACATAAAGAAAATGGACGGTCCTTTGAATCCTCTCCTTTGAAGCTTATCGTATGTTCGGAATTTATTTTTGACTCACAGCCAGAGGAAGGTGGAGACTTTTGGCCATGTCCCAGGAGTCCAGAATTGTTGCTAGAGAATTTCTCTTTGAAGTGCATTGTTCCCTAACTCCAAATTATAAGCTTCTTTAACTAAGTAGGTTACTCCACCAATCTATCCCCAATGGAGAGTGTCTTATCCCTCCTCAACTATGATTCTTCTTCTCTTTAATTATTTTCCTAAGAGGTATATTCCCTCTTGTGAGATTGGTGGAGGCCAACCTTTTCTTGATTTCTAGGTTCTCCATCCATTGTAGTATGTTCCCTAGCTCTCCTCCCAATACTGTTTGACATGATACCAGTTCTAAGAGTGGAAGAGGTTTCTAGTTTTTGTAAATTTTTCTTGCATGTTTAGTAGTCCTTCTCATACCAAGAGTCATCCCAAAAGAGAGAAAATTTCCCTAATCTAATTTCTCGGAAGAAATGGTTTTGCACAAAATATTTTCTCATCTATGTGTTATTCTATATCAATGAATTAGGTATGTGTCCCTCCATTCATATTAGAT
>ML779771.1:624567-666078 GCA_009831015.1 Picea engelmannii | reverse complement strand
ATTAAACCAACACATCATAACAACACACACATCAAAAAACAAGAATTTAACCTGGTTCGCCCCAAATAGGGCTACGTCCATAATGGATGGATTCTTATATTATTCATCCATATTCAGTCCTTAAAATAGCTACGCACCGCACTCAAATAATATACTTCAGTTCTACCCAAAATTCCCTAGTCGTTTGCACATACAATGCACACTTAGCTACTTCAATCTCACTCTCATCTCTTACTCCAACAACCTCTCATTTCTCCCATTTAATCACTGGATCACTCTAATCATCGCTCCCTTCTACCCAAAAACCATACATATTTATACATTGATATTAGGGTGTATCGTGTTACAAAATGGACCAAAAGGTCTAACTAAATCTAACTAATTTTTGTCTTTCGCATGTTGGCTCCTACATATGTTCTAACTGCCTTCCATGCACAATTATCCTTTGTTGACTTGTCACGTGGTTTTCTCCTACTTGTTTCCCAAAAATTACCCAAAATTTCCTACTCCAACAACTCCTATGCTCACAAATCTATTTAGAGTTGATTGGGTTGACCCAACCCTGGATGAGGCAGGGGGATCTCCTTATCTGAGAGGGTGGAGGGATGATAGGTGTTATAGATTTATTTTCCACCTAATTACTAGGTCATTGTTACCTAAAGATCACCTAATCACTAGGTCATTATACCCTAGAAACCCCTCATTTTAACCCTCAAAACCTACTACTTATTCCCTGAGTTTCCAGCCAAATTCCAACTTAGACACCTTTTTCCTTCATTGAGGGAGTGACCAAAATGGATGGTCACTCCTTTTGGCCTACCAAGGAGCGATCAGTCACTCTATCTATGTGTCTAGGGAGCGACCAAGTCTAGAAGATCCTATTTTTG
Source organism: Picea engelmannii (assembly GCA_009831015.1). NCBI lineage: Eukaryota > Viridiplantae > Streptophyta > Pinopsida > Pinales > Pinaceae > Picea > Picea engelmannii. Next base: position 665,191 of record ML779771.1, on the reverse strand, counting down.
GATTTGGTTTCGATGGATGAGACTTACCACTAATTTCTCGAGGTTTACTCTCGATAAATATTCCATTATAAGATCAAGAATATTATCCTAATAACTATATGGCCTTATCCCTAAATCCCTATAAGAACTGAGCCATTTCCCATGGGAAGGAAGGATGAAAGATTTAGCAAAGTTACTCTGGTGATTTGGTTGCAAGACTTTGGCAAGGAGCTTGGAAGGAGGCCATCTCTTCAATCTACATATGTAAGTTGTAATATTGATTCTTTTATTAATAGAAGACATACTGGATGTTTCCCTCTATCGAATTGTTCATATAATATTATGTATTCATTTGTATAGAATTAGTATAATTATGTGTTATGATATACTGTTAGATCTGTTGTCAATCCATGCATGATTACTTTGATCTTCGGGAGGTTTTCGTCTTCTTTGGTTGTTTTAATTTATGAATCATATCTAGGAACATCCTTATTTTATGTCTCTATTCATTTCTTAGGCACTGGTAGAACCTAAGGGAGATCGACTACTGCATGATACAAAATCCATACAACAGATTGACGACCATACTGGGGATTTCTTCTTCATGTAATCGTCTTAGATTGTTGAACTTTTTAATATTCTTTCTAGAGATATCTTCCCTTTTAAGTGCTCTTGTTCCATTCCAATAATTTATCCACTCTCTTTTTAGTCTAGTTGAGGAAACCCATATCCCAGATCTGTCAGATCTCCTCTAGATCCACCATTTTTTCACTTCCCGGGTTTGGTCACCCTTTCCCTATGTAAACAAAGCGACCAACCTACTTTGTTTGCACATTTTTCTCTATAATGGAGTGACCAACCCTCTATGGTCGCCCTTTTTTCTCTCTAAGGGAGAGACCAACCATCCTCCTAGGTTTACCAAGTGTGACCATACTTTATGGTCGCCCTTTCTCCCTTCATAGGGAGAGACCATTCTCTTTGTCTCCATTTTCAGGGAGTGACCATTATCTTGAGACCCCTTTTTGAATATTTATCCTTCAAAAAACCCACTCAGATCTGTTTTTTGTGGCCCTCTTCAACATTCCAAAATCACCTTGGATCTTCCTTAGATTTATTGCTCTGAATTTTACAATTTTTTTTGTGAATTGTTTTGCATTTTCTTCTTGAAAATTTAACCTCTCTTTATGTATGTCACTCATATGTCATATTATTGAACTTATTGTTCCATTGGTCTGACCAGAACCGCCTGCCTTGACCTCCTTAAGTAGTCTACAGATCCTTGGAATCTCCTTGAGAAATTGTTTGGAGAAAATTCTGTTTGATTGTTTTCCCACTCTTGCTCTAATTGCTTTTCCGTCATTTGGAAGACTTTTTTCATTTTCAAAGCCTTGAGTTTTGTGTGTTTCAATTTGGAATCTTTTCTTTCTTCCTTCTTATCTACTTTTTAGTGAATTACACATTGTAGACTGAAAGAAAAGAAGTAGACGTAATTCCTATCAAATTGCATTTACCTGAAAAGAAAAAGAGAGAATAAAACTTTGTTGGAGTGTTTTCAAAAGTAGCTTAGGAATTTTTTCTTTCTTTCAAATTGCAAAAACTTCATTTTGTCATTTAACATTGTTTTCCATTTCATTGAAAAGAAAATTAAGATTGCATGTTGTTGAGTGCATAGTTATTATTATAAACGAATAAAGAACTCCCCTCCCTGCTTTAGCTAGTTTTCAACGAAAAGGAATTATTGCATTGCATTGTTCTCTGCACCTTTTTGTATCGATTACTTTAAACATCATCAGTTTCACTACCGCACCCTTGAGTAAACCAACAACCATAAAATCAAGCACTTAATAAAAATGATCTAGCAACTTTTCGTTTTAGGGTATGTACATCAATAGTAGATTAGGATAGATCTTTGGAATAAATTGTGAGGTGAACTCTCCAAAGAAACTAAAATAAACTTAGAATCTTGTGATAGGGAGAGAAAATCCAATTTTCATAGAAGCATAGCTGGGACCCCCCTCTCACACAGGGGTTAAAAATGAGGTCGCTTGAAGGAGAGAAGTGGAGATTACCCCTCCAAGGCTTAACCAAATGTAATGAACGTTAGTATATTAAGGTTTCTTCTTGATAATAAATTGTTTTCATTTGGTCTCGGAACTTCGTGAATCCCGAATCTGTTCGGGGTCCTCTGGAGATTTTTTCGGTCCTCTTTTTCTCAGTCCTCTTGAAGGTTTTCAGACTTGATATCCTACCCATCCTTTTCGACCCGACTGTTGACTGTACCCTCCTAGAGGCTGACTGCGATTTGGTGACCTTAATTTTCATAATATTTAGGGTATTTCCATAAGGTGACGGTGAAAAGGACTCTTCACTATACCTAGGTCAGACGTTGGTCAAACTCACTCAAGCTTTTTGGGGGGTCACTCGCGACTCTCTCCGTAAGGGGACTTACACCAGGGCTTAAGTCCATTAAGAAGATCTCCAACATAACTGATCCACCCACTCATCCCAGCCCCTTCACACATGTTCCCATGATGTTGGATTTGTTGATTATTTGGGTTGTTTGTCATTGATGTCAACCCTAGAAGAAAGTCCGATAGCAAATTCTGGGAGCAAAATTGTTTGGGTAATGGACCCAAGTTTGTTTGATGGATAATGGTATGAGTTTTTATATATTTGTAGGTAATACTATTCTATATGGATAGTACATGTCATGCTATTTCCGGTGGAATGTGGAACGTCACATAACTTCTCGTGGTTAGAGAGTTATGGCCATGTGAAGTTGGAGAACTCTCATGAGTCATCTAGAAGCCCCAAAAAGTCAAAGTAGTCAAAGTGGTTGAAAAGAAGAAATTATTTAAATAATAAAGTGAAGTGATGAGTATACTATAAGTCAAAGTGGATACAAAAGAAATTATTTAAATAATAAATTTAATGGATAAATTACTAAGTGGACAAGTGGTTAGAAGTGGGTTAGCCCTAAAATAAGGAAAGTGGTTTAAGAGATTTTAGAAAGTAAATAATAAAGTGAAGTGATGAGTGTACTATAATTCAAAATGGATACAAGATAAATTATTTAAATACTAAAGTTAATGGAGAAATTACTAAGTGGACAAGTGTTTAGAAGTGGGTTGACCCTAAAATAAGGAAAGTGGGTTAATATGGTTAAAAAGTAACCCCTTGAGGAAGCTACATAAAAATATAAATAAGAGGCAAGGCTCTCTCATTTTAATCACACTTGAGCATATTGAATATCTACAAGTGACTGAAGTAACAAAAGGATATCTAAGCCGAATTTTAGAGGGGAGGTGAAGTAAAGAAGGCCGAAATTCAAGGGAGGATAATTTCTTTTGATGATGCTTTCTAAGGTATGTTATTTATAGGTCATCTCACCATTTTCGAAATAATTTTTTTTCTAGAATGATTCAGACCACGAAATTGGGAGGCCATTGAGGAAACATATCAAAGTAGTTGTGATACAAATTTTATCTTGTGGGTCGTTGTATTTTTGGAGTGACACGCCGTGGAAAATAGGGTTTGTGGCTAGTCCTGAAACTAATCTAAAACAAGTGTTTCGGGTAAAAACGTCATAGCGTCATCATAACAGATCCACATTTAGTAAGACCAAATGTATTGGTTAGAGTATAGTCTTTAGTATTCTGGGTACAATTTTCATACCCATACAAAAAATATTATGTGCGGGGCACGCTCTACAAGTTCGCTCTCTAGAATAAGCCAGAATTCAACAAGGTATGCCATTTTTTCTATAACTCACTTTCTGAGAGGTACTAAGTAGTGAAATATGGAGGAATTGCATAAAAGACACTGAAGAACATTTTGTACCATTTTCATATCTTAATTCATTACAGGTACATAGTTATGATTATTGTAAGTTAGGGTTATTGACTAATCCAAAATTAGTCACGTGAGACTAAAGTAAAGTTTGATAAAATGATAGTCTCTTGTTGTTAAAGTTAAGGAAGGTTTTCAGGTATGTGATCATATACACCAGGTCTATTACAGAGTTAAAAATCATATTTGGATGATGAAATTGATGAGGGATTTTGGTTGAGGTGTGTTACAGATAGAGGTTGTATAACAGTGAGGTTGTGGCACATGGTTTGATGTAATGATTTATGGTATTTGGTTATGGATAGTGTGATGTATTGTTAGAGAAATTTTGATGGTTATATTGGTACATAATGATTACAGGTTGAGGTACAGGTTGGTGCATGGTTGATGTACTTGTTTATGGTACAGGCTGATTACAAGTTGTTTGGTACAGGTTGGTGCATGGTTGATGCACTTGTTTATGGTATAGGTTGGTGCATGGCTGATGCACTTGTTTATGGTACAGGTTGATTATAGGTTGATTCGTACAGGTTTACAACAATATATCTCACAGTGATAGTGTGATAGTGGTTACATCATTCTACTTATATTTCAAGGTGGTTGGACGGGGCAAGGACAGGTGGTTGTAGCCACCTTCTGGTTGTAGCCGGAGAACATAGGGGGTTGTAGCCTCCTTCTGGTTGTAGCCAGAGAAGTGGGGAGTTGGAGCTTCCCTCAGGTTGTAGCCTGAGAAAGTAGGGGGTTGGAGCCTCCTTCCAGTTGCAGTTGGAAAAAACATTCTATGGTTTTCTTCCGCTTTGGTTTTCCACGTAAAACACTGGTGTACTGTGTATGTGTATGATTTCTCATTTGTTAATTGTTCATTTACTCTACAACTATTGGATGATAATGCTACATTGATATAACACTTGCATTTTATGGTGAAAATGGATTAAATTTCTCTATTACTGATCCACCCCCCCTCTCAGTAATCCAACAATTGGTATCAGAGCAGGTTCCTTCAAAATCAGTTTAACCACTGAAAGGTAGATCATGGAGAGAAACCACATGTATAATAATGGAATACCACAGTTTGATGGACAAAAGTATGCATTTTGGAGCAGAAGGATGAAACCATATATACAGGAGCAGGGATTTGAAATTTGGCAATCAGTTGTAGATGGATACAAAGAACCAACAATTCCGCCGACAAATGAAAGAACAATAAAACTCCGACAAAATAATTCCAAAGCCACAAATGCACTTCTGAATGGTCTTTGTGAATCAATTTACACCAAATTTATACATTGTAAATCCGCTAAAGATATTTGGGACAAGCTTCAAAATATTTATGAAGGAGATTCAAAATTCAGTGCAGCAAAGCTTCAAACTTATAGAGGTCAGTTCGATCAATTAAAGATGAAGGAAGATGAGAATATTGTAGATTACTTCTTACAAGTCGATGAAACAGTAAATGCAATAATAGGATTGGGAGAAGAAATTAAAGAATCTGTAATTTTTCAAAAGGTACTAAGATCTCTCACTATGATATTTGATCCTAAGATATCAACACTAGAAGAAAGAGCAGATCTAGACTCAATAAGCATGGACGAACTACATGGAATATTCAAAGAGTATGAAATGAGAATTGAACATGAAAATACAAATATAAAAGAAGCAGTTATCAAAGGATCCAAAAGGTCAAATAAAAAGGGAAAGGAAAAGGAAAAAGAACATAGAAGCAACAATGACATCTCGAAAGATGATGAAGAAATGGCCAACTTTGTCAGAAGATTGAACAAGGGAACCAACGACAAATATAAATGTAAGTTTCTTTTGATTTGTTTTAATTGTGATGGTATTGGTCATTTTTATAACAAATGTCCTCATAAGAAAAATAAGAGGAATGATGAATATTACTCAAATAACAAACAAACATATAAAGGAAAAAGAACCACAAAGAAAGTTTTCAAGAAAAGTTTATGCACCAAAGAATACATCTCATCATCAGATGAAGATGAAGTTAGTGACAGTGAGATAGAAAGAGTTCTATTCATGGTAGTAGAAGACTCTGACAAAGAAGACATTGAAGAAGAATATGAAGAGGCATAAGTTGACTACTGAGAATAATTGTTGTGTTCCATAGAAGTTATAAGAAGAGAAAAGAAGAAAAACAAGAAGCTACAAGCGGAACTAGACAAGAAAGAAGACACTCAAGAACTAGAACAAATGATCACAAATTTGAAGGTTCAAATAGAAGAAGATAAAGGAATTGAAGAAGCACTCAAAGAACAGCTAGAAGAAAGAGACAGGATCATTGGAAATTTGGAAGCAAAGATTGTCACATTAAGAAAGAATCTTCAAAAGAAAAATATGCAGAACAACTCAAAAGTTTTGGATGAATTATTAGCAGTGAAAAACCTCATTGTGACAAGTCTAGACTTGGATACAATCAGACAGAAAAGGGATCGAGCTCCAAAACAACATAGCAAGAAACATATCCAAAAATCTATGCATAAACAATCAAAGGGGATAGGAATATCTACAAGGAATATTATAGGGACACTCCTCCACCGAGAATATTCAGATTTAAGAATCAACAACCGACAGATAGGCCTTAGGAAGAAGAAGGATTCAAAAGAGAAACTCTTTTCAGAAGTTCTTCAACTCCCAGGTATCAAACTATGTTTTTTTGTTTATATTATGCATGTAATAATTTTAAACATAAAGTTATGAATTGCAGAGCTAACAATATGAACATAAACAACTTTGAAAGTAATACACAAAAGGGTTATCCAGGAAGGCCTAGTGAAACATAGAGAAGAATTTACAAAAGATTTGAATCATTGAGCACCGAAGTGGAATGCTACAAGTGAAACAACTTTGGAAACATGGCCTAATATTGCAAAATGAAAATTGCTCCTAGAGAACCACAACAAAATAGCAACAGTCATAGACAAGAACCTCAGAAGAGAACATGGATAAGAAAGTAGAATCAGTATAGCAATGAAGAATGAACACTGTGTCTGCAAGATAAGCAAAAGAAACGTGGTTGGTATGTTGACAGTGGTTGTTAAAAACACATGACAGGTGATAATGACAGATTTCTTACATTATGAAAGGAAAGAGATGGATCAGTCTCCTTTGGAAATGATGATTCAGCTAAAATCATTGGAAAATGGACAGTCAGAATTGGAAACACGAATACCAAGGCAGAAAATGTTCTACTAGTAGAAGATATGAAACATAATCTTTTAAGTGTGAGTCAAATGTGTGACCAAGGTCATAAAGTTACTTTCAATTCACAAAAGTGAGAGATAAGAAAAGAAGGTTCAGGAAAATTGATTGCAATATCTACAAGAACTTCAAGCAACATATATGTATTAAGTGAAATTGGAAATGAAAAGTGTTGCCTAGGAAAAGAAGATGAAAGTTGGCTATGGCATAGAATAATGGGTCACACACACTTTGATAACATTGTCAAATTAAAAAAAAAGGAAGCAGTTAGAGAAATGCCCTAGATTACGAAACCGACCAACACTTTATGTAAGCATTGTCAACAAGGAAAGAAAACAAAGACCAGGTTTAAATCAAAAGAATATTCAATGACAAGACCACTGGAAATTGCACATATTTATCTAGTTGGAACAACTACAACAAAGGGTTTAAAAGGTGAGAAATACTTTATGTTATTAGTTGATGATTATACAAGAATGATTGTAGTTTGCTTTCTCAGGAATAAGTCAGAAGCTTTTGAAAACTTCAAGGTCTACAAGGAAATGGTTGAAAATGAAATGGATTCAAAAATCAAATGTTTGAGATATGATAATGGAGGAGAGTTGAATTCAAAGGAATTTATGGACTATTGTAGCAGACATGGAATAAAAAGGCAATTCTCCATTGCTAGGACACCTCAACAGAATGGATTTGTTGAAAGAAAGAACATGACAGTACAGGAAATGGCTCGAACAATGTTAATGGACTCCAAATTGACAGATATCTTTTGGACACATGGAGTGCATACAATGATTCAAATTCAAAATAGAGTAATGCTCAGAAACAACACTGACAAAACTCCCTACGAGCTATGGAAAGGAACACTAGCAAATGTGAAGCACTTCAGAGTATTTGGAAGAAAATGCTACATCAAAAGAGAAGATGGCAGAATGGGAAAGTTTGACTCTCATGTGGACAAAGGAGTACTTGTTGGTTACTCAAGTACAAAGAAAGCATACAAGTGTTACAATCTGAGGTTGAAAAAATTTGTACAAAGCATCAATATAACAATTGATGAAACCGGTGGACGAGAATTAAAGGAAGAAGAAAATGAATCAATGGAACAACTTTACGAAGAAAAGGCAGAAGATGAAGAAGAAGTAGAAGGGGAAGATCAAGAGGATAAGACATAAGTAGAAGAGAAAGTTCAACAAGTTCCTCAAAAGAAACCTAGAAAATGAGTACAGAAGAATCATCCTTCAGATCAAATTATTGGAAACAAAGATGCAGGAGTTGAGACTAGAAGAATATTTTGTTCACCAAAAATGCACCTAGCACTCTCATCTATGATTGAACCTAACAGTTTTGAAGAGGAAAGAAAGAATGAATTTTGGAATAAGGACATGGATGAAGAACTTGATCAAATAGAGAATAATGACACTTGGGAATTGGTTCCAAGACCAAAGAATGAGAATGTGATTGGCACAAAGTGGGTATTCAAAAATAAATTGAATGAAGATGGACAGGTTACAAGGAACAAAGCTAGATTGGTATGTAAAGGATATGCATAGGTTGAAGGAATTGACTTTGAAGAGACATTTACTCTAGTTGCCAGAATGGAAGCAATTTGATTACTCCTAGCTTATGCATGCTCCAAGCATATTAAAGTGTATCAGATGGACGTGAAATCAACTTTTTTGAACGGGTAACTTGAAGAAGAAGTCTACATTGAACAACCAAAAGGATTTCAGTTGATAGAGAATGTAGATTATGTGTGTAAATTGAAGAAGGCCTTGTATGGTCTAAAACAGGCTCCTAGAGCATGGTACTCTAGACTAGATAAATATCTACAACAGGCAGGGCTTAGAAAATGAAGTGCAGACAACAACCTCTACATTAGGTAACTCAAGATAGTATTTTATTAATTGTAGTTTATGTTGATGATATTATTTTTGGAAGAAATGATGACAGGTTAAGCCAGAAATTTGCAAAGGATATGCAAAATGAATTTGAAATGTCATTACTTGGAGAACTATCCTTCTTTCTGGGTCTTCAGATACATCAAAGCAACCAAGAAATTTTTATTTCTCAAATTAAGTATATCACAGAAATGATAAAGATGTTCGGAATGGAATATTGCAAACCAGTTACCACTCATAGGAAAACCAATTGCAAGTTGAGCAAAGATGATGATTCAAAGTCTACAGACCAGAGGAAATACAGGTCGAAGATTGGCAGCTTGTTATATGTGACAACATCCAGACCAGATGTAATGTAGGCAGTTGGACAGGTGGCACGATTTCAAGAAGTACCAAAGGAATCACATGTATTAGTAGTGAAGAGGATTTTCAGATATCTCAAAGGAACAAAAGAGTTTGGATTATGGTATCCAAAATCCAAGGATCTATCACTTATTGCCTACATAGATGCAGATTTGGAAGGTTGCATTTATGGCTGACGAAGCACCAATGGAGAAATGTTATACTTGGGTGCGTTTTTAGTATCATGGCTAAGCAAGAAACAATCATTAGTATCCTTATCTACAGCCGAGGTAGAGTATATTGCAGAAGAAACATGTTGTACACAGGTTCTATGGATGAAACAAACTTTGACATATATATAGGTTGAGTATGATGAGCCCATTCCAATCTATTGTGATAATACAAGTGCCATCAGTATCTCAAAGAACCTGGTGATGCACTCCAAGATGAAGCACATTCCAATCAAGTATCACTTTCTACGGGAAAACATTGCAGAGAAGAACATCGGAGTTGAATATGTGGGCACAAAATAACAAGTGGTAGACATATTTACAACACTGGTTACATGGGAAGCCTTTGAGTATCTTCACCAGAGAATTAGAGTAATTTCTACTCCAAAATGAATGCTTTTGAATGCTTACCTTATATGTCTTATATTTACACGAGGAAGCACCATAAAGAGGACAATTCAGGTTGGGAGATCATTTTCAGGAAGATTTCAGTTAGGGGGAGTACTCCCAAGGGAAGTTCAGTTAGGGGGAGAAACCCCAAATGGAAAGATACATTTTCCATTGATTTCAAAGGGGGAGAGATTTATTAGATGCAGATCACAGAGGCATGGTTCCAGGGGGAGCGATGGTCACAGGGGGAGAATGAGTGATATGACTTCAGTATTGCATGATATGACTTCATTATTGCATCAGAGTGTTGCCATATATGTAAAAAGGGGGGTATTTTTTTATTATTTGGGTTGGTTTTCATTGATGTCAACCCTTGAAGAAAGTCCAGTAGAGAATTATGGTAGCATAATGGTTTGGGTAATGGACCCAAGTTTGTTTGATGGATAATAGTATGAGTTTTGATATATTTGTAGGTAAGACTATTCTATATGGATATTATATGTCATGCCATTTCCGATGGTATGTGGAACATCACATAACTCCTCACGGTCAGAAATTTATGGCCATGTGAAGTTGGAGAACCCTTATGAGTCATCTAGAAGCCCCAAAAGGTTAAAGTAGTCAAAGTGGTTGCAAAGAAGAAATTATTTAAATAATAAAGTGAAGTAATGAGTGTACTATAAGTCAAAGTGGATACAAAATAAATTATTTAAATAATAAAGTTAATGGAGAAATTACTAAGTGGACAAGTGGTTAGAAGTGGGTTAGCCCTAAAATAAGGAAAGTGGTTTAAGAGATTTTAGAAGATAAATACTAAAGTGAAGTGATGAGTGTATTATAAGTCAAAGTGGATACCAAATATATTTTTTAAATAATAAAGTTAATGGATAAATTACTAAGTGGAAAAATGGTTAGAAGTGGGTTAACCCTAAAATAAGGAAAGTGGGTTAAGATGGTTAAAAAGTAACCCCTTGAGGAAGCTACATGAAAGTATAAATAAGAGGCAAGGGTCTCTAATTTTAATCACACTTGAGAATATTGAATATCTACCAGTGATTGAGGTAACCAAAGGATATCTAAGCATAGTTTTAGAGGGAAGGTGAAGTAAAGAAGGACAAAATTCAAGGGAGGATAAATTCTTTTGATGATGCTTTCTAAGATATGTTATTTATAGGCCATCTCACCATTTTCCCAACAATTTTTTTTCTAGAATGATTCAGATCGTGAAATTGGGAGGCCATTGACGAAACATATCCAAGTAGATGTGATATGAATTTCAGATTGTGGTTTGTTGTATTTTTGGAGTTACAAACCGTGGAAAATAGGGTTTGTGGATAGTCCTGAAACTAATCTAAAACAGATGTTTCAGGTAAAAACATCATAACATATTCATAACATATCCAAATTCAGTAAGACTAGATGTATTGGTTAGAGTATAGTCTATAGTATTTTTTGTACAATTTTTAGATCCATACAACAAATATTTCGAGCGGGGCACTCTCTACAATTTCACTCTCTAGAATAAGACAGAATTCAACAAGGTATGTCATTTTTTCTATAACTCCTTTTCTGAGAGTTTCCAAGTAGTGAAATATGGAGGAATTTCATAAAAGACACTGAAGAAAATTGTATACCATTTTCAAATCTTAATTCATTATAGGTACATAGTTATGATTATTGCAAGTTAGGGTTGTTGACTAATCCAAAATTAGTCATGTGAGACTAAAGTAAAGTTTGATAAAATGCTAGTCTCTTGTTCTTAAAGTTAAGGAAGGTTTTCAGGTATGTGATCATATACACCAGGTCTATTATAGATTTAAAAATCAGATTTGGATGATGAAATTGATGAGGGATTTTGGTTGACGTATGTTACTGATAGAGGTTGTATAACAATAAGGTTGTGGCACATGGTTTGATGTAATGATTTATGGTATTTGGTTATGGATAGTGTGATGTATTTCTAGAGAAATTTTGATGGTTATATTGGTACAGGATGATTACAGGTTGAGGTATAGGTTGGTACATGGTTGTTGCACTTGTTTATGGTACAGGCTGATTATAGGTTGTTTGGTACAGGTTGGTGCATGGTTGATGCACTTGTTTGTGGTACAGGTTGATTGGTACAAATTTACAACAATATATCTCACAATAATAGCATCGCAGTGGTTTCATCATTATACTTATATTTCAGGGCAGTTGGACGGGGCAAGGAAAAGTGGTTGTAGCCACCTTCCAGTTGTATTCGGAGAACATAGGGGGTTGTAGCCTCCTTCTGGTTGTAGCCAGAGAAGTGGGGAGTTGGAGCTTCCCTCAGGTTGTAGCCTGAGAAAGTAGGGGGTTGGAGCCTCCTTCCAGTTGCAGCTGGAAAACAAAGGAATTTGGTGCTTCTAATGAATGTAATTCTTATATACATATAAGAAAAAACATTATGTGGTTTTCTCCCTCTTTGGGTTTCCACATAAAACAGTTTTTTTGTGTATGTGTATGATTGCTCATTTGTTCATTGTTTATTTAATCCGCAACTATTGGATGATAATGCTACATTGATATAAAACTTGCATTTTATGGTGAAAAAAGATTAAATTTATCTATCACTGATTCACCCCCCCTCTCAGTAATCCAACAAGATTTCATCACCAACTAGTAGTTCATTGTGAGAAGTTATTGGTTTTTTTGGTTTTCTTTCTAGATTTTCTAGCGCGTGTTGTTTGTTTTCTTAGTGGACCTTAGAGTTGAGTCTATATCTATGGTGTTATTCCATGGTATACCAATAAAGGAATCCCTTTTCCGGGGATATTGTTTGTTTCTCCTTCTGCGGGACACGTTGGTCCACCTTACATTGCAACTTTGACTCTTCTTGGTCTCACGATTGGGTTACCAATTTCGTTGCGTCAATGCTCCTAGTGTTGGTTATGGAGCCTAATTATATTTATGTTTCATAGGTCTTTGTTTTTATATGTGTTTATACCCCATGAAGACTGTACACCATTCCATGCAGGGGGGTTGCAGGGGGGGATTTCCCCCAGTGTAGGGTGCGGGGGGCTCATACCCTTAGCTAGGGGATCCAGGGGAAAGAGGGCGTTTGGGGGTGAATCCCCTGAAGGAAAAATCACCTTGTAAATCTATATTGTAATTTCATAGTAAATATGGATCGTTCATTATAAGTTCGCATATATGACGATAGAAGTTATGTTAGGGTTTGTTTCCCTAGAAGGAAACTCTCTTTTATGAGGGAAATTGTATTGCAGCTACGTATCATTGTGAATATTGTATTCTAGGGGAGAAGATTGTGAGAGAAATAAGAGGAAGTTACAACAGGTGTATTATAGGTTATATCCCTTCATTTGTTGGATAATAAAAAGGAAGGACCTAGAAATTTCTCTAGTGGACGTATCCCACACTAGGTGAACCACATATATTTGTGTCTCTATTGTATTGTGTATATTATGTGTTTTATTTCTGCATTTGTTTTTATTTTATTGCTCCGCGATCCTTTTTGTCTAACAAGTGGTATTAGAGCAAAAGGTAACTTGCAGGAAAAGAGGGTCCCTAGTTCAAGTGGGAGCAATGGCGGAAGATGGAAATTTTAGGGTCGAGAAATTTAATAGCCAAAACTACCAGTTATGGAAGATGCAGGTGGAAAATTATTTATATCAGAAGGATCTATTCCTACCATTGGGTGGAATAGCAAAGAATCCAATGACCATGAAGGATGAAGAATGGGAGGCTCTTGGCAGAAAGGCACTAGGAACGATACAATTGAGCTTGACAGTCTCGATAGCTTTTAATATTTCGAAAGAAAATACAACGAAGGAGATAATGGATGCATTGACTAAACTGTATGAAAAAACCCTTGGCATTCAATAAGATATTTCTAATTAAGATATTATTTAATATGAAGATGTCAGAAGGTGGGTATGTTGCAGATCATTTAAATGAATTTAATATGGTTACTAATCAACTAACATATGTGAAAGTGGACTTTGATGATGAGGTCAGGGCTATTCTAATATTGTGCTCATTACCAGAAAGTTGGGACGGCTTGTTCATGGTTGTAAGTAGCTCTATATCTTGTTCAAACACTTTAAAATTTGATGATGTTGTTGGTGTTATCCTTAGCGAGGAAATGCGACGAAAAACCACAGGTGAGACATCAGGTAATGGGTTAAACATGGAGAATAGGGGAATACAAAAGGATAGAGGAAAGGGCTAAGGGAACTATGATAATTCTAGGAAGGGTAGATCCAAATCCATACTGGGAAATATAGAGTGATGGAATTGTGGGAAGAAAGGACATCTAAAGAAAGACTGCAAATATCCAAAGAAACAAAGAGATGAACAACAAGGGAAAACTCAGTAAGCAAATGTAATAGTTGATGTGTTACAAGATGCTTTGATTCTTTCTGTAGATAATATTTCTGAGTCTTGGGTAGTATATTCAGGGGTTTCATTTCATGCCACACCCAATAGGAAACATTTTCTATATTATCTTCAAGGTGATTTTGAATAGGTTCATTTGGGTGATGATGCACCATGCAAAATTTTTGGAATGGGAAAGGTAAAAATAAAGTAAAGGAATGGAAACCAATGGTTGTTGAAAGAGGTAAGACATGTCCTAGATCTAAGGAAAAATATAATTTCAATAGGGAAGTTGGAAAGTGAAGGTTTTATATCTATATTTACAAATAAGGTGTGGAAGGTCACCAAAGGATCACTGGTGATAGAAAACGAAGAGAAGGTGGGTACATTCTATTTATGTACTAGTAATAGTGATTCTTCTATCTCTTTAGCTTCTACTTGAGTGGATACAACACCGTGGCATCATAGGCTTGGACACATGAGTGAGAAGGGGATGCAGATACTTCATAAAACAAATTTGTTTCTAGATCTTAAACAAATTGATTTGGATTTTTGTGAGCATTGCGTTTATGGAAAACATAAGATAGTCAAAGTTCTCATAGTCAGGAAAGAAAAGAAGAGTGGAAGGTTAGAGATTTTTCATACATATGTATGGGGAACAACTCAAGTATCATCTCTTGGCGGATATCGTTATTATGTTACTTTTATTGATGATGATACTAGAAAAACTTAGGTTTATTGCATTCGACAAAAAACTGATGTTTTTAATACTTTTAAGAAATGGAAAGATTTGGCTGAGAATGAGGTAGGAAAAAGGTTGAAGTGTCTCAGAAAACACAATGGAGGTGAATATTGAATCAAGGAGTTTGATGATTACTATTCATACCATGGGATTCATAGACGAAAGACAGTTCCAGGAACACGAGAAGAAAATGGTGTGTCAGAAAGGATGAACAGGACAATCATGGAGCATGCAAGGAGTATGATATTGCATGCTAGTTTTCCCTTACAATTCTAGGAAGATTGTTGGTGCAATTATATGCATAATATATTAACAAACATAAATTATCAACCGGGATTAGTAATCAGTAGAGTTGATGCACTATATGTGCCGATAACATATAGGTTCCTATGTCTCTTTAGTATTGATAAGAAAACCATTTAGAAACCAACACACTCTTAAAAATAACAATCATCACTCAATTCGAAAGATGGAAAGAAAAACTCATAAACAAACAAAATATCTTGCTCAGGTGATGGACATGTTCATTGATGGCTCATGAAAAGAAAAGATGAACTTTGATTCTATCTCCTGGAGAAACTAAACTAACAAGTAGGATTCTCCATTAAAGCTCATGTATGGTGAAATATGGATCCAAACATTCCTGCATTACCACACTTTGCAACACATCCGAAGAGTGAAATCAAACAAAATAACATGAAATCAAAGTAAAAGGTACATGAAATGAAAATCTACACTAACAATTTACAATAAGCTTACCAAGCTGGATCGGTGGCCCTTGCCGATGCCAACATGGAAGCTGTTAGATCAACAGATGATAACTTCTTAGAGAGACAAAATCACTGAATCCAAACTTGCATTAATTTTCAACATGCAGGCTTACAAAAGGAGTATATTCATGAATCCAATCTACATCATAACAATTCTCCTAAAGAACCTATCTCATAACAATTCCCTTAATCTACATAATAATGAATCCTGTTTTCAATCTACATAATAATGTTTCTCCTCTGATCTACATAATAATAATTCTCCCCCCTCATGAAGAGAAGGCACTCTCTTTTATACATGAGATCTTTGAAAAGGAGATAAACATCTCATAATTACAAATACACTTTTCTCTCAACCCATCTCCCTTTATTACAAAATATAATCCCTTCAAATCCTCACACATATCTCTCATATATCTTGGATAAGATATGACAACCAAATCTCCATGATCTTCTCCTTGGATTAGGATTGAATTATCTTCTCAAATATTGAAATGGTGGAGGAAGTATTCAAGAAGTCTTTTGAATTAATCCTTCACATATTCCTACACATGATAAATCTCACACATTTTTGAGATATATGAAAACATGTCAGTTTTCTAATATTTAATCACAAATTCCCTTTTAATACTAAAATAAATGATTTGGAAAATAATAATGTTAAACCCATATTTAATTATGAAATGGTATTAATGAATGGTTTATAGAGTGATGAAATGTGAATAATGATGAAGGGAAAGGTGGATGGAAATACGACATTTCTGAGACTCAACAAAGATGTTGTAGATATTTTTTTTTACTTAATAAACTGAGCACCTTCAAGCTCTTTGGATGGTGGAATTCCAGAGGAGGCATGGGCAGGTAAAAAGGTAAACTATTCTTTTTTGAAGACTTTCGGTTGTGAATCATTTGTCCGTATTGATAAATAAAATAGAACAAAGCTTGAGGAAAAATAAAAAAAGTGTACCTTTACTGGATACGATGTTAATGATTTTGGTTATCGCTTATGGGTTATGAAAATAAAAAAATAATTAGGAGTAGAGATGCCATATTCAATGAGAAGGTCATGTACAAAGATCAGTTGTAGGGAAAGAAACAGGAAAAAGAAAAACCAGAATACACAGTGCTTGATGAGATCATTGAAAAAGAAATTCCAAAGGTACCAAAAAATCAAAATGTACAACAATAGGAGCAATAGGTAACTCAAACTCTTGCAAGTGTTGTTAGAATATTTACTCGGTTTAGTAGACCCATTGAACGATACTCTCCTTCATTTTATTATTTATTGTTGATTGATTCCGGTGAACCAAAATGTTATGAAATGGAAATGCAGGTAGACACTAAAAAGAAGTGGGAGCAAGGCATGCAATAGGAAATGGATTCCCTAGTAAATAACCATACTTGGGATTTGGTTCAGTTTCCTGTAGGAAAAAGAGAATTGCAGAATAAATGGGTTTACAAGTTGAAGGAAGAAGATGGAGGCAAAAAGCAGTACAAGTATAGACTTGTTTTAAAGGGGTTTGCACAAAATAAAGGTATAAATTTTGATGAAATATTTTCTCCTATTTTAAAAATGACTTCAATTAGGACTATTTTAAGTCTTATGGCAGTAGAATATTTACATATTGAATAGTTATATGTAAAAACATATTTTCTCCATGGGAATTTGGAGAAAGAGATTTATATGCAGCAACCACAGGGGTATGAGGTCAAAGGGAAGGAAAATTTGGTATGCAGGTTGAAGAAGAGATTGTTTGGCCTAAAACAAGCTCCAAGGCAGTGGTATTTGAAGCTTGATAGGTTTATGACAAAACAAGGTTATAGTAGATGTCATTCTAATAACTGTATTTATTTTAAAAAACTATAAAATAGAAGCTATATTATCTTTCTATTGTATGTAGATGACTTGCTTGTTGCATGGTCTAATATGCAGGATATAAATTTTCTAAAGAAGAAATTAGCTAATTCATTTGCGATGAAGGTTTTGGGTGTTGCAAAGAAAATCCTTGGTATGAGAATAATAAGAGACAGGAAAAATCACAAATTGACATTGTCTCAGGGTGAGTACATAGAGAAGGTGTTGGAGAGGTTTAGAATGCAGAATGAAAAACCAGTTAGTACACCTTTGGCCAGCCATTTCAAATTAACTAAGGAAATGTGTCCCAAGAAACAGGAGGAGATAAAATACATGTCCATGATCCCTTATTCGTCAATAATTGGTAGCTTGATGTATGCGATGGTTTGAACAAGACAAAATATTGCACATGTAGTGGGATTTGTGAGGAGGTATATGAAAAATCCAGGTAAAGAACATTGGGAGGCAGTAAAGTGGATTCTCAGATATTTGAAAGGTATTGCTACTCATGCATTATGTTTGGGAGGTTCAAACACTGTTCTACAAGGATATGTTGATTAAGATATGGCAGGTGATAAATATAGCAGGAGAAGCACCACAAGGTATGTTTTTACTATAGGTGGAACAACAGTAAGTTGAATTTTGAAATTGCAAAAGGTTGTTGCACTTTCAACAACAGAGGCAGAGTATGTTGTTGCTATAGAGGCTAGTAAATAGATGATTTGGTTACATAGGTTTATGGAAGAATTGGGAAAGAAGTAAGAGAATAAAAGGTTTTACTATGACAATGAGAGTGACATTCATCTTGTAAAGAACTCAACCTTCCATTCGAATACTAAGCATATACAGTTCAGGTGCCATTTCATATGTTGTATCTTTGAAGATGGACATTTGAAGTTGGAAAAGATACACACTAGCAAGAATCCTGCAGACATGTTAACAAAGGAAGTAACCAGGGACAAATTGAGTTCCTTCTTAGTTTCAGTTGGTATTCAAGCATGAAGGTGAATATGAGAATTTTTCTAGGTCTAAGGTGGAGTATAGTCCATCAGGTACAACATCAGTGGAGTTGTTGTGATTAGTCTCCAAGTGGGATATTGTTGGTTGTGGAGATTGATTATCTTCCTATTTCATAGGTCTTTATTTTTAGCCATGTTTATACCCCATGAAGACTCTATACCCCTCCACGTGGGGGGGTTTCAAGGGGGGCTTTCCCCCCTACGGGGTCTGGGGCGCTCATGCCCTCGACTGGGGGGTTGACGAGAAAGCGGGGTTTTGGGGGCGAACCCCCGAAGGAAAAATTTCCTTGCAAATGTATATTGTAATTTCATAGTAAATATGGACCATTAATTATGAGGTCACATATATGATGGTAGAAGTTATGTTAGGGTTTTTTTCCCTAGAAGGAAACCCTGTTTTATGAGGGAAATTTTATTGTGGTTGTGTATCATTGGGAATGTTTTATTCTGAGAGAGGAGACTATGAGAGAAAGAAGAGGAAGTTACAATGGGTGTGATGTAGGTTGTATCCCTTCATTTGTTAGATAATAAAAAGGAAGGGCCGATAAATTTATCTAGTGGACATAGCCCACACTGTGTGAACCACACATATCTGTGTCTCTATTGTATTGTGTATCTTTTGTGTTTTATTTCCGCATTTGCTTTTATTTTATTGCTCTGCGATCCTGTTTTTATAGCACCTAGTGCTTTGTATGTAAAAACTCCACCCCGGATAATCAACCTTCTATCGATACTCTACCTTCTTTTCCCATAGGTTCTTATTCCCATTCTCTTCTTCACCTAGTGAATTATCTCCAACTAGTAACTAGGGGGATAAGAAGAAGAAGAAACGAAATATTAAGAAGAAGAAAAGCAAGAAAGAAGGAACGCTTCCAACCACTGTAGGTCATGTTGGAAGCGATCAAACAACCTTTGGGCATCATGCTGGGAGTGTTTATGGCGTCGTCAAGTCTAAAAAGAAGAATCATAATCCCAAATTCCCTTGTAAGATTTGCAAGGGTGATAATCTTCTCAAGGATTGCCCTGGTATTCCCAAGGTCGTAGAAGTGTGGTCTTAGGTTTCTTTTCAATCCACATCATCAACCATTGTAGGTCATGCTAGTGACAACCCATCGAATAATAATCATGTTGGAAATAAGAAGGGTAAAGTCAAATTTTGATCCAGGTGGATATTGGTGGCCACCCACTTGTTCCAACTAGCTCCTCTTGACAGTTTTTAGTTCAACACGTTCTGTTGTACTTCTTTGTAATCATGGGTTCTACACTTTCGGGGTTTTCTAAATCCCTGCACATATTACAAGTGTATACTGGTGGCCTCCCACCTAATCCAACTAATTTATTTTGGATGTTTTCATGTCAACACATCTTTCTATACTTCTAGGGTCGTTTTGGGGCCCTAAATAGTGTTTTTTTGGCTTGCCACAGTCAAATTGTAAACATAATCAAAGTTTGATGATGTAATTTGTAGGTATAAAAAATACCTTTCCAACGTTCTATAATGCGCCTAAAACAGAGGTCGTATGAAAAATTTACAACCCCGGGAAGTGGAGGTACCAACTTACCCATCGAGCCCAACATGACTTTTGGCGTTTCACCTCGCAGGGTTAGGTTTTTTTATGTCTAGGGTTTTGGAAATCATGAGTAATGTTAAAAACGGAATATGGAGCCTCATTGTAATCATTCTTCTTAGATGGATGCGTGTAACAACCACATCTCTTCTCAGATATAGCTACCACCATTCGAGCAAGTTGTGCCAGTTCTGTAGTTTTACAGTTTCATCCTATTTCATTTATTCAATACAAGATATTGTTCACTGGATATCTGTTTTGTTCTTTGTATCTCTATTTTATTTTATTTTATTTAGTATGTTAATCAGTTCATTCTGATCCTAAATTTGGATCAGTGGTATCAAAGCGGTTTGTTTTTCATTTATTTTTCTTCATGCATGTTCCCAAAAATATCCAGGTATAAGAATTTGGGACTCAAACCAATCGATACTTTTCTAGATCGGTCATGCCGAGCCTCAAAACAACCCATGGGGGATGAAAATAAATATGATGGAGAAGGATATCCTCTTAAAATGTTTCTCTAGGAATCCCTTGCACGACAAAGGAACAAAATGATGGACAACTTTGCACAGATCCTTCGATGGTTTCCCACAAGAGAAGCATCTTCATCAAGCGGCCATGAAACCCCCTTCAAGGTACAAGTAAATTTTGATATTCCATTATTTGAAGGACTGATAGATGCAGATGCTATAGATAAATGGTTGAATCTGCTCGAAGGGTATTTTTTGGTCCACAATTTTTCCGATAGGGAAAAGATTACTTTTTCACTCCTCAAGGTCGTCTCCCATGTTAAGGACTGGTAGGATACTTACATTGAGAAGAGGGCCATATATGAATATGAAATATTTGTGGTCACCCCTACATGGGATTCCTTCCAGGATTCCATTAAAGAACAATACTACCCTGTTGGAAGCTAGGAGGACTAGTACACCAGATGGACCACCCTGCGTCAGGAAAGGGACCAAACAGTACCATATTTTACCAATATTTTCCATACCCTACGCACCCAATTGGGTATCAAATACTATGAGAAACATTTGGTGCTCAAATATTGTGACTTTTTTCATAGATACATTCAAACAGAAATTGAGTTTATGTACATCGCATCATTGGGTATGGAATATAAATATGGTGTTAAGATCGAGCAGAAATTTAAGTAGAAGAGGAAAGAGTTTGGATCTGCAAAATCCTCACTTCCAAAGCAAGGAAAAGGTGGCCCCAACCCACACAATAGGGGACATAGAAAATATGGTCACTCTCAGGAAAACTAGTCCAAGGCACAACACAAGAAGGGTAATGAGAAGTCGAAGAAGGACACAGGAAATTGGTGCGAATACCATAAAATCACTTGGAACAACACCGAAGAATGTCGCTCCAAGAAGTCAGTCGTGGCCGAGTTGAAGGATTCTGAGTCAGAATCTGATTCTGACTACTAATCAAATCCAGAAGGAGGGAAGTGGATTATCGATGCTGAACCTAGTTCCATTGTCACTACCACCAAAGTACATCCAAGAAAACCAGAAGAATCAAAGGAAGGGAAATGCCTCTTTAACTCACAGATGTGGGTAAATGGGGCTTTGCTTCATTTCATTGTCTGTATTAGCAATCAAAAGAACATGATATCAACAAAGGTCATCAATCAGTTGGATGTGTCAATGACACTGCACCTGCAACCTTACACTATCTGTTGGCTTCACCAAGAAATGGATCTTCGTGTCAGCCAATAGTGTCGTCTGCCCTGCGACATCAGGCCTTTCAAAGATGAGGTATTGTGTGATATTTATCCCCTTGAATTTTGTGATGTTATTTTAGGACAACCATATTTGTGGAATCTTCATGTTGTGTATGACTCTATACCCCATAGTGTTATTATTACTTTGGGTATACAATTGTATAGGATACCATAGGTTGCATCGTCTACCACTATTTCTTTAATCTCTGCTAAGTAATGCAGTAATGTCATTTCACAGACCAGGAAGTTCGTCTTCTTTGTGATCTGTGCTCACAACAAGGAAAAGGTCACTGCCACATCCATGGCCTCTACACAGAGCCTCCCTTTATAGCAAAATCAAGTGGACAAGATTGTGGAAGAGTATAGAGACATCTTCTCCTCACCCATCGGGGTATCGATGCACTTTCAAGTCAAGCATCCAATTGATCTAACCCTCGGTGCACCTATACCTAATGGACCAGTCTATCATCACTCGTTGATGCAAAATGACAAAATCAAGCGTCAGATCCAAGAGCTTCTTCAAAAGCGGCACATCAGACCCAACTCCTCCCCTTATGGAAGCCTAATTGTACTGGTGCAGAAGAAGGATGGGACCTGGCAGCTCTGCATTGATTATAGACCCTTAAAAAATAATCACAGTCAGGAACAGGTACCCAATTCCTAGAATTGATGACCTTATTGACCAACTCAAGGGGGAAAATTTCTTCAGGAAGATTGAACTAAAGTATTGCTACCACTAGGTTCCCATCAAACCAATTGATGTATGGAAGACACCTTTCAAATATAAATAAGGCCTCTTTGAATTGCTGGTTATGCCCTTTGGCTTAAAAAATGCACCAACTACTTTCATGAGGTTGATGGATGATATATTGAGACCCTTCACCAAATATTTTGTGGCGGTATATTTGGATGACATCCTCATCTTCATTTGAACTTGGGAGGAGCACTTGCAGCATATTCACTAGGTTTTGAGCACTCTGCGACAACACAAGCTATATTCCAACTTGGAAAAATTATCCTTTGGCATGAACAGGGTCTAATACTTGGGCTAAATTATTGATGAGCATGAGGTACATGTTGATCCAGCTAAGATCCAATTCATCTATGACTGGCCAGTCTCGACCACACTAACCGAGCTTCAGAGCTTCTTGGGACTCGCCAACTTCTACCGATGGTTCATGTTGGGATTCTCCCATATTTCATGTGCCCTCAGCCAAGTGACCAAGGGTGGTGGAAGGGAAATGTTCACATGGGGGAAGGAACAACAATGAGCATTTGATGATCTGAATCATCACTTGTGCTCATTTCTAGTACTCTCCTTGCTCGATCTGCAACAACCATTCAAAATTGAGACAGATGCCTTTGACTATGTTGTAGGCATAGTTCTCACTCAAAATGGTCATCCAATGGCATACCATAGTGAGACACTTTCATATGTTGTCCGAAAATACCCCACCTTTGACAAGGACATGTATTCCATTGTACAAGCCTGTCGTCAATGGAAACATTACATTATGGGAAAGGAGACCATCATCTACACTGATCACAAGCCTCTGCAGTTCATATGGACACAAGGGAAGTTGCAGAATGACCACCATTAGAAGTGGTCCACCTACATACAACAGTTCCATATGAACATCAAGAATAAGATAGGGAGAAAAAATCATCTCATTGACTGCCTCAGTCGACCTCCCGTGGCTGCACTCACCACCATGCTCCATTCCTGTGGACATGAGGCATTTGATTGGCCCCAACTTTATCAGCAAGATATAGAATTCTCCAACACCTATCATCTCTTGGGTACATGCGTGAATGTAACCGATTTTAACATTCAGGACGAACTTTTTTTCCATCTAGGTAATCTTTGTGTTCATGCAAGAAAGCGTGTAAAGATGATTTGGGAATCTCACTACAGTCAGATGGCCAGACATGCTTGCGTGGAGAAAAATGTGGTTGTTCTATAGAAACATTTTCATTGGCCAAAACTTTGACAAGACGTCAGTAAGTATATCAGATCTTACACTGCCTATGCCATTTCCAAGCCAACCATCAAGAAGCAAGGATTATACACCCCTCTTCCTACTACTGAGAATATTTGGGAATCCATATCGATGGATTACATGTGTGGACTTTCATCCATCAAGCAAGGAAATGATTGTGTATTTGTGGTAGTTTATTGATTTTTGAAGATGGTCATCCTCACAGCCTGTAAGAAGAACATCACAGCAACAAATATTTCCAATCTCTTCTTCAAATGAGTGTGGGTTCATTTTGGGATACCACAGACCATCATCTTCGACCGAGACAACAGGTTGCTTAGCACATTTTTTTCGAGTCTCTGGTCACTGTTGGACACCAATCTCACTAAATCCACTTCTTTCCACCCCCAAATCGACAACCAAACAGAGGTCATCAATCGGATTATTGTGCACATCTTGTGCATGTAGAACTCTAAGAATCCACCTACATGGGACGAGAGTCTCCCCTATGTTCAACACAATTACCACATGGATCTCCATAGCTCCACCGACCATAGCCCATTTCTGGGGGGGCTAGGATTCCAACCCTTGGGTCCCATTGATGTTTCACTACCTCTTGCAACCACACAAATATAATCTTCCCATGTTCAGTCTAATACCAATAAAGCCACCAGATTCTTTGAGCACATTCAACATATCCACCAACAAGTCCATGAGATTTTGCAGAAATCCAATTCTAAGTACAAGCAGTGCCATGATCAACACAGGGTACCGCACCAATTTCAGGTGGGAGATAAGGTTTGGTTACATTTGTAGAAAGAGCATCTTATATGGCCCCATCGGAAGCTCTCCCCACTTTGATATGGACCTCACACTATCACCAAGGATGTGGGTAGAAATGATTTCCATCTCAACACTCCACCCTTCCTTGGCTTGCACCCAATTTTTAATGTGGATCTCCTTTGACCATATTTTCCACCATTATTGGACACTTAAGAGATCTTAGAACAACTAAAACCAACAGATCTCAACCCTGACTATGTGGAATAGGCATCCACTGATTAGATAGTGGACACACAGGTTAAGGGCACTCGCCAAAAGAGGATCCAACTTTATCGGGTTGTCAAGGCAGGGAAACTCCTACACCAAGGCAAGTGGCTCACCTGAGGCCAAATTCAACATAATTTTCCTCACCTAATGGGGGAACTCAATGCAATGGAGACCATTTCTTCCTAACGGAGGAGGATTGATCCAGGTGGATATTGGTGGCCACCCACTTATTGCAACTAGCTCCTCTTGACAGCTTTTAGTTCATCACATTCTTTTGTGCTTCTTTGAAATCATAGGTTCTACACTTCTAGGGATATCTGAAGCCCTACACATATTCCAGGTGAATATTGGTGGCCTCCCACCTAATCCAAATGGATTATTTTGGACTGTTTTATGTCAGCACATCTTTTTGTACTTCCAGGCTCATTTTGGGGCCCTAAATAGTGTTTTTTTGGATTGCCACATTCAAACTGTATACAGATTCAGATTTTGACAACGTAATGTGTAGTTATCAAAAATACCTTTCCAATGGGCTATCACGCACCTAAAACGGATGTCATATGCAAACGTTACAACCCCAGGAAGTTGAGGTACCAACTTACCCATCGGGGCCCACATGAATTTTTGTGTTTCACCTCCTAAGGCTAGGTTTTTGGATGTCTATGGTTTTGGAATTCATGAGTAATGTTAAAAAAGGCCTCTAGAGACTCATTGTAATCATTCTTCTTAGACGGATGCATGTAGTAGACACATCTCTTCTCAAAGATAGCTACCACCATTCGAGCAAGTTGTTTCAGTGATGCAATTTTACAGTTTCAACCTATTTCATTTATTCAATAAAAGATATTGTTCACTTGATATTTGTGTTTTTCTCTGTATCTCTGTGTTTATTGTATTCAGTCTATTAATCAGTTCATTCTACTCCTAAATCCATATCAAATTTACTTGCTCGTTATGTAAGGAAATGCACTGCACCTACCTTTGTCCCCACATGGATGAAGCTTCATATCTATTGAAAAAGACTTTCGATGTTCAACAACAACTTCCAACAGGTTACCATAAACTCTCTCCCAACCCATCATTAGTTAATCAATTGGTCAATCTATTTCCCTCCTTGGTTAATCCAATCAGTCAAGTGGTCAATTTGATTTCATCCTTAGTTGACCTAGTTGATAAATTGTTCGATCTAATTTCATCATTGGTCGATCCCACTCTTCCATCAAAGAGTGAAACCCAAGTGATTGATTTGAGTGCCTCCTCGGTCAATTTGGTCCATCAAGTGGTCGATTTGATATCCCCATCAATCGATCCCACTCCTCCTTTGAAGAGTGAGGATGTCACTTAGGTTTTTCTTGTCACCGTGGATTCCTCTGGAAAAGGGGGAATTCCACCCATTCCAATGACACCCCCCAAGCAATGTGTTTACTGTCAATTGGAATGCTCTAACAAAACCTTATCTTCCTTCGTACCTGCCTTACCAAATTGTTGTCGAATTTTGTGCTAGGCGTATTCTTAACATTATAATAGACAAAGGAGCTTATGTTAGCATCCTATCCTCGAATGCAAGATCTTGCTTCACCTTAGCTTGTGTTGGTGACTCATAATCTATTGTCTTTTAATAGAAAGGTTAGTCAACCTTTAGGGATCCTTCCTCAATTTCCTATTACTTTGGGAGGTAAATGGTCTACATTGATGTGATGGTATTCCATGAACCCTTGTACTTTAATTTTCTCCTTGGAAGAGACTATGTTTACGCCATGAAAGCTTTCATGTCCACACTCTTTCGAGTAAAGTGTTTCCCTCACAATGGAAGCATAATGACCATAGACCATATTTAATTCATTAGACCTCATATGATGGTCAACCATCAATATTCCTTGAATGGTCCTTATATTCCAACATCATCCACCCTGCCGTAGGTCAATTATATGGAAACTTGTTCCATGCATTCAACTCTGATTGAGAAGGAATCTCCCCCTTCTTTTGAATTGGATCTGGTAGTTGACATGGTGATCTATTTGATAGGGATTTTAGAGCTTGATATCCCTACCCCTATTGCAACCCTTGACATGTATTCATTCCATAGTGTTGTTCTTTCGTCTAGTGAAGATCTCTTATAAGCTATGATCGAGGTTTACCCCTTGACATGTATTCCTTCTAGAGTATTATCCTCTTGGAAGCTATGATCAATGTTGCGCCTCTTTCGTCACATTGGTGAGAAGAATAGAGGTGCTTGCAAGCTCAGTTGGGCCTGCTGAGCAGGACAGCTGTAGAGAAAAGAGTTAGGGAAAGAAAATAAAAACTACAATTAATAATTAAACTAAGAGATGCAATAAAAACTAAATTCATGAGCATAGGGACATAGAAACAAAAAGAACCAAAAGACCCATGTAACCAATGTTTGAGGCCAATCTATTGATGAAAACAAAGCACCAAGAAGAAAGGGGACTATGAGTCCCTTCTTCCTCCAAGGGAAGGCTCTTGGACCCTCACTAGCTAGCTCTTCTTACAAAAAAGAAAAATGGAAAATGGTGATGAAATAACTCTTTACAAATCCACTCAATGGTGAGGTGGATTGTCCAATGTAATGGTGCCAATATGCTTGTGTCAAGGATGGAGTCCTCAAAACAATAGAGGCAACATAACATTACTTTGAATTCCTTGAGAAAATGAGGTGCATTCATGTCTTTTTATAGCATTCATTTGGGTTATTGTTTAACTACTTTGTAGTGTGAAAAGAGGCCAATTAGGGCATTATTAGGTCTTTGACCAGCCCACCAGTCGAATCCAGTCTAGATTTGAGGGTCAAATCGGCTTGGGAGCTGAACCATAAGTGGTTGGGAGGCCGACAACTTCCATAAATGTGTCGTTTAGCAGGTGCACAACTTTTTGTGCTAACAGTCGCGCATCGTGCGCCTGTGCGCGATTTCTACATTCTTGTTCCGCGCATGCGCGCATGCGCCCAATGTTTGCCAAGTGCTCTTCAATTTTTCACTACTTTGTATAGTTTATGACCTTTTTTGAATGTTTTGGTATTAATTCAGGTCTATGGATGAATTCGTCACTGTTTGACGATGCTGAGTTCTTGTAACCATGTGCGGACGAAATTTCAGTGATAACAGATGCCCCTTGATGGATGAGGTTAGGAGCATACGTATAGCCGAAATCCATCAATGTTTATTCTACTGAGATTTTTTTTGTAAGATAGAGAAATAGTGGGATCGTTCAGAGCGATCCATTGGAGAAAAAAGGAACCAGTAGGACCCGGCCTTCCATGAGGTGTATAACATAGAAAACTGTGTACAAACGAGGCGGGCATGCCCCATGCTCGTGTTATGTAACTCTGAAAAAAGATGACTGAAGTGTTGGTGTTGACAATTGCAACGCTCTCGGGGGAAGTTGTGATAAAGGCAGAAGACAATTCTGCAAATGAACATACTCTGAATAGTAGGTAGTGATCGCGGTAATAAGTAGCATCGACTATGTGGGCATGGATAGCCCAACCAAGTTCAAAGGTCTTCAACAAATGAGAGAATTAACTGCAATAGTCGCAAAGTAAGGCCCACCATAACATGAGAAAGTGTTGGCATCAAATGTTATGGGGGTCAACGACAGCAGAGAGCAATGGTGTTTTACCCTGTGCCGTCCGAGATCTCTCATTGAGTGGAGAATGAGAATCAAGATACTCTCGCACTTCTGGAAAATTGTGTTTATGTCGACAAAAGGGGAATGCGACTCCCAGAAGAAAATGGCTTCGTGAAATATACTGAGGTGAGGAAGTGGAAGAGGTACATGGACAAAGTCAATATGTGGGAAGACTCAAGACTACCCTTGGTTGGAGGATGTATGAGATAAAAAGCGGCCGCAACCATTCAACGAGGTCGACTATCAGGGGGATGACAAGACCGGGGATAAGTTGTGCCAGAGGTGGGACAAGGTGAACAAATTCAGAGGGCAGAGGTAAGTGACCTGTGGGGTACTTGAAAGATATGGATGATGCCAACGAGAGTGGATGAAAAGTAGTGCCCCAACCAAGGGTGACATGGGTTTCGGTTGGCCAAAAAAGGAAAGTAGGTCGCCAAAGGTGACGACAAAAGGGTAATGTAATGACTGAATATAAAGGCGTTTGTACAATAAATAATGAATAATTGGGGAGATATGTACAACTACAGAAACGGGTGCCCCAGTGTGATATGGGTGGCCCATGTAGGGCATAATTTGCTTGGAAAATTGATGAAGGGTGGGGGCCCCATTGGTGAGTTTCTGTATGAGGTAGGTGAAATGAAGGTAGGTTTGCAGATGGGAAAACTGATTGTGGATGAAATGGAGGGTTTGTGATACTGCGGAGGTGCAGTTAAAAAATAGAACCGTGAAGAGATAATCTGGGAGCCAGTGTGGGAAAGATAGCAAAATGAGGAGAAGGAGTATGTGGTTGATTCACGACATGATGAAAAACTATCGGGACTCCCATCCCTAAAGGGTTTGGAAAAACAACATGAGTGTCATAAGTGCCACAAGGTGCTATGAATGGGACAACTCATGTGGGGAAGAATTCTACTGGGTGACAGTACCAAAGATGCAAATGGAGGTGTGGGTACTGTAGAGCTGGGAAAGGGGATCCTAGAGGCAAAGAACAGAGGGTTTGACTGGAAATGTAAGTGTGATACAGAGGGAAAGACTACATGCCAGTGTTGAGTATATACCTGAAGGGGTTGTGCCGATGTATGACGATCAAGTACCTGCACACATGGAAACCAAATACCCCAAGTGAACAATATCTGGAGAGAATAGAAGATATGAGCATGTATTTGATAAGCGTAAATATGCACATGCATTCCTGACCAGGGTATGAAAAAAAGGTGCCCCGGGGGCTCAGGATGAAAAGAGGCCTAGGGACTGCTGTGATGTAGATGATGGGATGTTGATCTCGTGGCTGAAGACGGATTGAAAAAAGGACACCGTGGGCTCGCTGAATGATGAGTGGAAGTTTGGCAAAAAGGCCTATATATAGCTGTAGGGCCCACATTGCCACCTCATTTGTACCTGCTGCAATAGTGACTGGACGAGCAGTTTTCAGAGGAGATTTGGAGATTCAGGGAGGATGAGGCATCCGATTGGTGATTAGTGAGTTTCAGGTTAGTGGTCAGATCATCCTGCATAGAAATAAGATTTCATTTTTTGGGCAGGGGCTGTACGGAGGGCCGTACATAGGTATTTAGGGGATATGGGCCCCACATGCATGGGCGATCCGGTAATAGGCACGCACATGTGCGTTCCTGTCCATCGGATATACGCGTATGGGGACGCGGTAGAGGGGATTTAGGGCGCGATCTAAGGGCGCACCTGTGCGTTGAATAGGCGCGCACAAGTGCACGTCTGTAGGCTGAACAGACGCACATCTGTGCGCACCTATATGGTGAACAGGTGTACTTGGGAGCGCGCATGTGAAGCAAATAGGTGTGCACTGATGCACACCTGTGCAGTGAATAGGTGCGCACACATGCACACCTATGTAGTGAACAGGTGCACGTGTGTGCGCGCTTGTGGGTAATAAAACTGCGCCTAGGAGGCAAGGTTGAGGTGTATAAAAATGAGTCTTTTTGATGTTGTTGATGGTTTCTTGAGCTGATATAGGACTCTGTGTTGTGTCTGCAGGTGGACAATTGTGACAATGCCAGTGGGTTGGTGAGAGAGAGACTGGTCTCAGCTGTGAGACGCCATGGCCATTGAGGGGCCAAGTGTGCGTGCGACTTTGGCAACCTGTGGTTTGCTAATGTTTTTTGAGTGCCCGTTGATACAGGCACAGGAGTATCTCCTACAGTTCCTGATCCAGATGTGGAGTTTGGAGTTGCACTGCTTCCTCGTGCGAGGAGAGAAAATCCCCTTCAATGCGGTGGAGGATGTATATTTCTTGACTGGGCTTCCCTTTCGGGGAACGCCCCTACTGGCGGAGCCGGTGCTGCCTAGGGATACGCAGCTCGCGACTATTGGCTGGAGATATTGTTTGGGTCGAAACTTTATGTCCAGGACGGTTGTGAGCATTGCGTCTATAGATTCCCTGGTGCATCGATGTATATCAGTGATGATTGTGCGAGTATATGGGTCACTGGCGACCCAACGGATCAGTGGTGGCCAGCTTCTGGTGCTGGAGAGAGTGTTGGCCGACGAGTGTTTCGCTTGGGGGCTTACGCTGCATGCGAGGATGGTGGGGCAGTTGGACCACTGTCGGTCCACGGATACGGGGGAGTTTTCCTTCGGGTCCATCCTAGTGGCCTGGTTTCTAGAGAGGGTGCCGATGTTGCGCCTGAGGATTCTATTGGGTGCGTCAGGGGTGCGAGAGACGCAGTTGAGGCGATGGTCGACTGTGTTGCTTCGCCATGGTGGTGGCGAAGGTGGCCACTTCTTTTCTACAGAGGTGGCGCAGGTATGGCGGCATATGCTGCAGGTGATTTTACGTTACCCCTATGTCTGGGTGGACTTTCGGGATGATCCGGACATGGTGCTACCTCCAGGGGAGGTTTTTGATCATCGAGGTATGTTTGGTGTTTATGTGTATGTTTTTTCTATTTTTTGTTTGAGATAGCAGTCCATATATATATGATATAGATGTTGATACTATCTGTTGCTTATGTGCATGTGCAGATGTGGCACCTCGCGGGCGCGAGGTGGAGATGCAGAGAGCGCCAGCTCATCGGGAGCTAGAGAGACTGTCACGGGGAGAGAGATGCCGGCATGAGGAAACCGCGGTGTGACCAGCTGAGCCTGAGAGGGCAGCGAGGAGGCGTCGGTTTGATGAACCTGGTGCTGGGCCGTCACATGCTCCTCCGGTGGCTGCTGGAGTGGACTTTGAGGATATCCACCGTCATCTAGAGACGGTGTTACATTACGTGCCTGAGGGCATGTGGTGTCGCATCTAGGATGAGAGTTTGCTAGAGCAGTGTGTGGGGGTTTCGCCGCCATGGCGAGCCATAGTACGACGAGTAGCAGTGGCTGCTGCTATGACGAGTGGACGACTGTCATCGGGGTAGGAGGGGCTTGTAGGGGGTGGACCACCACCACCTGAGGCAGGTGGTGGTGGGCCACCACCGCCTAAGGGAGGGGTAGGTGGTGGCGCTTTAGAGGCACCGTGAGTGGTGTTTTATGTATTTGATGTATGGATATATTTTTTGTATATAGGCTAGTGAGCCCATTTTGTACCGAGGTGCTGCATTAGCCTGTGGATACTTGTATTTTTTGTATGTAAACATTTGGATGGCGCTGTGGACCTATATATATACATGAGTATACTTTTTGAGATCTATGTGGTGTTTACATGTTTTTGGTTAATGTTTTGATGATGTCTATTCTATGTATATGTTGTAACAAGATTGTGATATGTTTATGTATGTGTAGAGGAAGCTTGATGTGATATATGCCAGTCTAACACAATATTAGCTAGGTTATCCGTTATTTGATTCAATTGTCTTGGAATATGTGTAAATGTAATGGAATCAAAATGTCGAGATAAAAGCCTAACTTGCAGGTATTTGTGAAAGAGGTAAGGATCGCGTACGCGGTACACATTGTTGAGCTGGAGTACGACTAGTTGAGAGTCGAGAAAGATGCTAAGGTGACGAATACGATGATGATGGGCATCGTCCAGGAGGTCTATGACGGCGGTGTATTTGGCTTGATTGTTGGTTGCTGACCCCAAACATATGCTGCTTGAATGGTGTATTTCATGTGAGGGGGTGTAGAGAGCCCAAGCAGCTGAAGCGAGATTTTGTGTCCAATGGCTGGCGCCGTCGGCGTAACTGATGTGGTAGGCTAGTGGAGGAAGCATCTGTCAATAGCACAAAGGATAGTTTATACATGAGGGAAGGATAAAAAAGATAAAAAACGCTAGAAAAGAAATAACCTAAAGTAGAATGACTACTTTTAAGCATAAATTTCTTGAGATACAACCTGTTGACGGGTTCTTTGAGAGAGAGGTCTTCGAGAGAGGCTAGGATATATGCACCTTTGGTGAGGCAATGTTGAATTATGTATGGGCCATACCATAGTGACTCGAATTTTCCATGGCCAAAGGTATCATGAGCGATATCGTAAGCCAGGACGAGGTCGCCTTCACGAAATGAGCGAAGGTTGACATGGCGATCAAAGGTAGCCTTGGATCATTTTTCAGCTGCCTCGTTGTTTTGTAAGGAAGATCGACGATCTTCATTCAGAGACTTCAAGTTCAGCAAGCGTTGCTCCATTGGAGCAATGTCAGGTAATATCTCAATGGCAGTGCGTAAGGTGGGAATTTCGCACTCGATGGGGAGAGTGGCCTCAACCCCATGGACTAAATGAAATGGTGTGAATCCAGTAGTGGTTTTCACAGTCGTTCGGTAAGCCCATAGCATAGAAAATAACATATGATGCCAATTGGTTTTATGTTTATTAACCATGCGCTGTAACATGGTCTTGAGGACTTTGTTAACTACCTCGACCTGTCCGTTAGACTGAGGGTAGTAGGGTGAGGCAAACTCATGAGAGAACCTTAACCGAGATGAGAGTTCAACGAAGATCTCATTCTCGAAGTCTTTCCCATGGTTGGAAACGAGTTGGAGGGGTACTCCAAAGCAGGATATGATGTGGTTAAAGAAGAAACGGGCTGCAGTGTCAGCGGTGTTGTTGAAAGTGGGCATAGCTTCGGCCCATTTGGTGAAGTAATCAACAGTGACAACGATGTATTTGTGACCATTGCTGGAGGGGGGATTACAAGTCATGAAGTCGATGCCCCATTTACAAAAATGGCCGGCAGTAATGATAGGGTGAAGAAGAGTGGGGGGAGCGCGGGATTTGTTAGCGTAGAGTTGACATTGCTCACATCGTTTCACGGCATGAATGCAATCATGAAACAAGGTAGGCCAAAAGTAATCGGCTCGTATGATATTTTGAGCAGTGGATATGCCTGAAAGATGCCCCCCACATGTGCCACTGTGGCAGTCGTTTAAGAATCGATTGGCCTCGTCAATAGTCATGCATCGATGAAGGATGGTGTTAACGCCCTGTCGGTATAGGATATCTCCGATGAGGAGGTAGCGGGGGGCCTTATGGTGAATACGATGACGATCATCACGTGAAAGGTGGTTACCAAACTTCTGAGTGCGGAGATAGATGAGGAGGTCACCGTACCAAGGATCATCCGATGCGATGTAAAAAAGATATTCGTCGGGGAATTAGGTGTTGACGGGGGCACTGGTGGTGTCAGAGGGGAGGGTTGTGACAAGTTCGGTGAGAACGAGGGACTTCTTACTCTTAGGTGCTGAGAACTCAAGGTCATACTTCTGAAGGATAATGATCCATCGAGCAAATGTTTTGTTCACTTGCCGACGACTAAGAAAGTACTGCATAGGGTTGGAATCTGCGACGACCTTTGTTGTGTGAAGCAGAATGTAATGGCGCAGTTTCTGGACTGCGAGGACAACTGCAAGAGAAAGTTTCTCTTCGTGTTTATATTTCAAGGGTGGCCCTGAGAGGTTTTTACTAACGTAGAGGATATAGTCGCAATTATAGTCAGGTGCACTAATTAGGGGTGCATTTGAAAGCGTTGTTTTAAAATCATCAAATGACTGTTGGGCATGGTCGTCCCAGTGAAATGGGATGTCGTGACATAGTAAGTGAAGGAAACCGTGTGCGCGTATGGCATAATCTGGGACAAAGCGTCTAAGAAAGTTATCTTTGCCCTGTAGACTCTGAAGTTGTCGTAAATTTCGGGGAGGTGGAATTTCGGTGATAGCTTGGACTTTGAGGGGGTCCGCGGTAATACCGCTTTGGGAAATGATAAAACCGAGGAGGCGCCCTGCGGTGATAAAGAACACACACTTGAGAGGATTTAAGTGAATGTTGTATTGACGACACCGTTGAAATATGATTCATAAATCATCGATATGCTGGGTGCGTTTCTTGGATCGAGCTGTGAGGTCGTCCAAGTAGGCGAGGATGATGTTGGCCAGATCATGAAAGATGTATGTCATAGCCCACTGGAAAGTTGCGCCACCATTCTTTAAGCCGAAAGGCATGACACGATATGCAAAATTACCCCAAGGGTTAGTAAATGCATTTTTATACTAATCGGCGGGGTGAATTTGAATTTGATTATAACCAGAGAATCCGTCCATAAAGGAAAGAGCTTCGTGGCCGGTGCAGTCATTGATAATTTGATCGATAAAAGGCATTGGAAAGTTGTCTTTGGGACATGCGTGATTGAGATCATGAAAGTCTGTGCAAACGCGGATAGTGCCCTATTTTTTGTTAACGGGTACAAGGTTGGAAACCCATGAGGTATAGGCGATGGGGTAAATGATCCCGACAGTGCGTAACTTGTCAATTTCGGCTTTGATGGCCGCTGCTTTGGATGGGTGTAGCGGTCGTTGTTTTTGGCAAACGAGTGTAATGTCGGGCCAGGTGTCGATGCGATGTTCAACAATAGAGGGATCGAGGCCAGGCATTTCTATGTATGACTAGGAAAAAATATCCCTATATTTTTGGAAGAGGGCTTTATATGCGGCGATTTATTGAGGAGTGCAAGAAGCTCCAATGGTGATTTCTTCGACGATGCCATTTTTAATGGAAATGTCGATTTTAATGGTGGGGAAAATGTTGGCCATATTGCCTTCTTCAAAAGAATCAGGGGCAGGAATGAGATTTTTGAACCAGTCGATAGGCCCTGATGGGATAAAATCCTTGGTTTCGACCGCGTAAATGGGGTTTTGGTTAGGAGGCATGGAGGCTTCCTGTGGAGAGAAGAGTGCGTGATTGTGTAGCGCAACCCAGGGAGAGTCCGGGTGGTTTAACTCTTCGAGTATTTCTTCGTCGCATTGGAAGTGATGGGAATACAAGGGGTCATGAGGAGTGATCTTGGTGACAGTGGTCGTGTGGTTTGCCCCTGGTGAAGAAGCAGGGGGAAAAGTGTTAGAAGATGGTGAGGGTTCACTCGACATAAACCATATATTGAAGTACTGAGGGGTACCCGTGGTGGTTGGGTGGAGAGTGTCCGTAGGGGAATGAGCAGGAGAGTTGGGTGGGTTGGGGGGTGAATCCTCAAATATTTCATCTAAGAACCATGGAGGTGTTGGGAGTGCCTCAGGTTCGGGAGAAATGACATGAAGATCCTCTAGTGTTGAGGTAATGTCAATTATCATTTCGGCGGGTCGGTGAAGCAGGGTCAATTGACGTTGCCTGTATTCAAGGATCATAGGAAACTGGTATGTAAAATGAGCTAATGAATCACAGAGAGAGCAAGGGCGTCTCATACGTTCATTGATTGAAGTGGTGACATAGCGGATGTCAGTGATATTTGTTGAGGAGGACGTAGCAGGACTGGGGTTGTTCTGGAAGTTCTGGCGCACTGTGGCTAATGTATGCCGAAAGCATGGCAGTGTTGGGCAATGGTGGGTATAATGGTCATATTTGAAACATATAGCATAGGCGTATTTGGTCCTCAAACCTTTACTACTGGAAGGGGGGGTTGGTAGTGGTGGGACTAGCAGTAGTGGCGGGTGTTGGGGGAGTTTGATTGAGGGGGATAAAATTCTGTAATTCAGGTAGTGATGGACAGTTGTTGGTTTGGTGGCCCTCTTTCTCACATAGTGCGGAAGGTGGTGGGATGCGTGG
The DNA here is from genome assembly GCA_009831015.1 of Picea engelmannii. Classification (NCBI taxonomy): domain Eukaryota; kingdom Viridiplantae; phylum Streptophyta; class Pinopsida; order Pinales; family Pinaceae; genus Picea; species Picea engelmannii. The sequence continues at coordinate 628,573 of ML779771.1, read as the reverse complement.
AGGAAGTGGAGCGGTGGGTTCCTTCTTCTTTCTCCTGCCCCCAACTGTAGCAGGGGGGTTAGTGAGTGGGGGGGTGGTGGGGCTAAGGATGGGAATCGTCATGGGGAGTCCTTCCTGGGGGGGAAGGGATGGTCGAGGGACCATCTCTGGTGGGTGTAAATACCAAACTGGGATTGCCAACACCATATTAGGTAGTGTGAGAATTGTAGCTACCTAAAAAGATTCGATACCTGGTGGAGGGTAAAAGAAGGGAATTTGAGTGAGGGGTTGGGGAACTGTCTCCCAAACTTGACTATGTCCTTGGGGAGAGGTGGAATCATGGACTGGTGGGGTCGACGAGTGTCCAGGAGGTTCTTGAGGGGGGGGTTCTGCGACGAGTGGGACATCAAGTATGATAGAAGCCTTTGTAGGAGGAAGGGTATCCTCTGTGTGAGTTCCTTTAGATGATATGACACACACTTGATTGGAAGGGTGTAGGAGTGGTGGTTATCCATGATATGTTCCTAATAAGGATGGATCTTTAAAAATCCCAGGACCCATCTCGACGAGTGGATATGTGTCATGGCTTGTGTGGATGAGAGGAAGAATGTTATCGATGTTGGCAGATGGATTAGGCTCATAATGTGAGACTTGGTCAATGGTAACGATATTCCCATTGTGAGGGAACATCATTGTTTGAAAGACGGAAGATGCCACTGCCTTCATAGCGTACATGTAGCTACAACCGAATAGGATATTATAATCGAGTGACGCATCGATAACTTCGATATCGATGAGAATAGTCTTGCCCTCGAGTTCAACGGGGACATTTTGAAAGAGCCCTTCAGGAGAGGATGGTCATCTATCATAAGCTCATAATGTGATGGCAGAGGGAATGAGTTCTAAGGAACCAAGTTTCTGCCATACCGTTTTGGACATAATGCATGTAGATGCACCTTCATCGATGATACACCGATGAACTGTGATGTTTTGTATTTTCACTGGTATTTGAAAAGCGATCAAGGTGGGAAGACAAGGTTCTCCACTGTCAAGATCGAAGGTAATGAGTCAAGTATCGGCGGGGTCGACTTCCCCTAAGGAGGAAAGTAGTGATTTCCGCTGAGTAGGACAAGTCTGGATGACCTCCAATACTAACATGGCAGCTGGGGATTGCGCTAAGTCGTCTACCAAACTATAGTTATGAGTTTCCCTAGCGTGTGGGTTGTGGACATTCCTGCGCAATGGGATGCGAGGGATGCGAAGCGGTGGTTTAGCGGAAGGGCGAGGGATCACCAATGGGGGCCCCGACGATGTAGTATTTGTCTCTGGAGAGATGGTAGTAGGCTCAGTGGGAGCATGATACTGACGATTACGCGTTTGCAGAAGGATTTCTTCCTCATTGGTGAGGAGAATTGTATGATCTGCTGGATTGTTGGGATTGAGGTATTGTCCCGCCTGAGGTGGGGGATGTTGTGTGTCATGCTGGGTGTTTATCACACCTTGATGTGGAATAGGATTTTGCAGCACGGTGGGAGGGGGTTGTTGCGCGTATTGTTGTGGTGCCTACGGAGGGGCAGGCTGTGAAGGAGAATGGGGAATACTACCAGAGTCTTTCAACCATTTGAAATCAACGATCTAGGGGCAGTGATGAGTGTAATGGACGAACTCACCACAAAGGGCACAAGGGAAGATGGTTTTAACATTATTTTTCCCTTGGCATTTATTATTGTTTCCCCCTTGGGGGTTTTGGTTCCCTTGGTTCTGGTTGCCTCCAGTGGGTTGGTGTTGTGGGGGTTGATTCCCGCCTTGACCTGGGTTGTTTTTATTCCTGTTCTGTCCTTTCTTTTTTGCATTGTTTGATGGATGGGTTGGATTGGCTGTATTTTAACTGTTCGAAATTTTGGTATTGTTGAACAGTAGAGGGTTGAACAAAATTCACCCCTGCATGAGGATGTGGGGGAGCCATGGGTTGTGGAGGACCAGGAAATGGGAAATATGGATTCTGTGGTGGTACCGATCCATAAGGTACATAGGAAGGCATAGTTCTTTCTCTAGTACTATAAGCTAAGGTTGAGGGAGTACAACTGTTTGTTGGAATAGGTGGATGTATGGGGGGTGATGGCGGTGGTCTACTGATGGGTGGAGGTATAGCAACAAGGTATGGATGTTGATAAGGGGGTGGGGGGTAATAAGAAGTGCCCCTATATGATGGCGTGTATTGAGGTGTTCCATACATCGGTGGTGGTTGGGGTTGTGGACCGTGGTGCGTGGTGGCACCAATCAGTCTGTCTGCTGAGTGAGACATCCCATGTTTGTCTTGGCCAAATGGCACAGGTTTTGGAAGATCGAGAAGTACAATGTATAAGTACCCTGACTGTGCATAGATGAGGTCATATTGTTGGGCCTTACTGATGGCTTCCTCTTCGGATTGAGGGAAGGTGGAAGCTACATCCTTACCAAGGAGAGAGACAAGTGATCTAACAAACCAGTCGAGACGCTGTTGCTTGGTGGTTTCTGCTTTGCACAAACTACGTCGCCTATGCCACTCGTGAATGTGGTTAGTGATGTGTGTGGCTGAGGTCTGTTTGAAATTAGAAAGTAGTTTGAGACCATTGTCGTGGCAGATGGGTAATTGGAAGAAGGTCAAGAATGCTTTGGAAAATGACTCAAAAGTTGCGTGGGACCCCGATTTTTCTTCGACATACCACTTAGCCGATGGGCTAGTGAGTGTGCGTTGAAATAATCGCAGTCTGATGGAATCATCCATAATTCTATTGGAGGAGCACCATAGGTGAAAGGTCATGACATGGTTGGAAGGGTCATCGCTTGCCTTTCCTTCAAACTTTGGTATGTCTAAAGGTAGTTTGGTTGGCATTGCAGGCCATGTGGGATCATGCAATATACGATCATTGGTGAGTTTGGTAAGATCCAGTATGTTGAGAGAGGCCAAATATGGCATCTGCAGTGGGGGGGGGGGAGGATTAGCTCCGGCCATAGTGTGTTGTGAACCTGAACCTTGAGGGGGGCTAGGTGGGTTGGTGCTTCCTCCTTGAGAGGCAGTGGGTCCCCCGTTTCCGTGTAAAGGAGAGCGAGTGAACGAATGACCTTGGGAAGAGGACCCAAGTAATGTAGAACCAAGCAAAGTTGATCCTAAAATAGTAGCACTCATCGGAGTGTGTGAAGGAGGTGCTAATGAGAGAGCATGACCAAACACACCCCCTAATATAGGAGGGAGGTTTAGCAAGCATCGTGAACGACGGGGGTTGTGTGGTTCCCCTATGATGTCAGACTAGTTGTGTGAATGTGTGCAAAGAGTGGTGAGAGTAATATACAAACAAGAGCCTTTGCGTTGAATGTTTACGCAATATATATATCCAAATCAAACTATAATCAGATGTGCATCATACATAAAATGAAAAAGAAACATATGTGTGGGTAAGTAGGTTTTGTCCGTGTGGGGAATCAAAAGAAAACAAATGCTCGTGTCCTAGAAGACGTAACGTCCTTCCTCTCAAATAGCATTGTACCTTCCAATAGTACTCAACAGTGGAGTCTGAAGTCACTGGAAGAGAAACTAGTGAAGGATGAAATAATTGGTTATAATGAGGGGTAAAGGGGGCATATCCCAAAAGAGYTGGCGATATTTCCAAATAGCCACACAAAATCCAATCAAGGTGCAATTGCAGCCCACAATTGCCACCTGGGTAGATGTCCTAAAGTTGGTCACTAGGTACCTCGGTCAAAGTGCGACATTTAGATTTTCGGCCTAAGAAATGGGTCACGGGTTGGATCCTGTCCAAGAGGTGGGTGCCTCAAGGGGGGACACACAGAACAACCAGACCTCGGCCTTCAACCCTTCATGGGTATCTCCCTGCCTTATGGTGTTGGAACACTTGACTTGGAGGATTTTCAGTTCCCTATTTGACAACCTCTATGTTTTGACAATGTGAGAACTAGATAACGGGGAGTTATTTGGATGCCTATCCCCGAAATCCTACCTAGACTAAAAAATTTCTTTTGGCACCTC